>PVLA01000008.1:265120-445934 GCA_004027455.1 Hydrochoerus hydrochaeris
CTGCTTAGTTATATCCTGTTTCAGGTTGCTCAGTACCTTACTGACTTGTTTTGTTGTTGTTATATACTTTTAATCACCTTATATAATTCTGTTGCCTTGTTTTTGAGTTTCTCCTCATCCATGATCCATGGATCAGCTTTGGTGGAGTTGGGAGATTTTTGGAGGTATTTTGTTACTTTCTTATCTACTTTTTTTTTTTAAGTTAGCAAAATACAGCAGAACAAGACAGAACAAACCCATGCAACTGCACTGCAATAAAACTACCACAGAACCTCAGAGCAGGTCACCAGGATACGAGCAGTGGGCTCAATAGTACAGCCCATTTTGTTCACATTAGCTGTTCTTTCAATCAAATAGAGGAAAATGGAAGGAAATATTGAACTTTTAAAAACAGAATATTGAATAAAGCAGTACCATTAATCAAAACTGAGCAAAACAGTGATAAAAATATTTGCCTTCAAAGAGATGGTAGAAGGAAATCCTCCTTACTTGCCACGCTGTATACATTTATCCTCCAAAAAGATACTCAGACCGCTGGTGCCTACTTGCTAATGGTGGCGGGGTGCGGGGGGAGATGGATCAATGTCTGATTCTTATTAGCCTGTGCACCGGCAGGGCCCTAGCTGCTTACCAGGCTGGCCAGCAGGCCGCCTTATCTCCCAGCACCCAAAGTTCCAACATGATGCAGAGTTCAGGAATCGCTGACAGTTCCCGCCCTGGTGCGCTGGCGACTTGCTAGGCCCCCAGCTGCTTACCAGGGTGGCCAGTAGGCTGCCTGTTCTTCCAGCGCCCAAAGTTCCAACATGATGCAGAGTTCAGGAATCCAATTGCTTATTATCTTATCTGTAGCTGTGAATTTGCAAATGCTTTTTGCTCCACAGGTATCCATAAGGCCCAGAAAAAATTTACTTTCAGCTGGTAAGGCCAGCAATATATCTTCACTGTCCTACTTCAGGTTATGTTAACTCTCCAGCCCTGTGTCACAATTTAGTTTGCAGGGCTCTTGATCATCATTCTCTTCTGACCTAGTCCATTTCATGGATGATGGTTTATTACATTGTGTTGATTAGACCAAGTGAACAAAAGATAGCAACACTTAAGACTTGTTGGTAAGGCATTTATTATCAGAGGATGGGAAAGGAATCCAACTAAAATTCAACGGTTCTCTACCTTGGTAAAATTTCTAAAAGTCTAGTAGCATGGTGGATGCAGAAATATCCCTTCTTAGGTAAAGAATAAGTTATTACACCTGGCCTCTCTTACAACCAAAAATGAGGCACAATTTCTAATGGGTCTACTTTTTTTTTTTTTTTTTTTTGAGGCAACATACTACTCACTTGGGCATGTTCTTCCAGCCCATTTATTGATTCAGAAAGCAGCTAGTTTTTAATGGAGTCCAACAAGAGAAGAGCCAATGAGACAAGGCTCTGTGACAGGTCCAAATTGCTGTACAGACTCTTGAGTCATGTGATCCAGCAGATCCAATGAAACTTGTATTGGTGGCAGGTGGAGATGCTGTTTGGAGACTCTGGAAAGCCCCCATAAATGAATTACAGTAAAGACATTTAGGGCTTTGGAGAAAGGCTCTGCCACAATATTATCCTTTTGAGAAACTGTTACTGGACTTCATTGGAAACTGAACACTTGCTCTGGGACTCCAGTTGCCATGTGACCTAAAATGCCCATCATGAACTGGGTGCTATCTGACCCACTGAATCAGTGACAAAATTGGACACACACAGCAATAATAATCAAATCAAAATGGTACATACAGGATTGGGCCCAAGTAGGTCGTGGAGGCTCAAGTATGTTTCATGCAGAAGTGACCCAGATGCCCATGGTTTCTACTCCTGCTGTGCTGCCTTCTTTACCCCAGCATGAACCTATGACCTCATGCAGTGTATACTATAAATCAGTTGACAGGAAGAGAAGATGAGAGCATAGTTTACAGATAGTTATGCAGGTACCACGTGAAAGGGTATATTCTTGTCCCTGGCTCCTTCTTTGTTCACTGTGCTTCTTTGCCACCATGACATGGGAGCTTTCCTCCACTATGTTCTTCTACTGTCTATTTGTGCCTTAGAGTTGGCTAATCATTGACTGAAACTCTGAGTCAAAATAAACCTCTCCTGCTTTAAGTTCTGAGTGTAGTGTATTTTGTCTTAGCAACCAAAAAGTGACTAAGACACAATGTGGTAGAAATGGAAATGTTACCACTCCATTACCTCTTGTGATCAACCAGCAACATTTTGCTTCCTGTTCCCTTAACCTTATTTTCTATTGACCTAGAAGTCTTAGTTCTAGAGGGGGAAAGCTTCTTCCAAGAGGTATAACAATAATTCTATTCTACTGGAAAGTAATGTTTCCCCCTGGTCATTTTGGACTCCTCTTGCCTCTGGGTCAACAGGCTTAAAAGGGAGTTATAATGTTGGCAGAGAGGATTGGCTTATATTACCAAAGAGAAATTGGATTATTACTTCACAAGGGAGGTAAGGAGAAATATGTCTGGGGTACAGGAGATCCCCTAGGGTGTCTCCTAGTATTACCATGCCCTATTATTAAGGTCAGTGGGAAACTACAACAACCCAATACAGGCAGGATTGACAAATAACTCAGACCATTCATGAATTAAAATATGAGTCATCCTGACAGGTATAGAACAAAAGTCCACAGAGGTGCTTGATGAAAGCCAAAAGAATATAGAATTATCTTCTTCTACCCATTTTGCTGAAAGTCAAAAGAATATAGAATGGGTAGAATGCCAGCTATGACCACATGACCAGTTACAGAACTAAGGATGGTAATTTAATAATTATTTCTTTCTTATATTGTTAATATTTTTGTGCATGTATAAACATATATTAAATGTTTGTTTTGTTTTTTCCAACATGACATTGATTAACTTAATGTCAGCATATATCTACATTATAGTGAAAGTTATTGATTGTTGGGAGGATAAACATTACTCAAAGAAAAACTTGACTTTCCATTCTAGAGATAATTACTGTATTTTCATTTATACACAAGATAATTGTATCATGTTAGGTGTAATTATGAACTTGCTGTTATATCTGAAGATTAAATATGGTATAAGATAATGTGTCTGGTTGTAAATTGACAAACGGGTGAACTTGATTTTTTATTGTAATATTTCAAATTAACCAGACTAAGAAATGACTAGCAGATTAGTAAAGTACATTTCTGGGTGTGTTTGTGGGGTAGTTCCAGAAATGATTAACACATAGACTGGCACAATGAAGGGGGAAGACTCATTCTGATTATAGATAGCATTAACAAATAGACTTACATTCTGGATGAGACAAAAGGGAGAGAAGAAGGAAATTCGAATGTGTTATGAAAAGCAGATTTGTACAAGTGACTCTCCAGGGAGCTTCCAGGCCTTTGGTGTAAGACAAGTACTGTCTCCTTGATTCCTCTTTTACTGAGGCTTCTACCTTTTAGGGCTAAGCAGCTACTAGATTCATTACACAGTCCATTATGGACTCTCCTGCCTTTCATCCTGTAAGCCTACCTTATACAATTCCTTGTATAAAACATCTCTATTCAATATATGCTACTGGTTCTGTTATCCTAAAGAACTCCAATCTATACAAGGCAGGAAGATGAAGGGTTGATGAAGCTGCTGCTGAGCGCAGCCCTGATTCTTTAGATAGAGAGAAGGGGCTTAGCTGAAATCGTCTCTTCGTTGAAGCCTCTCTTACTTCTTGTTATCATCCATCTCTCTGTTGTCTCTCTTGCTACGTCTCCTGGGGTGCTGCCCCAACATACTCCTACAGAAGAATTTTAGCCTCTGAATTCCTCTTGTCATATATCTTGAAAAAAATTCCAAACATTCAGAGAATCATAAACTATGTTGTGCAAGAGTCTATCTAATCATCCTTGTTTTACAAATGGCTCAGAGATTCGACAATTAAACCAATAATCGTGAGAGAAAATAATTTGATTTATTCATAAGAAAAAAAGATAAAGTTTTCTTATTTGAGGCAGCATTCCCACTCTACAATTATAATACCAATAATTTAATGATGTCAAAAGATTGGAGGTTTTCTTCACACATTATCCAAAATGATGTTTTCATATGTGGGAGTACCAGCTAAGAGTTTTGAAATGCTGAGTGATATCAGCAATTTCTTTTCTGTTTGATTTCACCATGTTTTTTAAGATCTTATCTTAAAAACTCTATTTTCTTTCCCCTGGAAATAGATCAAGCAGATTTATTTTATTTTAAGCTTATAAAGTAGAACATTAACATTTTAGTCAGATCATGGAATATATTATTTGGTTTATATTATGTGAACAACTGGTTTGATTAATTTAGGGTCTCTGAAGTGACCCTAAGTGACTTTTTGGTATCATATCTAAACAAACTGTGTGTCTCTTGGTGAATTGGTGACTTTTTCTCTGGCTTATTATGTCCTATTTGTTTGTGAGATATGTGATGTCTGAATTCTACATGAGGCAATCTATCAGCCTTTGGGCAAATTTAGCTTGATGGAATCCTTAGCATTTGAGTTTCCAGGAGCTTATATTCTGACATTTCCCTTCTTTTCCCAAAGGAAAGACATTGCACTGAAATTCAAATTGAGAAATGGAAAAAAAAAGTGAGATCTCAAATTGTAACATGATATTTTTTGCATGACTAGGTTTAGAGAGGCAAAGAAATAGTTTATCAGAGATAACTCAGAATTAATCTGTGAATTAAACAACAATCTTAAGCTTTCTTTTACCCAGTTAGATGAATAAACATACAAATTGATATTCTATAGACAAATGATAATAATAGCCATTTTATTATAATATTCTTTTATAATACATAAATTATAATCTTATAATTTGAGATACATATTACACATTAGGAAATACACAGTTTGATAAGATATAGGAGAAGTGATGTTTAATATTATGCCAGTAATACTATTGATGGAAATGAGGAACATCAGGGTGATCCTTGGGTCCTCTTTTGGCAGAGACAGACTGCAGGGGAAAACAAGCCTGTATAAATGCTTGAACAAATGTTCATGTAATTCAGTTTGCTTGGGACAGACTCCTGTGTATTAAAATCTATGTTACCAGGTAAAAATAAGAATATAAATTAGAAATGTTATTTTCTTTTAGTGAAAAACCCAGTGCTGAGTTAGAATAGTGTATTAGAGGTGATCATCCATTGGCTATTGATTCAGAAGTATAGACTGGATATGCACTGAGGCTGATCTTGAGAGCTTGACATGTTTTATAAATGAGCTTCTATTCTTAGGTCAAATTTATTCCAACTGCCTAAATGTGTGCCCAAATCTTCACTGGCACAAAGTGCCCAAGGTGCAGAATTGCCCCTTTCCCCTGACAGAAATGGCTGAATGTGGTATAGTTCTCATTTAGCAAATTCTGTTTTTCAACAGATAAGGCCAAAGAATTTTAAAAAATCTGTACACTAAGAATAAGATAAGCACAAAATACTGTGTACTGTGGGGGGATATTTGCTGCAAGTATGCTGAAAGATTAATATCTTTAACATTTAAAGAGAATACATTTTAATGAGAAAAACATCAACAACCCAACAGAAAAACAGGTTAAAAAAATAAATGTTTATACAGAAAGAAAAATGGCAGTAATGAGAAAATGAAAAAAAAAAGGCATTTTCTCTTTAGTCTGGCCAACTGTAGCTACTTAATAAATATTTATTGAATAAAAAAACTAATTAGTGGAGAAAAAGTTTAATATCAATAGAAATAAAAATTTAAAATTTAAACAATAATGATATTTTCCCATCAGAGTATCCTATATAAAATGAGGCTGGGTGTTGTTGCATGCCTGTAATCACAGCTAATAGGGAGTTTGAGACAAGTGGATGCAAATTTCAGACCAGTCTGGAGGATTTAGTGAGAGCCTGTGTCAAAAAGAAAGAAAAGAAGAAAAGAGAAAAGGAAAGGAAAAGAAAGGAAAAGGTCTGGGGATGTAGGTCAGTGGTAGAGTGCTTGCCTTGCATACGCAAAACCCTGAATTTAATTCCCAACACTGAAAAGAAAACAAGAAAAGAAACCCTAATAGTGCATGACATAGGAAAGTTTAATGCACAGAATTATTCAGTGATAAGAGTGTAACCACAAGAAACTATAAAATAGGAAAAGCTTGATGATGTTCCGGAGCTGAAGGAGACTGATCAAGGAAGGACAAACTTGGAAGAGGCTCAACAAAGTTTAGATCGCAGAGGAGTTAATTGCTTTGTCCAAACTGATGGCCAGCATTTGTTGCGTAAAAAGGAGGCAACTTTCAAAGTACAAGGGAAGGAGGGTATAATGTCTTCAGCAGCCAGTAGTGTGGGCATGCATGGGTGGAGAACGTGTTAGGCTGCAGGCAGGCAGCACAGAGGGACTTCCTCAGGGGTCAGCGTGTTCGCAGTGCTCTCAAGGTGTTGGTTTCCATGTCAAGAGACCCACAGAAAAATTGTTTCCAGTCTGAGGCTGAAGGAGAACTCTGAGTTTTTCTGGTCCTGTGGTTAGAGCAGAGCTTGTGATGTTTCTGTGAAAGAGATCATTTTAAATTCCTTGTATAAGCAGAATCACGTGATAATTGTTTCTTTCTAACTGGATGAGCTTATGTCATATAAGCCTTCCATGTTGTAGCACATGACAGGCTGGAGACGATACATCATTAAGCTATTCTATAGATAGGTAGAGAGAGATCAATTGTTTTCTAAAGGACACACTATTAATTCATTTGCCCATGATGTGGATAAGGGTTCATTTCAACTGGTTCTTCAGTTTTTCAGTTCCATGTATGTTTCCTTATACAACCAGTTAGCTTGGAAAGTAACATTTAGTTAGTAGCAATGGGAAAAGTCTCTTTTTGAAATGATCAGGTCATAAGACACCACATAGATCACCACTGTGAGCACCAGAAGTAGGGAGGACACAGTAGGCATGGAAGGGTCTAAACTGGAGGAAACCAAGTACATTTAGGGCCAAACTGCTGCTTGTGTTTATAGCTTACTCAAGCTAACATCTCATGCTTAGAGAGTGTAAAGTGTACACACTTGTTTGTTATGCATTTACATATACTAATTTTTCCTCATATCACCACAATGAAGACTCATTAGATGCATATTTTGTAATGTCATCACATATATCAGAACTAAATTCTCACATCTTGCGATTAGTTTGAAAAATTAGTCAATCTTGTTTTTCCAATGTTTCTTCATAGAGAAGTAGTTGCAAAATCAAAACTTTGAATATAATGAAATGAATTCAGATAGATTCTAGTAACTCTGAACTACAGGTTGCTCAAGTGGAGATTATAGCAACCATAGGTGGTGAAAACTTTCACTCTGGGTACCAGGCTGGCAAGAAAAATTTAGGTAGTTGTCTTGATTACTTTTCTCTAGTTGCTGAGACAAAATACCTGATGACCAAAATTAGGGAAAAAAACCTTTATTTAACTTACAGATTTTGGAAGTTTCAGTCCATAATCAGCTGGCTGCAAGGCAGGATGGCATGGCACTGGGGCAACACTTCAAGGCAGCAGCCAGAACAAAAAGGGGGAAGATCAAGTCTCTTTTCCTCCTTTATATTGTACACAGGCCACACCCCCTCTCTAAGTCGGGTGTAGCGCTCACAAAATCTCCTTGCTCTCCTTTTGAACAGGATGAAGATATTTACAAAGCAAGGACCCTGGCTCCCTGCTGAGTCTCTCAGTTAAACTTCTAAACTTCTCAAATTGACACATGTGTCAACCATAGCAATAATTTAATGGGAAATTAAGATTCATTTCATTGCTAGATGAAAAACTATAACAGAAACCACACTCTTTGAATGAAAGAAGGCTCTCTACCAGTGCTCACACCTATTCCAGTTCACTTTCTGGTATTCAGAGCTGAGGTTTAGCCATTTACAATTGCTAGTTGTTTTTTTGAGGTGATACATTAGTATTTCTTAGACACAAATTAAAATAAAATATCCAGAGTGTTATTTTTCCAGTAAGTAGGTTCGTCACACTGAGCTCCATCCCCAGGCCTTTTTTATTTTTTTGTTTTAAGGTAAGTTTTCATTAAGTCATTAAATTGCTCTAGCTGGCCTTTTTTTTTTTTTTTTTTAAGTTTTACTTTGTGCAGTTTAGGATAGCTAACAATTGTAGGAAAATATGTCTGCAGAATTTTAGGCTTTTCTTTGTTATTCCTTATTCTTCAGGACTTTACTTTGAATTCTGACCTCTGCTTATTCAGCCCACTTAAAGTATTTAATATTTCCCCATTCTTCAATTTGTAAATATTTTGGATGACTGCAGAATGCATGTCCTGGGCTTTCTTCCCTTCAAATCTGGCCTGCATGTGTCCCCAATGCTTTCATATAGATACTTTATACATTTTGTCCAACATTTCTAATTGTATTTTAAAGAAAGGGTTAGCAAAATGCAACATCTTCCACCATAGTTGGAATCCTAAGTCTTCTCTCTTTTCAGCCTTATTTTTCTAGGTTGAGCTGTGTATTAACAGCTTTAGCAAGTTTTCTACACTCAATGGCTTTATATTTGTAGTTTCTTTGGGTAATTTAAGGAAAAATGACTGTTTCTTGTTTGGTTGACATGGGATGGATGAAGAAGCTAGTCAAAGATGAGGAGATAAAAAAATGTATCAAAATGGCAAATCAGAGCAAGCCTACAAGAGATGTACAGGTTAATGGGAGCTGGAGCATTACCAATGGTTAGGGAATGAAATCTGTTTTGTAGGAATACCTCCTTCTTCTTCAGGGATCCCTTTTGAGATAAGACTCTGGACTGCTCTGCAGAAGTAGAATGACTTCTCTAACTAAGGAATTTAGGAAGAATGGTACACATTCAGTTCAACTCTGTCCTCATGATACATGGACTTCTCCCTTCTATTCTTTGTTCATCTCATTTTTGCAACTCCTTTGCACATGGTGAAGTCTCCTAAAATCTAATACTGAGACAGGGTATAGAAACCTTGGCTTCAATAGGCAGGCATATATAATTTTTTTAAACTTAGATTACTTAGAATCTCACTTTTATTTGTAAAAGCAAAACCAACAAAAAATGTGGTATGTGGCATATGTTTGGATGTATTTGTTTTTTATTTTCTTCATTTTGCTTAAAATTTAGACAGAAAGAAGAATGCTATTTTTGGAGATATTTTAAAAGATTCTGAGAGGAACCACTTTTAGCCTGGACTTTCTAGAAAGCCCAAGAGAAATACTACAGTGACAGTAATTGGTTTTGGAGGTACAGTTCTAGGGTGGTGAGAATGATGAAGACAAATTGAAAGGAGCTCAGGAAAGATGTGAAGTTCTGTGGTGTGATGTAATATGCTGATTCCAGCTTGCCAAATGAGCTATACAGGATACAGAGCAATGTATCTTCACAGGGCAGGTTTGATTTTCGCGGATGGTTTCAGGAAAAAATAGCACCATGAAGAACAGAAAGGTGGGACAGTTATCTGCTCATTCTTCGTAGCTCCTATTTCCCATTGACTACATGAAAACTGAGTAACCTTGTACTTTTAGATGACATAATCTATCCCTTCTCCAGGTGCCCAGGGTACCAGTTACCATGCCCTACAGTAGAGCCTCATTTTTATCTGCAACACTGGGAATGAAACACCAAGGAGTGCAATAGAGGCTCTGAAAAAAAATGTAAATCATATGTTCAATATAGAGACTTGAGGCATTTTAATATTACAAGACTTGTTGGCAGTATTATCTTGGAGTATGTGGACCATTCATATGAGTGGAATTCAGATTAGAGCAGGATATATAACTTGTTTGCCCCAGTAGCAGGATTCTAATAGCCAGAGCTCCCAGCTCCATGAGAAACCAGCAGTGGAAATACTTTGAAGACAGGTGCTCCCTTCAGTATTCCTCCAATTGGTTAATTTAGCACTGGAGATATGATTTGAGATATATGCTTGGGTTGGAGTTTGATCCCAAAGGAATTTAAACAACATGGACCATGAAGAATAACATTATAAAATTGTAGAATCTTATAGTTGCAAGGGATTTTAATCTTCCCACTCCTTTTTGTGTCTTGAAGAGCTTCCATGGATCTTTTTCTCTTCCTGGTCTCTCTCCTCATCTTCCCAAAGCAAAGAAGTAACGGTAAGAAATCTATCACTCAAACACTGCCTGTTGCCTTGGTAAAAACAGAGCTCCCTGAGGAATTAACCTTTAAGAAAGTTACCCACCCTACTGTCTTGTTTGGGTACAAAATATGGGAAGCTCTCTTACATGAATATGCTATATGCCCAACCTCTCCCCATCTATGTGAATCACCACCTCTCTCATTGGCCAGAGATTAGTATTGCTGACTCCTGTAGAGGGTCCTGTGACCATATCTGCCCACTCCAGACTCACTATGGAAGCCGTAGGAGAAATGCTCTTAGTGATCATCTGCCTGTACAAACTGATGAAATTCTAGCATGCAAAGCTACTGCAAAGGGAGTGCTAGTCAGGTTAGGTGGATTAGAGTAAATTTAGGGTAGCAAAACATAAAAGCAAGTGGTCTCTTCCCACTGGAGAACTTGTGCCTGTTTTGTAAGCTATAGAGATCTTTTGAGAAATTGATGTGCAAGAACTCCAGCATCAATGTGGGTGGTAGCTTCAGAAGGGATTCTTGGGCTCTATTCACCTTATTTCTGGTTTCCTGGTTTGAAAGATCATCTCTCACATGCACTCTGAGTGTTGTGACCCACTATGAGGTATACCGTACAGGCAAGAGGGGTCTTTATCAGAACCTGAACCACATGCTTGGACTCCTAACATTGTGAAATAAACAAACTTTATTTTCTTTATACAATTAGCCTGTCTCAGGAGTTTTGTTATAGTAAAGGAAGACTAATATACTGTACTTGAAATAAAAACTGAGAATGTTAAAGTTTTTCACTGACTTATTTAAAACTATACTGACAAATCCAGTATCAGTTAACACATGCATGAAACATGACTTGTTTTCCAAAACAATGGAGCAAAGAATGATGTCGCTTTACATTCTTGTATAATTTTTGCAAATCTCTGTAACACCTGGGAAATCTCTGTCAGAGAAATGGCTTCTATTAGAAGACAATTGGATTCTCATACCTATTTTTGCATTCAGCTGCTTATCATTTAACCTCTGAAGATATAAGTGCATACCTGAGAAAATGAGAGTGAGTGCTATGGTTTAGCTATGGTTTGAGTGTGTCTCTAAAAGGTTCATCTGTGAGAAGCTTGGTCTCCAGTCAGGCAGTACTGAAGTGATAGAACCTGTAAGAGGGGTCCAGTGCAAGGTGGTTAGATCATAGAGGCTCTGCCTTTGGAAGGAGTTAATGCTGGTTTCAAAGCATGAGTTTTTGAAAGAGTGGTTGTTATAAAGTAAGCCCACCCCGGATCCCATATATTGGGCTTCTTCTACATATAACCTATTCCTTTTCTGCTTCTCTATGTGTGTGTGTGTGTGTGTGAGAGAGAGAGAGAGAGAGAGGGAGAGAGAGAGAGAGAGAGAGAGAGAAAGAGAAAGACAAAGACAGAGAGAGACAGAGACAGAGACAGAGAGAGAGAGAGACAGAGAGTGGCAGAGAGAGAAGAGAGAGAGAGAGATTCCTTTCTTCTCTGTCTTTTGGGGAACTCAAATGCAAGTTGTGGCAGAATAATTATGGCTCTGGTTCTCATCTCCTTTATGGGCTCAGAGAACAACCCTTGCCCTACTTTTAGGGAGGTCCATGTAAGAAATTCTGGACAACAGTTGTGAGCAGGTAGGATACATATTATCATTTCCAGTGTAAGGTAGTCTACAATTCTCATTTCCTGACACAGCAAAAGACCCTGAAAACCAAAATGACAGTGGCTTAAGTCATTGGAGCCCCTGTTAGCCATGAGTAATTAGGAGCTACAGGGCCTTTTGAAAACTTGGACATAAAACATGATATAGAAATAAACTTTTCATTTTTACTGTATTGTGCCACTAAGATTTTGTGACTAATTTGTTACTGCAGCATAACCTGATCTATCCTGAGCAATAAAAATACCATATCTCCAGTTCTGCTTTAGATTTTTTTCTCTTTTCTAAATACCTTAGAGTACTATGTCAATCCACAAAGAACTTGCTCCTTGCTGCCTCCATAGTATTATATCTCATGGATATAAAATAATTTATCTAATTAATCTCATCTTTTTTCATCATAGAGCATCCCACAGTCTTTTCAGCTGATGTATATGTAGCAAAGAACATTTTTTATAAATAATTTTTTTATTTAAGAGAAACAAAAGCATGTGAAGGGTAGAGATAATACAGAATTTCAAAAAAAGATAAACAATAAGAAATCACTAGTTAATAAATTACATCTTGTCCTCTTAGAAACAGTTGTTCAAGTTACAAAATTAAAGCATACAAAGTAGATATTCAAACAGTGAGAGTGTAAACAGCTATGCATGCATGAATCTCTACATGTATTTCTAGCCTTTCTGTATTAGAGGGAAAAACAAAACAGCAAGACAAAACAAAATAAATTCCTATAAAAACATGAAACCAAAAAGTCACATAAAACCACAGTACAAGGTGATCTACAATGATTACTGTGTTGTTTATTATCTTCAATAAAATTATCTGTATCATCAGACATAATTGAATATAGCTGTATAAATGAGTATAGCAGTAAATAACAATATTAGTAAAAATAAAACATTGTAGACAGTATAAAACTTCAAAGGCAGGTAATAATCAAACCAGAGTGGATATTCTAGTGAATCTTGTCATCTTCAGTGCAGTTGCCTATACTCTCAGACTTGATACTATCAATCATAACAGCTTTGAATAAGATCTATCAATACAAAACAGTGATCTAACAAACCAGATTTGATTACTATCAGTCATGGTAAAACAGTGTAGGTTTTACAGAGCTTGAGATTAAGTTAATAGGAAATTAAGGATGATTACCGTACTATATCCTGTTATTTTCGGGATTACTGTCTGTGCCCTCAAATCTAGTACAGGTAGAACGACTGGAGCAGATTATAATACATCTAAGCAGAGTAGTGTGAGTAATGTGGGTTTTAAGTCTGGTGCACTAATAACAATATAGTGTATCAAGGCCATCTATGTTAGAGATTCTAGTTATCCTTCTCTGCCTCATTTCTGCTATGCTATTTTTCTGCCTTTGTTTGTCTAGTTTTCTCCTTCATTCTACTGCCTGCCCCACTCATTGAGGCCTTTCTACCACTGTTCCTAAAATCCTGATATTTTTTCTCTCTCTCTCTCTAGAATGTCCTTCAGTATTCTCTGTAGGGTTGGACTGGTGGTCACAAACTCCCCCAGGTCCTCTTTGTCATGGAAGCATCTTGTTTCTCCATGAATTTCTAGTGACAGTTTTGCAGGATACATCAATCTGGGCTGGAGGTTATTTTCTTTCAGGGCTTGGAATACTTCACTCCAATCTCTTCTTGATCTGATGGTCTGTGTCAAGAAGTCAGCTGTGATTCTGATGGGCTTACCTTTATAGGTAATCTGTTTCTTTTCTCTGACGGCTTTTAATATTTTGTTTTTACATTGAATTTCTGGTATCTTGATTATTATATGTCTGGGTGTAGATCTGTTTTGGTTGTAAGTGGCTGGAGTTCTGTATGCCCCACACAACCAAATATCATTTTCTTTTCTCATGCTTGGGAAGTTTTCCTTAGTTATTTCCATGAAAAGCCTTTGTAATTTGCCTGGATGTATTCCTGCTTCTTTGTTCATGTTTCTTATCCTTAAATTGTAGATTCTCTTGTCATCTTCTAGCCTTTGTATCGTTACTGCCTGTTTCCTTGTTATTTTTAAAAGATCTTTCCTTTCATGATCACACATTGCAAACTTGTCTTCAAGTTTTGATAGTCTATCCTTAGTTTCTTTTAAGGCATTTTCCAGCTTTCAATGGAGTTTTTAATTTCCTGGTAGTCTCTTTGAATCTGCTTCATGTATTCTATATTTTCTTTATATTCTTTATTGAATGTTTCTCTCCTTTTTTTGTGTTCCTCCCTTCTTCTGTCTGTATCTTCCTGAGAGATGCCTCCTGAGAGCATTTCTTTTATTACTCTACTCATATCTTGCTTTACCTGATTTAATATTTCAGTTTTGAGCTTGTCTACAAGGTCCCGAAGATATCTCTTAATGTCCATTGAAGCCATGTCTGATGTTGTGTGTTTGCCGCTCTCAGTCTCCCTGGTTTTTCCTTCTCCTGAATCAGTGCTCTCAGGGTTCTGGGCTGGGGGCCTCCTCCTACCTCTCTCTCCTGTCATGGTCCTGGCTTCCTCCACACAGGTTACAGTGTAGGTCCCAGCCCCCTTCCCTGTTGGCCACGTTTCCTCCGAAGCATGCTGGCGAGGGACCTCTGCCCTCTCCTGCCTGTTCTTGTCACTGAGGTGTAAGCAGTGGCTGTGTATGTCTGCCCCTCCCCACTGGGCCAGCCAAACTTCAGGTGCCTTCACCCGGTTAGTGCATACTAGGCACAGGGAATCGATTTGGGATGGCTCATTGGGTCCTGGCCAGGGGCGCAGCCCAGTCCAAGCAAATCCCATGAATCTGCTCTGGGGAGGGAGCAACCAACTGAAGTCACAGTTGCTCCCAGTTCAGGCTCCTCCTGCCTGATTCCAACATGTTGCCCATTTCGTCACACCATTTCCATGTGGGGGGGGGTCTCATTCCCAGCACTGACCATGGATTAATGAAGGTCCCTTCACTGGCTCCACTCTCTGTTGGACTCACCAACCCCCGACTTCAGTGCTGCTGTGTTTCCTGTGAGAGGCAGGGGGAATGAGTTTGGGTGACTCTGCTGGCCAGAGCATATTCAAGCTGGCACAAACTTGGTGGTTGACCATGCAAATGCTGTGTCCCATAATTTTTAGCTGTTTCAGTTGTAGTCCTGACATATTTGACAAGCTTTTTTATGTTATAATTTCTTCCTGTGTCAAGAGGATCCATCTCCCTCTGTCTGGGTCTCTCCAGGGTGTTTTATTCTGGCATATGAGTTGTTTCTCCCAGGAGGCTTTGTATTTTGTTGCTCACTGGTCGGCCATCTTGACTTGTCTCCAAGAACATTTTGTGTGTGTGTGTGTGTGTGTGTGTGTGTGTGTAAAAACTCAAAATTTTCTCTGTGTTTCTTAGATGACACCAACTTAACTAGCAGATGAGGTTAGGGAAACCTGCAACAAATAAGAAAACAAGAATAGGCCAGTTCTTTTTTCTTTTTTTAATTTTAAAATGTAAAAAGAACAAAAATGAAGATGCAGAATTTCAAACAAAGTAATGGGAGATTAGCAATGGTTAATATATTGTATATTGTTATCTTCAAAGTAGTTGCTAAAATTACAAGGCATAGGTATGAAAAAATGATCAAAGAATGAAATAATAAACCATTCTTTTTGATAAGCCAACAGAGATTAGTAATATAATTATCTTGTACACACACACATGCACATACACATATATATGTATTCTTTTCTTTTGCCTTTCCCCATCCCAGTTGTCCTTTCCTTCTCAGCAATCTACTCCCCTATCACTCTCACAATATCTATTGTACATTTTGGATCTTATTTACTCTTTCAGTTTTTTACACTAGAGGGACAATATGATGTTTACACGTGTGAGTCTGGTTTACCTCACTTATGAGTATGGTAGAACGAGACCAGTTATTATTCATTCAGGGAAAATGGTGCCAGAGCTTTTAGCAATGCATAAATGACTAACCTGTGAAAATATGTTGAAAATTATATTTAAAAATTTAATCTTGATAACTTAGTGGGTAAAACTCAAGTTCTTTCCAAATTTTTACACTTCCATTTTCAATATATCAATATTACCATCAGTTCCTCAGTTCCATGAGTCACTGCCCTGATGGAAGATAAAGAAAACTTTCTTCCTTTGTGTCTCTTTTTATTAGTGACTAATCCTTCCCCAGAAGGCTCCCAGCAGTCTTCTCTAATAAGTAGTGACTTGCTCCAGCTTAAGTGAATATGCAGCAAGGAGAAGAGGGTTTCTGTGATGGGCCTCCCTGGTCTGTGTGCAAGCCAGAGCCACATAGGGAGGAATGAGCAAGCACTTGGAGAGGGTTTGAGTTTGGCCAATGAGAAGGAGGCCATAGGGTACACAAACATTGGTGTCTGCTGCATCAAAGACTGTTAAACCTTATTTGTTTTACCTGCAAAGTGGAGCAATAATAATATTCAATACTACTAATAACAATAATAACTTTTATCCCAATGGTTGTTATAAAGATTAAACACAATAGTGCAGGGAAAGTAGCCTCTACCTGTGTCTTGGCTATTGCCACTATTAGCATAGTTATTAGGCTCACAGCGAGTAATCAGATTATTTTTGGGAAGTAATCCTCCAAAAAATTGTTTCTGAAATCTTAGATTATCTCAAACATATGTACAAATGGATAACCCCTACAATGCACCCAACAGGTAGAATAGCTTCTCTTTTTTATTGATAATATCCCATAGGTAACACTTTTTTTCTTTTTAACCTTTGATCTTGAGAAAATGATTAGACTGGTCTTGGCTTATATAAATCTGAGAAAAGGGTTTGGATAAGTTATGTGTTGTTCCCCATCCCAAAATAGTTATGCACTACACATGTATTAGCTGGGAAGACTTCAAGATATTTGATACAGAGAAAGATAAAATGATCTAAGTAAACTTTTTATATTTTTGTATACTGTGAAGTACAGCAAGTGCTTTACATTTTTTCTGACCTGAACAACAAAAATATATCCATGTATTCTTTTTACTTATGTATCCATTATATTTCTTGTCATTTCATTTCACAGACAAGGAGACAAGTTTAGAGGAGTTGAGTAATGTGATTAAAGGGACATCTCTGATAGATTGCCAGGTTGTGATTTATGCTCTGGTCTACTTTGGCTCCATTGCATGTAAACCTTTTGTGACTTCCTTTCTTGAAAACTTCCTCAGTGTTTGATTTCATGAGGATTTGCCAATTAAACATGGGGGAAGCCAGAAGCAGTTGCTGTGTGTCATCACACGCTTTAACTGTTGAAGGACAAAACAGTTCACGTAGAGGACCCATTCTGGTAGCCACTCCCTTGGAATTTGGGATTAGTCCTGCTGGGCTCCAGCAGATGGCAGGCTTGTATCAGTCAGGGCTTGCAAAGTGTGGAGAATCACTCATGAGTAAACCGTAGAAATCATCACTCATCACTTTTTGGTCTCACTCTGCAGAAGTGGCAGCTGGCTTTTTTTTAGCTACCCTCAAGCAAAAAGTGAGAGATGAAATACGTTACTTTTGAACTGGCTTTTTACTTTTGAAAAGTGCTCTTGAGCATTTCCTATAGATTCATCCTAACTACAAATGTTGAAACATTTAGAAAAAAAGGTATTATTGGCATATATAGTTATAATCTACATTAAGTTTTTCTGTATAATTACCATGAACTCCCTGGAGTGGCGAATATAGGTTACTTATTTTTGTGCATTCAACATCTAGCATGGTGCTTGGTGTATGTAACTGCTCAGTAGATGTTTGCAAAATGTTTTAGTAAACAATGTAGGTATCCTTATCTGAATTTGAGCTTTGATTGGCTCATTTCTCATTTAAAATTCTTTGAAGAAGTCCTTTGTGGGCATTGGGAGTATCTCATTCTTAAAGCATGTGCTTAATCATTTGTGAGCCCCTGAGTTTAATCCTCAACTTTCCCCATCCCCAAGTAATTTATTTGGCCTCTGAGCCTCAGTTTCCTCATCTATAACACAATGATGATGCTGGTTACTAAGCTCACTTGTGAAGATAAAAGGTATATTTAAAGGACTTAATATTGTATTTTTTTTTTAGAGGTAGAGGACTAGTCAAACTGTAGTAGTGTTCAAGACATCCTAATAGGGAATATACTGTGAAATTCCAGGGTGTAGAGTTCAGCCAGGTTCCATGGGAGACACTTCATGGCTAGTTGGTACTTCCTGCTCACAGATCAGACATGTACATTGTCACCTCACATACAGAATTCTTGAAGTAATGTACTTATCATCTATCCTAGCTCAAAGATGAGATCACCTTCTTGGACACCAGTCTCTAAAGGTGTTTTACAAGGAAGCCCTTCCATAACTTGAGTTCAGCCTGCTTTTCTCACCTGACTCCTATTCATTCACACAGAGACTGCAACAGACCACAGGTTTGATCCTGAAACCCGGTGCTCTGTGCGTGTTCACTCTCAGCTGTGTGTGCTTTCATTGTGTCCTGCCCTAAAAGCTAAAAGATTTCTGCCTTTGTCTCTGCACACCTGAACCACATCCCAATCCAAGATCCCTGTCCATGAGGGTCACCTTCTGCCCATGCAAATGGCCCACCTGTGAACTCCTTGTGCTCTCTGGAAGCTACATAGATCACTGGGTATGTAGGGGAAGGTCTTGACACCAGACAGTTGGGAATCAAATCCTGGAAAGTTAATTAAATTTTGTGTAAATTTTCTTATCTTCAAGATAATAGCAATGGTTTTAACTTCATGAAGTTATTGTGGGAATTTAGTAAGATAAAGTATATAAAAAACTTAGGATGCTTAGAACAGAGTAAGCACTCAATACACAGTAGTCATTCTCATTATTATCATTTAAGAAAGCACTTGATATTATTTATTGCTTGATTTGGATTCTGCTTCATCTCCTAGATAGACTGTCAAATTCTTGTTTCAGAGGGTGTATT
The DNA here is from genome assembly GCA_004027455.1 of Hydrochoerus hydrochaeris. Taxonomy (NCBI): domain Eukaryota; kingdom Metazoa; phylum Chordata; class Mammalia; order Rodentia; family Hydrochaeridae; genus Hydrochoerus; species Hydrochoerus hydrochaeris. The sequence goes on from PVLA01000008.1 coordinate 283,808, forward strand.
TTATTTCCTTGTAGACGTTGGGTTATGTGGTATACCAACAGTTTTCACTGCTTGATCAGTCTTTCCTAATCTTAAAAAATAAATCTGATCCTCAAGATAATGTTTAGCAAAGTCACATAGACATTGATGGAGGATGTCATCGTCACATGGTGAAAAACTGTGAAACTGTGAAATTTTCTAATCATAGACAGTGCTCCATTCAAACTCACAGAATGATCTGTATACCTGTAATAGCACACATTTTATTAAGACAAAGAGTTTATTTTCTATGACTTAGGTATTATCTGTAGAATCAGGAAGAAAAACAGGAGAAAAACATGACTAAGGATAAAACAGTATTGAAGAACAGGACATTTGTAAAGTTTATCACCCCAGAGAACAGAATGAGCAGGAGCCGGCCCTGCTCTCCCAGCTCTCTCCTATTTCGCTGGCAGCTCTGGCTTTACATGATGTCAGGGATGAATAATGGCCCAGGGCCAGAATTTTTGCTGCTTTTCTCCTTCAGTTTTCATGATTTTCAAAAAGAGCACTAAAGTGCTTTCTCTCTCCCTACTAGGGGTGGATGTGGTTGCAAAGCTCTTATCAGTGCCAAATAAAAACGATCTTACTTGTGGTCTCAGCAGAGGGGGCTCCGTCTCCCCGGGGCTTTGTATGTGTGCTGGGAAACCCAAGAGTTAAATGTCACTTCTTTAGAGGGAGGGAGTCTTTCAGCACAACAATGTAGCCTGATCCCACACTGTGTGGGCAGCGCCCTGGGGTCCCGTGCTGGTCATGAGAAAGGAAAACAGAAAACCATTAAGAGAAGGCACTCTGAATTTTGTATCTAAAAGTGACATGCATAGACAGGCAAGCAGATTCCTATTAAGGAAAGGGAGGTCAGTTTCAGATTATGATATAAAATGGCAAAAGATCATAAAGAAGAATAGACAAGTCATGTATAGAAAAATGGACCCACTGTAAGTCTACAATGCTAAGTGAAATAAATCAGAGACACAAGCTTAAATATCACATGATTTTTCTTATACGAGAAAGCCAAAATATAAGTTTAAAGATAGATAATAAGAAACAAGGAGAGATATTTTCCAAAAAGAAAGAGAACCAAAGATGGAGGGAATGGAGAGAACCAGATGGAAAAAGAATCAAGAGGCATTATGTACATGGCCCAAATCCTCACCGAGCATGTAAGCATTTGGTACTGGGTACACTGATTAATAAAAATAAAAAGAAAAAAAAACAAAAAGAGAAGACCAACTTAGCAATAATAATACAAATCTCCTTTTAGAGAGAGGATTAGCAGTTGGATTCAGCTCTCAGTCTAAAATTAAAATTAATTTAATATAGGGTACTAAATACAGCACGTGTACACACACACACTCCTTTGGAGAAATAGCTGTACATGAAATTATTATTTTGTTTTTAGAGCAGGGTCAGAAGTTAGTAAGTATTACTAAATAGGCCAAAGGAAAGCTACCAGCAGGCCTACTCCTCACCCCAAAAATGCCTCCCCCCAGCTTGCTTTAGTCCTGTCTAATTTATGATTCAGGTTACCAAGGTGCCATGGTGAGACAGGGCATAGAAACACCAACGCGAATAAACGGAATCAGAAGTGTGAGGATGTTTAGTAGATCAGTACACTGAGCACCCGTCCAGGTTTCATCAACCACGCTGGTTTCCTGTGGAGGGTTAAGGCTTGGCCTGTGTCTGTTTTGTTGCTGTGGTTGGTGCTTCTGCTGCACAGCAGGGACCACAGGACAGTATGTGCTACAAGGGACAACACAGACTAGGCAGCAGAAGGACTTCTTACAAACACGGAAGCAGGGCGTTTGTCACCAAGAGGTCCACAAAAAGAGAAATGAAAACTAACAACACGTGAAACAACCCTAGATCGTCTCTTGGCTCATTTTTTTAATCAAATGCAAACTAAAATGAATTCCATGTGCTATATAACGACAGAGGTATATCTATCACACCAGAGAAGAAACAGTGGGGAAAAAATTAAAATTAAAGGTGGTGGCCAGTAGTGCAATCTGACAACACAGCAAAATAAGTAGTCAGGGTGGCGGAGGAAAGGCCGCTGACTTTGGCTATTCTAGAGACGTAGTACTGCCAGCAGCCAGTGGGGGTCAGAGGTGCTCCACATCTCGGAGAGGTTCCAGGCCAGGCATTGGCTTGGCACCTTTAACTCCTAAAAGAAACCAGCAGGAACTCCCGGTTTTCTTCAGGTAGAGCAGAATCCTGCAAGCAGAGGAGTGGTCTGTCACATATACTTTATTGTAAAGGCCCTTTCGGTCTTCAAAACAGTGTGCTTATTTCATACAGTTCTTCACTTGGACTCTTCCAATCCATTTGTTTCCAGAAAAGGGTCCCTTTATAGATAAAGGAAACACGTACCTGCACTCTGGGCCAAATCTCTAAATTTTGCCACTCCTGCTAGTACCAAGCTGAGGACCAAGCCTTTAATACGTGGCCTTTGGCAGACGTTTGGCATACAAGCCAGAGCAATCTCGTCGAGAGCTGGTGTTACACACCTATGAGCACAGCAAGGATTCCATCTAAAGCACCATCAGCCCTCAGGCCAGAAAATATCTAGAGAAGAGAGGAAGGAGCAGTATCTGCGAGGCAAGATGGTCTTCCACAAATCATTCCAGAAACTAGAGGTAACAATTCCATAAAGATTCCTTCTCTATGGGAAAGCAAAACAGTAAATAAAAATTCCTACACACTTTTAGATTCTTGAATTGTAAGGCTAAGTGGTCTGTGAGGCCATTCACTGTCTTGCCTATTCTAATTTTGAGCCTTGGGAAAATATGATTCTTAGAAAAAACAGTTTTTATTGTTTCTATAAAGCAAAAATCCAGAAGAAAATACTAGCCACCTTTCTCTTTTGTGTGACTTCTGGAATTATTGAACAGTGTGTGTTTGCTCATGTCACATAATGATTGTACAATTCATGAGTTTAAACCCATAAAGTTAGCTTTTCTTAGAGAAAACACTGTTTAGCAGACACAGACTCTTACCCTAGTTAATTCTTTCAATTTTCTGGAAAATACACATTCAGAGTCTGCTGCATTGTTATATTCATAGTATTTTCTGAAAAAGAAACAAGTGTCTAGGTTATTACAGAACAATGTATATTTTTATCATTGTAATTAAGTATTACTGTAATTAAATATCATTGTAATTAAATACTTTGAAATAGATTATTGGCCTGGTGGGACTCTGGTCACTTAAGGAAGGTAGTCAAAAGAGGGTGACAACTCACTGAGCTTGAAAGACATATTAATAGCAGTGGACAGGAGTGTTGAGAACATAAATTGGCATCATGAGGTGTGTGAGCCAGGAGACAATATGAATATAGAAAAGAAAAAACCTAGAATGAATCATGTAGTATAGGATTAAATTAGAAGTTTTGATGTAAATGTAGAGTTTTCAGTATATGGAGTTAGATATAAAAATATTGTATGTGTAGGCATACACAGTGTATCTTCATATCCATATACTCAAACACGTATAATTCTATGTACTGAATAAAAAATGGTAATAAGTACTTTCTTAGTTAATTTTCTCTTGTTTCTGGGACAAAATATTCAACACGGAAAGTAAAAGGAGCTAACTTATTTAGCTTACAGTTTGTAGAGGTTTCAGTCCATAACTGATGGCTCTAAGGCAGGACGGCACATGGCAGAGGGGCAAATATTCATGGAGGTAAAGGCAGCAGAGGCAACGAGAGAGAGAGAGAGAGTAAAGGAACAAACCTCTTTCTGTCCCTTTCATTGTATGCAGTCTACCTGCCCTAGGTCAGGTGTGGCACTCATACCTCCTATCCCACCATTAGACATGAACAAATCACAAACTCTAGATTCAGCTCTTTCCAAAAGCCTGCCTCTCCCCATGACCACATAAGGGTTTGGGATGGGGGACATTGAGACACAAACTGTAACAGTTACATAACACTGTGTCTTCTAATATCTGGTGAATTGTTCACCTTAAAATAGTTAATATTTTTATTTATTTATCTTTATTTTAAAGATAGTAAAATCCAACAAAACAAAATAGAACAAAGAAAATCAAAACAAAGCAGCAAAATTGGTACAGAATTTCAAAGCAAGATACTTAGGAAAACAGCAATAGCTAACATAGTATATATCTTGCTATTTTCACAATAGTTGTCTATTCCATCAGGTATAGCAAAGTCAAACCAAAAACAAAGCAGAATAAAACCAACCAAAAGAGAATATTGAATAAAGCAAAACAATTAATCAGGACAAAGCAAAGTAGAGAGAACAATATTGGACTTCAAAGACAAGATAGAAGGAAATCCCCCATGTTTGCAATATTGCATACTGTTATCCTCCCAAGAAATGCTCAGACTGCTGACCCCAGGCCTGCATAATCAACCAAACAACACAAATATTTAGTTGCCTTATGTACCTTAGTTGCTATCCACTCAGTCTGTTCTCCAAACCAGGCAGTTGCTTATGAGGTGGGGTGTGTGTGGGGGGTGGCATAGGGGTGTGTTTGAGTCTCAGCCTGCATGCTGGTAGGCTCACAGGAGGCACTATCTTAACTTTCTCCTCCTGGAACCTGCGCAGTTTATGCAGCTTCCCAGAGAGGCTGGCTAGTTGTTTTCTGGTTGGGTCCTCCCAGTCTCAGCATGGCCAATTCTCAGGAATAGTTAAAATTTTTAAAGCAAAATAGATATAAATAATATGTACTAACAAATGCAAAAAAATTTCTTTAAAATCAGAGAAAAAATAAAGCAAGTTAGGGAAGACTTTATTCAGGTTCATCATGATAGATGTAAGGAACACAGAATAAAGGCATTTTATAGTCAGGAGAGAGCTTTGCTCTGCTCTGAAAATAACAGGGGAGAATGGGAGCTTATAGTCAAATGGCAGAGGGGAGGCCCATGGACAAAATTTACTATTAGGAGAAACACCAGAGGCAAAGGGAACTGTAGCTGAGTAAAATGGTAAATTTTAAGTTATGTGAACCTATCTTTGAAAAATAATTAATCTAGCAAAGGGAGAAGTTGTCAGCACTACAGTTGGGGAGACAAAGTCAAGAAGTACAATTAGGAGAACCAAGATGCTGGGAGGAAGCCTCAGGGACTGAGCTCAGCACTCTGAGGATGAGCAACACCTGGGTTTGCTGGTGCTTTTGAGGGGTACCAAAGGCTGGTTCTCTGTCTGCTGAGATCTGGAGTCAATCACTGCAGCACGCAATGCTGTTACTAGGCAGACATTCCCTCCACCCCCACCCCACCCCCAGAACTCTAGTGCTCTTTCCTGCGGTGTCTCACAAAGCCCAGCAAAACCCTGGCATGGCTCAGTGGTTCAGCATATCAAAGGTAGAAAGGTAGATTAAGCTGAGTGTAGTGGCGCATACTTATAATCCCACACTTGAGAGGCTGAGGCAGGAGTTCAAGGCCATCTTGAACTATAAAGTAAGACCCAGTTTCAAAAAACCAAAACCAAAACCAATGAAAATATTGGATTTGGAGACAACTTGAGACTATCCTCATTAGTGAAATAAATAAGAATCATATTTATAAATATCATATTGTGTCTCTAGTGTAAAAAGTAAATAAGAACTACAAGACTAATAAAACCAAAATGTTTAATTGCTATTGTAAAAAAGAGAGGAAAAGAAAGTGCTCTAAGGGATATAACTGCATGTATGTTTGAGTGTGTAAAATAGATGACCATATTGCTGAATCTTTGTTGGATCTTTGAGCAGAACTGTTTGCAGTCTCACCGTTTGAATGCCTACTATGTATCCTTTAACTTTGTAACTTGAACAACTACATCCAAGATGATAATATGTAATTTATAAACTAGTGATTTCTTAGTGTTTTTTTTTCTCTTTTTCCTTTTTCTTCTTTCTTTCTTTTGGAATTATGTATTATTGCTACCCTTTTTTCTGTTTTGCTTTTTTCTACTCTTTAAATAAAATTTAAAAATGTATAATTGCTATTGTAAAAAAGGGGAAATAGGAAGTACTATAAAAGAAACAACTGCATGTATATTTAAGTGTGTAGGATTGACAACCATATTTCTAAGTTCTTGTTGGATTGTTGAACAGATCTGTTTACAGTCTCACTGCTTGAGTGTCCACTTTGTGTGCTTTAATTTTGTAACTTGCATAACTATTTCTAAAAGAACAATATGTAATTTATCAACTAGTGATTTCTTACTGTTTATCTTCTTTTCTTGAAATTCTGTAATATTTCTACCTTTTTCCTGTTTTTTTTCTCTTTAAATAAAAAAAAAGACAAAAAAATTGGATTTGGAGCTGTGATACAGTCAGCAAATGACCAACACATAGGAAAACTGTGAATAATAAACAGTTTATACTTGTGGAGGGGCAATTCTAATTCTTCCCTCATATAATTTTATTCTTCTTGAGTGAGTAATTTGTTGTATCTTAAACTCAATTTTGTTTAGTTCTGGGAAAAAGTTATATAAATAATTTGATAAATCAGAAACAAAAGCCCTCTCATCTCTTTTATATATACTGATATACATTGGGAAAATTTCTTCTCCTTTATACTGTTCCCAACTACTTGGCTCTTAGTATAAGCAGGAATTCTTCATCCTCGTATGTGTATGCTTTGTCACCTGTGCCTTTACTCACACAGCTGTCTGTCCTGATGACAAGAGGCTGCTGCTGGCCAAATTTTATTCTCTTTTCATCTTGAGGCCCTTTCTACCCAAATAAGTCCATAGTGAAGTTTTCTCCAGATTCTGAATCTCCATGAGGCAGATTTTCTGGGCTGTGCTAGGACACTTACTATCTTGAGTTAGTGATTAACTTTTTTTTATATGTGTATTCCATCTCCACTTACTACAGCTGTGTTTTCTCACATGCTCAAGAGAGTGTGAAGTCACCATTCTGTTCAACTTCTATGAGATAAACCAAGTTGAGTGAGATCATGTGGTCCTTGTTTTCCTTTGTCTGATTTATTTTACTTAACATAATAATGTCCAATTACATCCATGTTGTCACAGATGATAGGGTTTCTTTTTAAAATCATTGAATAGTATTCTAAGGTATATATATATATATATATAGTTTTCTTTATCCATTCATCAGTTGATGGACAGTTAGTTTTCATTTTTTAATTATTGCAATGAACATGGAAGTGCAGCTATCTCTTGGACATACTGATTTTATTTTTTTATATATATATACCCAGTAGCAGGATTGATAGATTATAGGGTAGTCCCATTTTAAAAAAATTTGATGAGCCTTCATACTGGTTTCCATAATGGTTGTGCTAATTTATATAGTGTACAAGGCTCCCTTTTCTCCATGTGCTTGTAAGCACTTGTTATCTTTTGTCATTTTGAGACTATTACTACTGGAGTTAGGTGATGTCTCATTGTGGTTTGAATTCATATTTCCCTGATGTTTAATGATGCTGAAAGTCTTCCCTTCCCCCTGGTATTTTTTGGCCACTTGTGTATCTTTTTTTAGGTTTTGTATTCCCGATCTTTTGATTGGGCTATGTGTGTGTGTGTGTGTGTCTGAGTTCCGTACATATTCTGGATATTAATCTATTGTCAGAAGGATAGTTTGTAAATATTTTCTTTCTTGTCCTTTTAAAAATATCTGATTCCACTGGCCATGACACACTGATTAATGTTATTCTAACACTTTTCATGTTACCTACTAGGGCCCCTCTTTTCATGGGCATCAACTATCATTTCCAACTTCTCTTATTTTTGTTTGAATGATTATTTTCTCTTGGATGCTCAAACTGTAAGGTTATCAATTTGTATGCTTTCAGAAGAACAAGTACTGGATCCTGACCTAGATTCCTAATCTTCCAAATGAGTATATAGCGGAGGTTAAATAAAGAGACAATTGTATGATTTTTTAGGGGCTCCAGGAGGATCAAAACCTTTTAGTTGAGCTTGCGACTGTGACTCCAAGGGCTAAGACCAAGTCTTCTCTGGATCAGCCCACTTTATTAGGACCAAGGACAAAAGGTGAGAAAACTGAGAAAAGGCAGGAAATGAGCAGGATCTCAGGAGTCGCTTCAAGGACTTCTCCAAGTGGTAAATTATGCCAATTTAGGAGAATCATCTTATCTCCAAGATAACATTCATTGTAGGATTGAGACTACAATGAACTATAGGAGTGAACTTCCTTTAACTGCTGTCTCCATTTGCTTAATTAGTGGAGGAGCCAAGGTGTCTTCAGCTGTGGTCTTATTTGCCCTTTGAGGTATCTCTGGCCTCATAGATCAGTACAGATCTCAGCCAGGATCAGTGATTCATAGAGGTTCACTTACTATGAATCAGCTCCTGTCACTAGGCAAGGAGCTGAGGCCTAGGACAGGCTCATAAATAAACATGGAAAGCCAATTAGCAAAATATAAATCCTGCTCAGAGCCACTTTGTAGTGGATTCCAACAAACAAGTAGGTACTAAATAAATGAGTGAGGTAGTAGGGAATGATGGAGACTGAGGCAAGCCAAAATGCTCATGCTCAATCAAAATATCAAGTTTTGTAAAAGACACTGTGTGGGCCAAACAAAGCCCCTTGGGCTAAATGTGGTCACAGGTTGCCTGTTTTGAAACTTCAGAAGTTCAGATTGAAGGACCAGAAAAATGTGACCATACTTATTTTAAAAGTTGTTATTGATTATACTTCCAACACTGATTTTAGATTCTGTGAAAAAATGTGTAAAACCAGTATGATTTGGGAAAAAAATACTAATCTTTTCAGTTCTCAGTATAAAGGAACAGTTATGTTTCCCTTATCATTTATTGTGTTTTTCCTTAAAAAAGATTAAACTCTTGTGAAAATGATATCTCATGAAACATTTTTATGAAATTTTTATTCTAGATGCCTCTAAAAATGTAGCAGAGATTATTATTGATAAAAACATGCATTTATGAGGCTGCTGCTCACAGCAGGAACAACAAAACTCCAGTCTACCATCCACAGCATGACTATCCACCAACTCTGAATTGGCTCTACATTTTTCCTTCCTTTTGGAATGGGGCAGCAGAGGTGTGACTAACTGACCAACCTGATCTTGGGCAAGGACAATGCCCAAGGAAAGAAAGTAAGCCTGGTTGGCCAGCATAGTCAGGGACAAAGTGTGGACCTGGCCAGGAGCTTGAGGGATTCTAGTGTAACCTTCCCAAAGTGACTGGGTGAGAGACAGCCACAAGACACTGCCAAGAGAGGGTGTGAACTAGACACAGACCCCTGAGAAGTTTAAGATCAGGCTGATTAGGGCATGGACTCTGAACTCCATTGGAAGAAATCAGTTCCAGCAAGCATTGACATTAAGTTCAGCAGTCTTCCTGAACCTCTGCCCCATGGTATATACCCAGAGAGACCAGAGGGCTGATTGCCTCTCCCATGTCCAGTGTGAACAAGGATACACCTCAGCTTGGGTGGTTTTCAAAGTCTGGAGTCAATGGACAGAGAGGCCTCTGGTGCAAGGAGGGCACCTCACAAACCTATAGACCTTAGAGCAAGCCAAAAGGAAATCATGACTGACTGGATTTCAAGACTGCAGGTACTAGGGAGGAAATCACTTATTCAAAAACAAAGGAAACATTTTTTACTTAATTTTTTAAAAGATTTAAGATTTAAGATTTAATTTAATTAATTTTTTAAAAGATTTAAGATTTAATTTTAAAAAATTAAAGATTTATCTCTTGCTTTCTTTCATCAGTATTTTTGGAGGATTAGGGTTTCTTTCTCTTTTTTTATTTTCTCTCTTTTCTATTTTCATTTTTTCTCCTTTTTATTTATTTCTTTTATTTCCTACATTTTACTGATTTTCTTCTTTTTTTGTTTTTTTTCTGTGATGTTTTTCTAATATCATTAATTTCTTTGTACTCCTCAGTAAGACTCCCACCTTATCTTTCTCTCCTTCTTCTCATATTCCACTGATTATTTTTTCAAATTTTATCTTTTTCATTCTCTAGTTCCTCAACCCCTCTACCTCTACAAGTATAACTAGTAAGTTGTATGTATCTCTAAAAAGCTAGTTAGCTCTGTGGTACTAGTTACAGATCCTACTATATTGTTGGTGGAGATAAACATTTCCCATTTAGTAGATATTTACTTCAGATCAATATTTGGCTAGTCTTAGAGTCCATAGTATAAGTATAGATCTATTTTCTATGGTTAAGGGTGGTACAATATTGGTTCTTAGGATTTGTTAATATTCACTTAGTACTATTATTGTTGCTGAATTTATTACTATAACCAAGGTGATATGGTTGTTGCTATTAATTAGTTTTCTTGGGATACAAATATTTGAATACTTTTAATGTCATTAGCAATGGAGAATTATCCCTGGAAGACTGAGTAGTGGGTCAAAAAATACTGCAACCTCCTTTCTCAAATAAGCAGGGGTGGATAGCTCCTGAGAAAGAGTCAAAGGCCATTAGTTAGCCATTCTCAGAGGACATCACTAAAAAGTGGACACTAACAAAAGAAGTCTCCATAGTAGCAACATATTTTCAATTGTAATCAATCTGTAAGCCTCAGCACAACAGAAGAAGTAAGACAATGCCTAGAACTAAACAAACAAAAAATAGAAACATGAGAAGAGAGGCAATGCCTCTACACACTCCCAGTTCCTACATAATTTATCCATGGGGCATCTAAGGGGAGGAAAACAAAAGTGCACAGATAAATTATTTGAAATTTACAACAGAAAAGGCAACAAAATAGATCACTTAGGTGTTTATCAAGCTCACAGAATATATAACAAAAAAGTAATGGACTTAATAAGAAAAATGATCAGTGAACTGCAGAAGACAGGTAAGTGAGGCATATAGAACCCCATATGACTATGATTGAAAAAAAAACCTCTCCATAACACATCATAATCAAATTCCCAGAAATTCAACACAAGAACAGAATGTTAAGAGCTGTTAGAGAAAAGCAACACATTGTAAAGGTAAACTCACTAAACTCACTAAAATTACAGCAGAATTCTGAGCACAGATCTTAAGGGCCAGGAGAGCTTGCAGTGAAGTGTTTCAAGCCTCCAAGACAAGACAAAACAAAGCAAAACAAAAACAATTTCCAACCCAGGCTGATATATACTGCAAAACTATGTTGTGGAACTAATGGAGAAATAAAATATTTCCATGAGAAAGAATATCTAAAAAATTCATGATTATCAAACAAACAATCCAAAAAATTCTCAAGGGTATCCTAAAAGGAGAAAATGAAGCCTAATAATGATGAAAAGTCTGAATCCACTGGGTGGGATGGGAAGTAAATAGTAAAGAAAGGGAATCAGTAATAGGAAAAAAATACAGCAAGAGCAATAAGAAAACAATCAGCAATAATGCTCAGTATGAATGGTCTCAATTCGCCATTCAGAAAAACACAGATTGGCACAAAATGAATCAAAAAATAAAATCTGATGTTATGCTGTGCACAAGAAACATGTTTGAATCCTCCTACACAACTCATACACTAAAAATCAAAGGATGGAAAACAGTATTTCATGTAACAGGAACGTGAAAAAACCAGATGTAGCTGTCCTATTTTCAGGTAAATTGATCTTTGAGCAAAAATTGATCAGTGGAAGCAAAGAAAGTCACTACATATTGATTAAAGGAATAACTCAACAAAAAGCAATAAAATTATTAACACATATGTGATGAACAATGGCATGTCTAACTTCATAAAACAAGTAGTACAGGACATAAAATCTAAGACAAATATAAACACAATTATAGTGGGAGATCTTAGTAGGTAGATCACAAATAGGCAGATCAACTAGACAAAAATCAATATAGAAATATCCAAATGAACACAAATTTCAAACATGTAAGCCTAATAGATGTCCATAGAGCATTTCGAACAACAGAAAACACATTTATCTCACTAGTACATGGAACTTTCTCTAAAATAGAATAGATACTACCCAATAAAGCATACTTAAGTAAAAGTAAAAGAAATCAAAGAAGAAGTAAGACAATGCCTAGAACTAAATAATAATGCAAGTACAACATACTGGAACTTATGGGACTGCCTTGGTTAGTTCTCTCTCATTGCTGAGACAAAATACCTGACACCCAAAATTAGGAAAAAAAAGATTTATTTAGCTTATAGTTTTTGGAGGTTTCAGTCCATACTCAGCTGGCTCCAAGCTAGGGTGGCATGGCTGAAGGGAAGTTGTACATGGTGGGCTGCAAGTGACAAAGGCAAAAAGAGTAAAAAGAGAAAGGCACACCTCCTTCCCTCTCCTATATTGTGTGCTGGTTACTCACCCCTAGGTGGGTGCAGCAGTCATGCCACCAATCCCAGTGTTAGACAATGAACAAATCACAAATACTAGATTCAGCCACCTCCATGACTGCATGAGACTTGGGGGGAGGCACCCATATGCAAACCATAACAGGGACACAATCAAAGCAGTCCTAAGAGAAAAGTTTATAGTTATGAGTGTCCACATCACAAAAACACAGTGAGCTCAAACAGAAAACCTAGCAATTCACCTCAAGATCCTAGAAGAGCAATCCAAAACTCAAAGGTAAAACAATCCAAACTCAAATTTACTATGAGGAAGAAGATTATAAATATTAGAGCAGAAATCAATGACATCAGTATTAAAAATACAAAGGATCAATAAATCCAAGCTTGATTCTTAAAAAGAATAAACAAATGCTTCCCACAGGTAACCAGCTTGGTCCAGGAGGCAGCAGCTGGCCCTGCCCCTGTGTACACCAGCCACCATCAGAGATGCTTCCCACCCCAGGTGGCCAGCATGAATTGGGTAAAACAGCAGTCGGCCCTGCACCAGCATACCTAGTGGCCACCATTGGAAACCCACAGCCAGCACTGGCCAGGAGAACCAAGCAGGCACATTTTGGCAAAATTGTAGCCAATGCAGGAAGTGCCTGGGACCCCACTACCACCAGCTTGTTTGGAAGAACCCAAGAAAAATGTCAAGACAAAAAAGCAGAAGTCAGTCTCTGGCCTCCAACCCAAGCAGAGCAAGTCTAGGAGATATAAACATGGAAGATCAGGAGTTGCACACCTGAAGTTTCTAAAGTGATGGCAACTGAAGTAAAGAAACAATTTCATTAGGCTATAAAAGCAATTAGAACAGAAATACTATCTCAGGTAAAAGAAGAAATGAAAAACATTATTGCTAAAAGAATTGCTAAGCATCTCTAAAGAAGACATGGATAAAAAATAGAGGGACATAGGAAAATGAGGAAAACCATGAATGAACAATATAAGAGAGATATAGAATGCATGAAACAGATTCAAAGAGATATCCAAGAAAGTAAAAACTCCACTGAAAGCTGGCAAGAACACTTGAAAGAAACTGAAGATAGACTTTGAGACCTTGAAGACAGGTGTACAGCTTGTGATTATGAAAGGAAAAAATTCTTAAAAATAACAAGGAACCAAGAAATAACAATTCAATGGCTGCAAGATTACTCAAAGAAAAATAATTTAAGAATAATGGGTGTCAGTGAAAAAGCAGGGGTCAACACAAATGGCATTAAAAGTCCATTTACAGAAGTAACATCAGAAAACTTCCCAAGTATGGGAAAAAGACATGACATACAGATATATGAGGCATATAGAATCAGCCATAACCAAAATAAATCTACACCTATACATATAATAATCAAGATCCCAGAAATTCAACACAAGAACAGAATATTAAAAGTTGTTAGAGAAAATAAACAGATCACCTATAAAGGAAAACCCATCAGAACCATGTCAGACTTCTCAACACAAACCATCTAGTCAAGAAAAGTTTGGAGTGAAATATTTCAAGTCCTGAAAGACAGCAACTTCCAACCCAGATTGATGTACCCTGAAAAACTATCTTTCAGAATTAATGGAGAAACAAGATACTTCCATGACAAAGAACAACTGAAGGAATTTATGACCACCAAATCAATTCTACAAAGAATACTGAAGGACATGAGAGAGAGAGAGAGAGAGAGAGAGAGAGAGAGAGAGAGAGAGAAGACCACAGTTCCAGGAACAGTGGCAGAGGGGGATCACTGAACAGGGCAGACAATTGAATGGAAGTGAAAAATAGGCAGCCAATGGCAGGAAAATAGTGTGGCAAAGATGAGCCAGTGCTTGTTGGCTATAACCATTAATGTAGATGGCCTCAATTCACCAATAAAAAAAAACACTGGCAGAGTGGATCAGGAGACAGGATCCCTCAATATGCTTTATTCAAGAACCATATTTAAGCCTCTGCGTGCCCAGTGCGGGCAAAGAGAACCAGGAGATCTGCCTCTGCCTGCTGGGCACTGCCCCTGGAAGGCCCTTTCCTCTGCATACCCTGCAGAGGAGGACTGCCAAACAGGACAGGCAGTTGAACAAAGGGGAAAAATGGAGGGCTAACAACAGGAGACAGCAGAGCAGAGACAAACCAAAGTATGCTGGTTGCAACCATTAATGTAGATGGCTTCAGGTCAGCAATAAAAAGAAACACAAAGAGAGTGGTTCAAGAAACAAGATCCATTGATACATTGTATACAAGAAACACACCTAACTAGAAAGGAAATTCATAGACTGAAAATCGAAGGAGAGAAAACAATTGTTCCAAGTGACAGGAGACAAAAAAAAAAAAAAAAAAGGAAGAATAATTTGCCTATCAACCACAGAATGGTAAGAAAGATATGGTATTTTCATGCATTGGAGAGCTACCTAGCTATAAAGTAGAATAATCTCAAGGCTCCTGTAGGTAAATGGACGCAACTGGAGATCATGTTCATGGCCTAAACAGTTCGAACTAATATGCATAAACCCTAGCATAAGAAACAGAAGAAATTAATAGGATCCAAAAGCAAAATAGTTAATGTAAGAGCAAAGGGGAGGAGGAAATACCTGGGAGGGAAAGGTGGAAACTACTGTCAATTTCTTATTGTTTTATCTTGAACTCTTGCATTGTTTACACAATTTTGTTAGGTTTGGCTTTGTTCTGTCTTGTTTTGTTAGATTTTATACTGTCAGATGGCAGGGGCAGCTATTTTGAATATAATGTGATATGTTATGATAATCATGGTTTCCTATTATATTGCTTTGAAGTCTTATAATGCTTTCATTCATTTGTTTGATTGGCTTTATTCTGTTCTGTTTGATTTTATTATGTGTGATGGTATGAACAGCTATTTTGAAGAAAACAAGGTATTATGGTAGCCATTGCTGATTTACTATAATCTTGTTTTGAAGTTCTACTATGCTTTTGTTCTTGTTTTGATTGGTTCTATCCTGTTGTGCTTTATTTGATTTTATTATGTGTGATAGTATAGATGAATTTTTTGAGGAAAATGAGATATTATAGTAGCCATTGTTCATTTCCTGATATTTGGTTTTGAAGTCCTGTAATGCTTTCATTCTTTTGAATGGTTTTATACAATATTGTTATATTTGATATTATTGTGTGTGAAGGTATGCTCAACTATTTTGAAGAAAAGAGTCTTCAAAAGAGTCTTGTGGTAGCTACTGTTGATGTCTGGTTGTCTTGTTGTGAAGTGCTGTGTTGCTTGCATTGTTCTGTTCTGATTTGCTTTGGTCTGGTCTCTTTTGTTTTATTCTCTTTAAAATAAAATAGTTTTTTTAAAAAAAGAACCATTTTAACTCAAAAGGAAATTCATAAACAAAGTCAAAGGAGAGAAAACAATGCATTATGTGACAGGGAACTAGAGAAAAAGTAGGGGTAGCTCGCCTATCAACTGAAGAAAGAATAAGAAAGATATGGTATTTTTATACAATGGAAAGTGACCCAGCTATAAAGAAAGATAACCTTGAGGCTCTCGTAGGTAAATGGTTACAACTTGAGATCATGCTCATGGGTGAAATGGTTCAGCATCATGTGGGTGAACATTGTGTTGTCCTGCTAGCAAAAAAAACTAAAGGAGTTAGTGGCATCCAAAATGCACAATAGACATTGTGAAAGTGTAAGGGGAGGAAATGTCTAAAAAGGGAAAACAGTGGCCATTGTTAATCTATTATTCTGTTTTGAAACCTTGTATTTTTTCATTGTTCTGTTTAGTTTGGTTTTATTCTGTTTTGTTTTGTTTGATTTTATTGTATTTGATGGCATAGACAGCTATTTCAAAAATAAGAATATGTATTATGGTAGCCATTACTGATTTCCTATTATCTTGTTTTAAAGCCCTGTATTGCTTTACTTGTTTTCTTTTTATGGATTTATAATTCTATTTTGTTTTGTTTGATTTTATTATGTCTGATGGTGTAAACAACTACTTTGAAAATAACAAGAGGCATTATGGTAGTCACTGTTATATTCATATTGTCTTGTTTTGAGGTCCTGTATTGCTTTCATTGTTTTGTTTTGATTGGTTTTGTTCTTTTCTGTTTTGTTTGATTTTATTATTCCTGATGGTATGGGTAGTTATTTTGAAGATAACAAAAGGCATTATGGTGGCCATTATTGATTTCCTTTTATCTTGTTTTGAAGTCTTGTATCATGTTCATTATTTTGTTTTGATTGACTTTGTTCTATTTGATTTCTTTTTGTTTTATTCTCTTAAAAAAAGAATAAACAAAATTGCCAAACTCTTAAACCTTAGAAAAAAAGAAAGGACTTTGCAATCAAAATGGACACAACTGAAATTCAGAAGATGATTAGCAACTACTTTACAAATTTGTATGCCAATGAATTTGATAATTCAGAAAAAATGGATAGATTCCTTGATATATGTGAATTAAGAAAACTGAGTCAGAAAGACATAAAAATTCTGAATAATCCAGTAACATGCAATGAAATAGAGGCAGTAAAAGCAAAACCATCAACTAAGAAAAGCCCAGGTCCAAATGGATTCACTATTGAATACTACAAAAACTTCCAGGAAGGTCTAACATCAATACACCTGAAGTTCTTGAATGAATTTGAAAAAGGAGTACTTAAAAAATCATTCCTGGAAGCTAACATTACCCTGAATTACAACTAGACAAGGATCCAACTAAAAAAGGGAATTTTGGCCAATCTTTTTAATAAACATTGGTGCAGAAATCTTCAACAAGTTACTAGAAAACAAATGTAAAAAGTTATAAAAAAGATCATGCATCATGACTGATTGGCTTTATTCCAGGGACGTAAGAATGTTTACACATATACAAATCACAATATATCACATAAATAGAAGCATGGGATAAAAATCACATGACCATCTGAACAGATGCCAAAAAGTCTTTGATAATATCCAGCATTGATTCATGACAAAAAGCATTGAAGAGAATAGGTACAAAGGGACCTTATTTCAATCTGGTAAAAGCCTGCTGGCAAAAACTACTGCTGACACCATGTTAAATGGGAAAAGATTGAAAGATTTTCCTGTAAAATCACAAGTAAGACAAGGATATGTAGTATCACCACTATGTTCAACAGAGTACTGGAAATATTAGCAAGAACAATTAGGCAAGAAAAAGGAATAAAAGAAAAGAAGTAAAATTATTTGCTGATGACATTATGTTCTATATAGAAGACTCAAAAAAATTCACCAAGAGTCTTACAATTAATAATCAAATTCAGCAATGTAGCAGGATACAAAAATCAACACACAAAAATCAATAGCATTCTTGTACACCAATAATTAATTCACTGTGAAAGAAATTAGGAAAAAGATTCATAGTAGCACAAAGAAAAATTAAATACTTAAGAATTAACCAAACTAAGTCAGTGAAAGATCTCTACAACAAAAACTTCAATATTCTGTATAAGGAGATAAAATAAGACATCAGAAACTGGAAAGATATTCCCTGGCCCTGGATAGATAGAACCAAGATAGTTAAAGTGGCCATACTTCCAAAAATGATATGCAGATTTAACACAATATCAATAAAAAATTCCAACATCATTCTTCACAGAACTGGACAAAACACTCCTAAAATTTGTAAGGAACTAGAAAAGACACAAAACAGCAAAAACAATGTAGCATAACAAGAGTAAAATGAGAGGCATCATTATCCTTGACTTAAAGTTATATTACAAAGCTACAGTGACAAAAATAGCATGATACTGGAACAAAAACAGACATGAAGATCAAAGGAATAGAATTAAGCATGTAGAAACAACCCCAAGCATATTCAATGATATGATCTTTGACATAGGGACCAAAAAAATGTGCACTGGAGGAAAGATAGCCTTTTCAATCAATGGTACTGAGAAAACTGGCTATCCACATGCAGAAGATTCAGTCTAGACCCGTATCTCTCACCATATAGTAAACTAAAATCAAAATTGATAAAAGACTATAATATTAAAATAAAAGAATCTACTGGAAGATAAAAGATAATATTTTTGAAGTCATAGGCATAGAAAGGACTTTATTAATAGAACCTCAGTTGCACAAGAATAATACCAACCTTTTCAAATGGGGTCATAGCCAATTAAAAAGCTTCTGAATTGCAAAAGAAACAACCAGCAGTGTGAAGAGATGACCTACACAATGGGAAAAAATTTTGTTAGCTATTCCCCAAACAGAAGACTAATACCTAGAATATATACAGAACTCAAAACATTAGATCCTCCCAAATAAAAGACCCAATAAAAATTGGGCATGTGGAATTAATGGACTTCTAGAAGAAGTACAAATAGTCAATAAATACATGAAGAAATGATCAGCATCTCTGGCCATTAGAGAAATGCAAATTAAAATAACCATGAGACTGCAACTTTACCACAGAAAGAAAGGACATCATCAATAAATTAAATAATAACAAATGCTGACAAGGCTGTGGGGAATAAGGAACCCTTAAACATTTTTGGGACTGTAAACTAGTACAACCAGTGTGGAAATCAATATGGATATTCCTCAAAAACTGAAACTAGAAATTCCATATTTACATAGAAAACGGAAACATAGAAATTCCAATATTTAACCTAGCTATTCTTTTTCTAGGTACCCTGCCTAAAGAATTAAAGACATTATATCACAATGACACATGTGTATTTATCTTTACAGCAGCACAATTGATAAAATCTAAATCTTGAAAGCAGCCTATATGTCTATCAATGAATGGATAAAAAGTGTTATTTACACACAATGGAGAACTACTTTGACATAAAGAAAGATAAAGATAAGTCATTTGTGAAAAACAGATGTACCTTGAGACCATAATGTTAAGTGAAATAGATCAGATGCACAAGCTTAAATATCATATAGCTCCTCTTATATGAGCAACCCCAAATGTAAATAAAGAACAAAATAAAAGATAGTAAGAAATAGGAAGCTACATCTTTCTCAGATGGGATGGGAATGGGGAGGGAGTGGAAGGGAAGGGAATGAAAAGAGTTAAGATGTTTTGTGTTCATATAGCAACTCCTCAAAAGGAATGCAAATATTATGTACTGCAAACGTAATAATAAAAAAATTTAAACCATGCATTCAAATACACACAGTTATCATCTAATATCTTCTTCATCTAGGACCAAATGTTGCAAAAACTTCTGTTATCATGCTAAGATTGCTTGATTTATTTCTATATGTAAACCATCTTCAGTTTTTTTTCCATTTAGTCTCAACACTCTCAGTATCTCTTTCCAATCTACCTTTAAGCAATTGCAATCAAGTTCTGTATCCTGGGTTAGAGTCTGAAAAACAACCCACATTGCTTCCTTTTCCAATAGTTCCTTGATACTGAATTTTTATGATTTGTATTGATTTTTCCTGCTTTCATGCTTTTTCTGAGTTTGAAGTTATTTCACAAGTTTTGGGAAGATTTCCCTTTTATAGATGAGTTTAAAATTCATTCACTGTTTTTACTTGACAAATTATTACAAGGTATCTAATAAGGGCCAGGATTGATCTGTGCATTGGAGATTCAGCAGGGAACAGAAGAGAGAAGCACTCTTGACTTGAGGGACGATATATTCTAGTGATGGGGAGGGAAGACAATATAGAAGATGAGCAAGTGAAATACATATGTATTATCTTTGATGCATGTTAAAGACAAAAGTAAAGCAAGGAGCAGTGGTAGGATATATGTGTGGAGCAAAACAGATATGATGGTTATTTTCTTTGTCAACCTGGGTAGGCTGATGACTTAATCCAGTGGTGCTGAAGCTATGACACATGTGCTATGGTTGTTTGTATCATTAAAAGCTCCAAGGTTCATCAGCACTAATTTAAGCAAACGCTAACCTAGATATTGCCATGAAGGTATTTTGTCGATGTGATGAATGTCTATAGTTAGTAGACTTTAAATAAAGTAGAATAAACTCCATAATGTGGTTAAATCTCATGTAAACAGTTGAAGAAGCAAATCTTGAGGTTTCCCAGAAACCCTAGGGATACAGCATCTCTTGCCTATTCCAATCTGCTGTAAAGATTTCAGACTTGTCAGCTCTCACAATTGTATGAACCACTTCTTAAAATAAATCTTACTATGTGTATGTGTTTATCTGTGTGCACACATATACACTATACATACACACTCATACACAAATGCTATTTGTTTTGTTTCTCTGAAAAATCCTGACTGATCCAGCAATAATTTCAGATTTGGAGGCTTTTGAACATTCAGTTTGCTAATGTCAAGTGTGCCCAAATGTGACATTCTCAGAGAGGTTTATTTTAATCGCTCAACCAAAAATGAAAATTAATTGTCTCCCATTCCATATCCCTGATCTCCTAACCCTACTCTATTTTTTGCCATAGCAATGTCATTTTTTATTATTACTATTACTATTATTACTGTTACTATTTATTTTGTTTATTTTCTATCTTACTCTCAAGTATATAAACTTAGTGATGGCAGGTGTTGTAGGACAAGGTCCCTGGGAACAGAGAACAGCAACCACAGGGAGTGAGGGCAGCAGGGCTGGCCAAGAAAGGAGTTTGACACTGCAGTGTAGTTCCAGCAGGGAGCGTGGAGATTGAAGTTGTGCTCCAGGGATTAGCTGTGCTGAAGCAAAAAGGTTGAGCCTTGGTACCCCTGAATCAACCAGCCATTGGATACAGGCTGTCCCTAAAAGGGGGATTTCCTAAGGGACACAGCTTTCTTTGGCCTAAGGCACTAGGGAAGACTCATGCGAGTTGCAGTCATACTCCTGACAGCTGGAGGATGAGCAGATCAGTCCTGAATTGGTATCAGAGCAGACACCCAGAAAATGTCTACTGCTGACTCAGAACAGGCCAGGGTCATTGTATGGATGTGTATGTGTGTAGGGGTGGAGGTGGTGAACAAATAAATGGATGAATTCTTTTCAGAAAGATCTCCATTCACAAAGAGGGCCAGTAGACTGATGAGAATATAAAAATAGAAAACAGGCCAATACAGACACACACATACACACACACACACTACACCCTTTAAGGTTTAAAAGCAAAAAGCAATAGTGGGAGAAAC
Source organism: Hydrochoerus hydrochaeris (assembly GCA_004027455.1). Taxonomy (NCBI): domain Eukaryota; kingdom Metazoa; phylum Chordata; class Mammalia; order Rodentia; family Hydrochaeridae; genus Hydrochoerus; species Hydrochoerus hydrochaeris. Next base: position 305,159 of record PVLA01000008.1, read on the forward strand.
AATGCTCCAGGCTGATCAAAGGCATGACAAGGTTGGGATATGGTACTGAGGAATGGTAGGAATTTATGGTACTGAGGCATTTCCAAGTCTTACACACAAATCCTGAACAATAATAGGACTAGGGTATGCTGTTACCGGACTGAGCAAGGCTCCAGGTTATAGCAAGTATCCTGCCGACCCAAGGAACAACTGGATCCCATGACAGAACTTTTTCACAAGCTCTTTCTCATATCTGTTGACTCAGTGCAGGCCAGGGAATTCTTTGAAAGGCAACATAGCTATAAATCAGCAAGTCCTGTGGACGTGCATTCCAGGATCTTGAAGGGAAAGGCTGCACACAAAAGCACCTCTTTTAAATCTTGTGGAATGCTTTGGGGAGTGGCTGTGAAGGTCTTGGGGTTAGACTGTGAGACTGGGAACAGAATGCAGAAGAGAGGAGCAGAGTAATGTGTTTCTAATAGCAGTGGGCATCCTGCCCCTGGGATGCTACCCAGCAATACTAACCACTCAGGGAATATCTGGAAAATGACTAACTGAGTCACTGGTAAGCCATAGTTCTGTCACTCACTGATTGTATGACCTCGAGGAAATCTCTGTGCTTCTCTCAGCCTTGACCATCCTGGCTGTAAAATGTTGGGCTTGGATACAAATGGAATCTTCAAGAATGAATGACCTATGAGATTCTGAATTTAAAAGCATTCCAAGAGGCCCCAGAAACTGTGAAATGAGAGAAATGCAAAAACCTTCATGGTAGAGAGAACTCTCCAGCTTCCAGAGCTAATGTGAGCCCCTGGGATGGCAGGACCAGAAAAGACATGAACAGTCCCTGTACAGAATTTGGAGGGGACAGCAGGATGCTGTTTATGCTACCACTCTAGGAGAATTTTTCTCCTTCAGCTACACAAGCACAACAGTTTTCCTTCTGGGGCAGCCTGAAGCCAGGCTAAAGAGGAAGAGGAAAATGTCATTGCTTCCATTTTAGGCTTGGTGGCTTGATGTGATATGAAGAATGACAGACTCTTACTCAGAAGTTTGAACCCTAGCACTAACCCTAAACCTAAACCTAACCCTAAGAGAGTTTAGATTCTAGTTTGTCTAGCACTTGCAGGTTTGGCAAATGACTTACTTTCTCTGGATCTGTAAAATGGGACTGATCACACCTATCTCACAAGTGTGATCAAATTGGAGATTTATTTAAGCCCAGTACATTTGTTTCTCCCCCTTCCTTTCTTCCTTCTTTCCTCCTTTACTTTCTGTGCAAGTCAGCCCTGCTAACTGGAACAGAATACAGATAGTTGGATGAGTTTGACACTCATAGAGGATGAGAATATTAGGGGAAAGACTTGCAAGTTGTGTGCAAGCACCTCCTTATCAGACAGCAAGGCAGTTTGCCACTGACCAGTGTCACTGTGGACAAATACTATTCATTTGGCAAGGAGGCCAAGCATTTTAAATCCATGACTCATCAGGAAGAGGAATTTGGCAAAATGGAGAAGAGAGAGTGGGGGATGAATGGGAATAAAACTGAGTGAGACAAATATGTCATTATGAGGGTCAGATTCTGCCCTTCTGAGGTGCAGAGGAAAGGGGAGGAGGAGGAGGTCCTTTTTCTTGGAAGAGTTGACATGAGAATCCTAGTTCTCCCTTTGTGAGCCTGAAAAATAGGGGGCCTAGACAGACTGCAAGGTTAGCTCCCTTCTCATGGAGTTGCAGCAATCCCTAGGCTGTGGATCCCTGTAGATATCAAAAAGTGACACCAGGAAGGGAGCCCTCAAAATCTACAACTGTACCAAGAAATATTCATGTGTCATGAAAATGTAAGTTTAAGCATGGACATGCAAATTGTTCACTTAAATTTGGGTTACCATAGTCAAATTAGTTGGAATTTATGCTCACATGAAATTTAGACCTAAAGATTATAATATCTATCTCTTCTGATGCTTTTTTCTACTCCTTCTGCCTCCACATCCTGGGTTTAGCAGCACAACCATGGAAATAAACATAGTAGCTTTACTTTACCTAGGGGCTGAAAACCATGGCCAAGGCTGCTGGAGTTTTCTTCTGCAGTGACAATCTGCTTTTGAGTTGAGTTTGACTAAGTTAATGATCAAGGTGACTTGTAGGATGGTAGCATTATAGACAAATAGATTAGATGGAAATATTATAGGTGGTCAGATGGGGCTGGGTCCTGGAGAAAGTCAACACAAAAGTTGAAAACACATTACAAATTGGCCAAAGGAGCATCTGCTGGAGGCCAGGCTTCGAGATAAAGACAGAATCACCAGGCCTACATTCCTTCCCAGGGGATAAGTGGTAAACACCTGGTACAATAAAAGTCTAGATAGACATTAGTCACCTCGGTGGGTGACCAACACCCCTTGAGTCCATCTCGTCCTGAAAATATCTTTGTTATTTACATGGACACTTGCTACATGACCTGTTTTGGATCTATATTATCTAAGCAGCTATACTTGTAATCTTATCAGTTGATCATAGCTTTAGACCATGTTGTATCCACCTCATAACTTTGCTCTATAAAACTTCTGTGAAATGGGGACCACAGCAACCCACTCAGGTCCTCTCTTGTCTCTCTCAAGAGCTATCTCTCTCTCTTTCATTAAAACTTCCTACTCAAACTCTGTTGTTCTTTAGAATCCATTCTTTGATTTTGGGGAACACAAACTGGGTGTATTGGATATCTAAAAGCTTGGGATTTACATTCATTTCCCTTATATAATCTGAAGATCCTATATCAGTAATGAGACATAAACTTTGATAATGTGACTAAAATTGAAAGATGCTAAGTCTATGTGCATTTATGTTTGTGGAGGGAAGAAGAGATAGAGAGTGAGGGAGAAGTGGAAATATAAGAAGAAACACAGAGAGAGATGAAGGGAGAGGGAGAAGAAGAGAGAACCGATAAATTGATATCATTGGTGTGAGGGCACCAGTCACAAATTCTATGGCAACTTGGAGAAAGTAATTCAGGAAGTCAATTCACTAAACAGAGAGATTCTGATGTAGAAGGAATCTCATCACCTAGAATAAGGGAAATATTGAACTCTTCTCAGCTAGTATAGTATTTTAAAGAAATTCTACATAAAATTAATTATTTGTAGGAAATATCATTAAATAAAGTGTCTTTAAGCAGAATGTTAACAGTTGTGTATGAATTGGTTGATGACCATTCTGTGACCAGGCTGGACCCGTGCCCCTGTCTTCTTTAGGAAGAACAGTTTGCTATTGGCTAACTCAGTGTTTGCAGGACTTCCTGGAATGTTAAAACTCTCAACACTGAGAGGTGGCTGCATGGTTGCATGCTCACCTGTTTCCTGTTGTCTTTCACATTACGGGGTACACTAGTTGGGGATAGGCAATGAGTTTATTTTTCTCACTCTAGGTTCCTAAAATTGCTGGTACATGGTAGGGGCTAGTAAGCATGTCTTTTTAGTAAAGAAAAACAAATCAGGAATAATCATAAAGATATAGACTCACAGTTGTTAAGGGAGTTTACAGCAGGAGTGAGTCATTGAAATGGATGAAGTAGAGGGGTTGGTAGGTGAGGAGGGCAAAGTGTGTGTCAGGGGTGGAGATGAGAGATTTCTCATGGCCTAAAGAAGGATGGGGTAAGCCAGATTGCAGGATTCTAAGGAAAGAGCAAAGAAAAAGAAAAAAGAGGAGGAGAAGAAGGAGAAGGAAAAGGAGGAGGGAGAGAAAGAGAAAGAGGAGGAGGAGAAGAAGAAGGAGGAGGAGAAGAAATGATGAATGTAAGTTACATTTTTGAAAGATTTTGGTGGGAAGTGGAGAAAGAAGATTTGACAGAACCTGAGGGCCATCTGGTCAAGGGGTGGGTGTTTCAGTCCTAGAGAAATTTTCTCATAATTCTAAGCCAGGGGAAGTAGCCCAGAGGGAGAAAGAAGTAAGGGTATAGCAGAGAGAGGTGGTAAGAAAGCCTGTGGTTTAGGACAGAGGTTGATTCTAAACAAGAAGAGCCTTGCAAAGTGGAATGGGGCAAGATGAGTGGGAATGTAAATATATTTATAGTAAAGGGGGAAAGAAGTTGAAAGAGAGCCTTCCTGACTACTTAATTTTTCTTCGTGCATTAGGAGATCAAAGAATGGAGCAAGAAGTCACATGAAGACTGAGCTGGGACTTGGAGAAGGTGAGAAATTTCATGCTTTGGACAAGGCAAGAGACTGATCAGCAGAAAGATACTGGAGATGTTAACATGGTGATGGCCTTAGAAGCCAGGGTAAAAAGGGCAGACAAAGTAGGTTATAGTGAGAGAATGGTGTTTGTGATCTGTTATAGAGCTCAAATAGGAGCAGGTGATGATTAGGAAGATAAAAGCTGAGGGAGTTAAGGCTTCCGTGAGGTGGAAGAGAAGACATATGAAATGCATATGGAGACTAAGAGAGGTCAGAATTTCATGGGTCTCATCTCTAGATGATGACAAAGGCCAGGGTGTCACTACACATGGGGGTGAGCAGCTGAAGGTTAGTAAACTTTCTGGTGCTGAGGAAACCCAGGGATTGTAGAGCTATTAACCCAGTAGATGTCACATTGATGTGGTGGTCTTGCATTGATGTAGTCTGACTGACTTTTCCATTAATTAGATCTTGCACTGAATAAATGTCTTTTTGTGGCTTCAAACCACAAGCAGGCAACAGTGAAGAGATATAGGTTTGTTAAGCATCATATGTTTGAGGAAGTCTTAAAGACTCAAAAAGTTGAGTGGATTAAAATAATTTGAAAGAGACTTGAAAAAGAGTTTTGCTCCTATGGAAGTAACATGGTCCAAAGAAAACAGTAATGGCCTCGGAATTAATATAGTCAAGTGTCAGCCCTTGTTCTATCACTGGTCTTGTGACGACTGTGACAGGCTTACCACTCCAGAACCCAGTTTCCTTACCACAAAATTGGTAGCATTTTGATATCTAAAGTTACTTCTGGATCTGAAAACCTTAGCATTTTATTGTTCTTTAAAGAAGTGATACTTAAGAAGCTGGGTGTCATCCCAGGAATCCCAGTACCTTGAGATGCTGAGGCAGGAGGATCGTTGCAAGTTCTAGATCAGCCTGGGCTGCATAGTGAGTTCAAGGCCAGCCTGAATTACATAGCAAGATCCTATCTTTAAAAAAGAAAAACAAAAATGATACTTAATGGAGACCAGAAACTGAGCCTGATGGAGGATGGGTCTCAGTGCCTGGCCTATAGTGGATGACTCAAGAGAACTGGAGGCTGATGTTTGTGTGGTGGTTCTTCAAGACTAGCCTTCAATATGCACCCTGGACTCTGGTCTCTCCAGTGACCTATAGGACTTCATCCCTTCCATCGTCCCTTCCTTCTACTTCCTTTCCCTGAAGTATGAAAAAATGCCTAATCTATCTGCTCTAAAAAAACCCTTTTTGATATTTCTCTCCCTTTGATGCCTCCATTTCTGTTTTTATCTGATGACATCAGATTCTTGAAAGAGGAACACAGACTCCAGAAGTGTTACCCTGGTCCCACTTCATCCATTTCAATAAAGTGTTGATCCCCAGGATCCTGTACCTACCCACTGACAATTGCCAGTGACTTGCAGTGCTTGATTCCAGCAGCTTTGTGGTTCTTCTTGATCTCCTTGGCTTCAGGTCAGAGGTGTTGGAATTGTGGGCTGTCCTTCCTTGGACTCCTCTTCTTTGCTTCAGAGGCATCCTCCCTGAATTTCTCCTCCTTACCTTATATGTCCTTCTGTGGCGCTGGTACCTGCATGTAGTTGACTCCAGGGATCTCCCTTAGCTCCCTCCCTTTCTGTTTCCACACTCTCTTCCTGGTGTTCTTTCTCTTGAACATGTAATTTCAACCTTCATGTTCTTGCAAGGGACTGTGTCTTCAGCTCTGACTAAACTTCTGAGTGTCCAGTGGACATTTCTGCCAGCACATCAAATTTATTATGTGAACACCAGAACACAAAATTTTTTCCTGTTACTCCTACTCTGTTCTGTGTCTGTTCATTGAACAATCATACTCCTGTTGCTAAGAGTAGTTCCTCTTCTCTGCAAATAATAGGTACTCCTGAGAATTATAGGACCTTGAGACAATTGATCAAAAGAATGACAAGTAGTGTAGCTAAGATCAGCTGTGATGTTTGGACTGAGTCAGTCTGAATTTAAATAATACTTAGTGGTCCTGGAAAATTACTTAACTTCTCTGTGCCTAAGTTCTAAATAAAAATAATGCTTTTCAGGTTACTGTCAGCATCAGTTAGATGCTATAAGTAACTTTTTTTGTTTCTCTTTTATTTTTTATTTATATTTTGAGATTCTCATGTAAGAGAAACCATGTGATTTTTAAGCTTAACATTATGGTCTCAAGGTGCATTCATTTTCCCACAAATGACTCAAGTTTATCTTTTTTGATGGCAAAGCAGTACTCCATTGCATGCAAATAGCACATTCTTTATCCATTCATTTTTTTACTTAAAGAAAAAAAGGAAAAGGGTAGAAATAATACAGAATTTAAAAAAAAGATAGAAAGAAATCACTAGTTGATAAATTACTTATTGTCCTCTTAGAAATTGTTGCTCAAGTTACAAAATTAAAGCATACAAAGTAGACATTCAAACACTGAGACTGTAAGCAGCTAGGCATGCATGAGTCTTTATATGTATTTCTATCCTTTCTGTATTAGGGAGAAAAACAAAACATAGCAAGATAAAACAAATTCCTATAAAAACATGAAACCAAAAAGTTGTATAAAACCACAGTACAAGGTGATCTACACTGGTTACTGAGTTGTCTCTAGTTGTCTTCAATAAAATTATCTATATCATCAGGCATATTTGAATATAGCAGTATAATTTAATATAGCAGTACATAACAATATTAGTAAAAACAAAGCATTGTAGACAATGTAAAACTTCAAATGCAGGTAATAATCAAATCAGAGTGAGTATCCTAGTGAATCTTGTCATCTTCAGTGTAGTTGCCTATATTCTCAGACTTGATACTATCAAGCATAACAGCTTTGAATAAAATCTGTCAATACAAAACAGCAATATAACAAACCAGATTCAATTAAGATCAGTCATGGTAAAACAGTGTAAGTTATACAGAGCTACAGATTAAGTTAATAGGAAATTAAGGATGATTACCATACTATATCCTGCTATTTTCAGGATAACTGTCTGTGCCCTCAGATCTAGTATAAGTAGACAAACTGGAGCAGAATATAATCCATTTAAGCAGAGTAGTGTGAGTAATTTGGGTTTTAAATCCTGGTACACTATTAACAATATCCTCTGCCTTCTTTTTTTTAGACTATTTATCCCCTTTCATTCCCACAGGGTGCTGCACATTTTGGGTCCCAACAACTCCCTCAGTTTTTAGATTGGAGAGGCAACCTGCTATTTACCTAAGTGGTTCCGAACCTTCTCTCTCCTGGACTTGATCTCAAGTTGTATTCCTTTACTTACAAAAGCCTCAAGGTTTTCCTTTGTTATAGCTAAGTAGCTCTCTACTGCACAAAAGTATCCTGTCTTTCCATCCTATCTGCAGGTGGTGGTCGAGTTGCCCCTATTTCTCTCTGGCTCCCTCTCACATAGAGCATTGTTTTTTCATATTTGATTTTCAGTCCATAAACCCTCTGTAAGGTTGATTATATTTTCTACACAGAGCATCTGGATGGACCCTACCTCTTGATCTACTCTGCATGTATTTGTTTTTTTTTAATGTATCAAGGCCATCTATGTAAGGGATTATAGCCAACCTTCCCTGCCTCATTTCTGCTATGCTATTTTTCTACCATTGTTTGTCTACTTTTCTCCTTCATTCTAAAGCCTGCCTCATTCATTGAGCCTTTCTGCCACTGTTCCCGAAATCCTGGTATTTTTATTTCTCTCTCTCTAGAATGTCTTTCAGTATTCTCTGTAGGGTTAGATTGGTGGTCACAAATTCCCCCAGTTCCTCTTTGTCATGGAAGAATCTTGTTTCTCTATTAATTTCTAGTGACAGCTTTGAAGGGTACATCAATCTGAGCTGGAGGTTATTTTCTTTCAGGGCTTGGAATACTTCACTCCAAGCTCTTCTTGATCTGATGGTCTGTGTCAAGAAGTCTGCCGTGATCTTGATGGGTTTTCCTTTATAGGTGATCTGTTTCTTTCTATGATGGCTTCTAATATTCTGTTTTTATATTGAATTTCTGGTATCTTGATTATTATATGCCTGGGTGTAGCTCTGTTTTGGTTGTAGGTGGCTGAAGTTCTGTATGCCTCATATATCTGAATATCATTTTCTTTTCCTATGCTTGGGAAGTTTTCCTTAATTATTTCCATGAATAGCCTTTGTAATTCACCTGTTTTTATTCCTGCATCTTCACTCATGTTTCTCATTCTTAAATTATAGATTCTCTTGTTGTCTTCTAGCCTTTGTATTGTTACTGCCTGTTTCCTTGTTATTTTTAAGAGATCTTTCCTTTCATGATCACACATTGCAAACATGTCTTCAAGTTTTTACAGTCTATCCTTAGTTTCTTTTAAGGGGTTTTGCCAGCTTTCAATGGAGTTTTTAATTTCCTGGTAGTCTCTTTGAATCTGCTTCATGTATTCTAAATTTTCTTTATATTCTTTATTGAATGTTTCTCTCCTTTTTTTGTGTTCCTCCCTTCTTTCTTCTGTGTCTTCTTGAGAGATGGTTAGCATTTCTTTTATTAATCTACTTATATCTTGCTTTACCTGATTTAATATTTCAGTTTTGAGCTCTTCTACAAGGTTCTGAAGATAGCTCTTAATGTCCATTGAAGCCGTGTCTGATGTTGCATTTTTGCTGCCCTCAATCTCTTTTGTTTTTCCCTCTCCTGGATCAGTGTTCTCAGGATTTTGGGATGGGGCTTTTTCTTGTTGTTTCTTTCTCTTGTCATGTTTTTGGTTTCTTCCATACAGGTGTATAGTGGAGGTCCCAGCCCCTTTCCTTGTTGGTTATGGTTCTTCTGAAGCACATTGGGGAGGGATTTCTGCCCTCTCCTGTTTGCTTTTGGTCATTGAGGTGTAGGCAGGGGCTGCATATGCTGGCTCCTCCCCACTGGGCCAGTCAACCTTCAGGGGCCTTTTCTGGGTTAGTGTGTGCTACTTTGGGAATTGTTTTGGGACAGCTTATTGGGTCCCGGCCGGGAATCTGACCCAGGCCAAGCAGATCCCACCAATCTGCTCTGGGAAGGGAGCAACCAACTGAAGTCACTGTCATTCCTAGTTCAGGCTCCTCCTGCCCAATTCCAACATGTTGTCCATTTGGTCATGCCCTTCCCATGGGGGGGGGGTTCTTATTCCCAGCACTCACCGTGGTTTAATGGAGGTCCCTTGCTGACTCCATTCTCTGTTGGGCTTGCCAACCTCGGTCTTCAGTGCGACTGGTTAGTCACAGCGGCACGGTTTCGGGTGCTCCAGCATGTTTGGGCTGCTCTGGCCAGTTGCAGTGGGTTGAGGCTGCGAGCTCGGGCTGCTCTGGCTACACACACAGAGGCTGTGCAGATTCAGGTGGCTGGTGAGTGCTGTGGCCACTAATCTCACCTTCTGCAGTGTACCCTGGGACTGCGTGTTTGACCAGCTCTTTTGCCTTTAGTTTCTTCCTAGGTATAGAGGATCCATTTCCCTCTGTCTGGACCTCTCCAGGGTGCTTTATTACTGCATGCATTGTTTCTGTCAGGGTTGTATAGTGTATAGTGTTGTCTATCAATCTGCCATCTTTTCCTTCTCCTATCCATTTACTTGTTGATGGACATATAGGCTACTTCCAAGATTTAGCTATTATGAATTATGCTACTATATAGATACATATCTGTCACATCCATGATGTCTTTAACTTTTTAGGAACAATACCTAGAAGAGATATCTTCTTTACTAGCTGGGTAGAATGAAATTTTTAGTTTCAATTTTTTGAGGAAACTTCCTTCTGGTTTCCTTAGTGATTATGTAAATTTCCATCCCACCAGCAATGTAGAAGGGTCCCTTTTTCCCTGAACTCTCACCAGCATTTGCTATTATCTAATTTCTTGACAATGGTCATTCTTTCTGGAGAGCCTAGTACTTAATAGATGCTCAGTGAATGATACATATTATTAAAGGTTCTATTCATTTTTTTGGTAAGTGGTGAAATTAAAACTTAGGGGTAAAATGATTAATAGTGATAAGGCTGGGACTAAAAACCAGCCTACTTCCTTCCTAAACCTTTAAGACAATTTATAAAGCAGCCAAGGTAGTAATCAGGAAGAATAAGGAAACTTATGTTTTGGTCATAAGTTATTGGAGAAAGGGACTATGTCTCTTTAACTTGCTGGCAAATATTAATTATGTATGCTAATTAGACCAAGAAAAAAGCTTACTTAAATGAAAAGCATACATAACCTCTAAATGCCATTTAAATATTGTTTTCCTCAATTATCATTTACCAGTTGATTGAAGGTACTATATTGAACTGCAAACAGCATGAAAAATATCATAGCGCTTGAATCATAGACTTCTAAGTAGGTTTCAAAGTAACACAAATAGTTCACCTCAAAAGAAACCTTGAAAGAAATTTTGAAAATTAGCTATGGATGAGATGCATCATGATTCTCAAAAACAGACAAACGGAATTCCATATTTTGTTACCAGTACTTCAAAAAGCTTCATGTTTGGGAAGAACTGTGCTCCTTCTTCCTAATAATGTTTTTCATATTTACTTATCTTGTTAACTTCATTAAACCCAACAGGAAATAATTTCAGCATCACAGCTAATTTGTTTTGACGTGTCTCAAGACAGCTATTTTTTTTTAAATTGTGCCTGCTGCTTTCTATCAAACCATGTCCCAACTGAAGGAGCATCTGTTATTAGAATGTCTCTTCAAAAATAACAGTGGAGTCAGAACGTCTGGAAGGTTTACAATAAAATCTTCTATTTGGAGCCAACATTTGTGATGGGATGCTTGAGTTTATTTTACTTTATTTTTTAAGGCTTTCTAGACTTTTTAGAAAGTCATCACGTGTGATCATGTTTTTCTTCAGCTGACTGTCACTGATTAAATCTGGCTCATGGAGAGTAAGGGGAGGGGACTCCCCACAAGAGGCATGAAAGAAACAGCAAGTTTTGATTGTGTCTAAAACCCATAGAGAAGGGTAAAAGTTGAGTTCTGTGAGTTTAAAAGGAAACAGTTTCCTTCTACTGGGAGTCGATTTCCCTTGACCTCTGTTTTGAAAAGCTAACTTGGGCATCTTACACATAGTTCATTTTCTGTTGATACCTGCTAAAATAGTACAGCAGCCTCCAGTTGCGGGAGATAAGTGTGAGGAAGATTTCATGTCCCCTTAGTTACAACTTCACTACTACAAAGTATGTTAAAGTGAAAGTAAGGACTTGGATCAAGTCTTGTTAGATATATTAATTAATATTTGTTCATAAATATGAAAAACAAGTGCAAAGATACTTCAAAGGCAGAATGTACCACCCTTTCTTTTCCCCCAGAGAATCAGGTTCTTCATGAAGTTAAAAGATACAGGACAGATGGGATCAGGACCTGAAGATAGTGATGAATTGCTAGGCATACCAGACTCTTTTTGTAAAGGCTGTGGGGCTTTTGGATACTCCTAACTCATTGCTCATGCCAGATGCCAAGTAATAAACCCTCTAGGGCAGATTTATACAAACTATTTGAAAAGCTAAGTAACAAATTCTGAAGGTTATTGATCCCTAGTTGGAGTTTCTACTTGCTAATTAACTATTCCTGAAAAATAGATTTCTAATTAGGGTGCTTTTAATATTAAGTAACTGCTACTAAATTTCAGAGTGGAGTCAATTTGTAAACACACTGCATCATCCTGTTCATGGTCAAATACAGCAGAATTATTTTTCTAGTCTCCCAAACTTGATGTCTTAGAGTCTGACTTCTCATGGCCAAATGTTGCTCCTCATCAATAGTTTGGACTACCCTAACTGAGTTATCATTTCCAAGATTTGGCTTCTCATTATATCTGCAGAACCACTTGTTTAGCTTTAGTTCCTATCAGGAACTCCCCTTGAATTACTGTAACAGCATCTTAACTGCTCATCTGAACCTTCTCTGATGGTAGTTCAGTCCTTACTCCAGAGTTTTCTAAATATAGGTCTGACCTTGTCACTGTGCAAAAAAAAATCTGATGCCTCCCCAAGGACTAAAGAATAATATCCAACCTCCTTGGCTAATCTTAAGCCACTTACCCATATGGCACCCAGCTTTCAAAAGCTTTTTACAATTGCTCAAATACTCTGATCTGATTTCTTTTCTAGCTCACTGGCAGATTCAGTTCTTTGCTGTTTTCATTACCTGCACATTGTTCCTTATTTTTCATTCCTCTTTTCTGTGTCTTTTCTCTATTTGTGCAAGTTTTTGTGCCTCACCAGTCCTCTCTCTGAATATTTACTGATAGTAGTAATTGTGTTGAATGAATTAGGGTTTTTATTTACAGTAAAAGGTGACCAGTTACTTTTTTCTTGTTGTTAAGGCAAAATACGTGACACCCAAAGTTAAAGAGGGAAAGATTTATTTTGCTCTTAGTTTGTAGAGGTTTCAGTATAAAATTGGTTGGCTCTAAGACAAGGTGGCATAGCAAAAGAGAAACAATTCAAAGCAGTGAAAGATAGCAAAAGCAACAAGAGAAGGGAGACAGTGAGATAGGGAGAAAGGGAGGGAGGGAGATGAGGAGGAAGAGGAAAAGAGAGGGGAGAGAGACAAGACTTTCTGTACCTTATATTGTGTGCAGGTTACACATCCTAACATGGGTGTAGCACTCACACCCTTAATCCCAGTACCCTTGATTCTAGCATTGCATTATAAATCAGTCACACACTCTAGGTTCAGCCACTTCCAAAAAAACTCTATGATTTCATGAGGCTTTGGGGGAACATCTAGACCGAAACTACATTACCCAGTGAAATTTTACTTTTAGAGAAATAATGAACATTTTTATTACATATAGTTTTTGGGCAATATTTGGAATGTACTTATACTAAACAATTATTTATCTGAATTTTGAATTGAACTGAGCATCCTGGTTTTTACTCGTTAAACCTGGCAAATGTTGCTGAGCTACTCAACAGTTCACGTGTCTATTACACTTTACTGTGAAGGACTGAAAGATCGTTGTATCCAAGTGAGTAACTATACCCAGGTCTCACACCAATTCCTGTTGAATACATGTTTCTTGAGTAGAAGGAAGGAGGAAAAAAAAGAAAGACCAAAAGATAAATGAATGTCATTTCTTATCTTCTCCTGCCCTGCAAAATTAAAAAGTGAAAATGTCAGGTGGTTACTTCATGGGTATAGGGATAGTGCTCTCAGTGCCAGCAAATATTTTGGAAGTCAAAGATTTTTTTCCAAAATAAGGTCTAAAAATAGGAGAAGAATTAGATAGATATTTTCTAATGTGGAACCCAAAAGTTATATCTAATATGTACAGTAATAATAGTAAGGACAGCTAAATAATATCCATTATTGTGAACCATTATGAATATACATTAACTACATTTCTGTTGGATTCTCACATCATCCATTAGACAGGTGGCCATTGCAAGGGGCTGGAAATTTCATTGTATTAGCTTTGGTTCCAAATGCTACTCCACTCCTTCCCAAAGGCGAGGCAGGAAGCTGACTGGGTAGGAGAATTGTTTAAAGTCTTACCTTATAACCAGAAAATAATGCATAACGTTGCCAGGTTTCTATGTGGGATTTGGACTCAGTCCCATTTCTTCAGAGGAAACTTTTTTTTCTTCCTATAAGAAATTCTTAGACTATCACTTTTCTCAGTTTTGTGGCCATAAAATTGCCTCTATGATAAGTTTGTTTTAAAGGCTTATTACTTGGGGACATAAAGACATGTTTGAAGAGGGAAGAGAGGATAAAAGCATGCAAAACTTGATGTGGAATGTTTGGTACAGCCACCCCCTTCCCCACTTTGACTGAATACATGGTGGGAGACTATTCAAAAAGCCAACAACTTGGGTAACAGCCCTTAAATTGACATTGTTTGGGTATGAATGGATCCAATTGACTTTCAATGTTTTGTTCTCCACAAATAATTCCTATTTTAGGCAGATTGGTTACTATAGAGACAAGTGCTGCCTTCATTCTAGATGGTCAAGAGAGAACATGTTCACTAAGGGATAACACAGGCTTCCAAGGTCCAAGGTCCTGGTCTCAGCCCAACCCAGACTCATGGTGAACCTATCTATTGCTCACAAACTTGCAGCAGTTCTTCCATAACTAGGTAGGAACACAGACATCTGTACTGTAGCCCTTTGGTATTTATTTGTTTTATAATTGGTAGTGGGTGAGAAGAAAGGACTGAGAGTGTAGGAGAGAGTTATATTTACATAAAGTGAACTTAAAAGAATATTGAATTTGGAAGGCTGACTATGATCTGCAAAGTAATTAGTTGGCAAATGAGAAGCAACTGCTTATCACAGCATCATTTTGGGGGCTGGAACTTAAGCAACAGTGACTTGGAGTATTTTTAAAAACAATATGTATGTGTGTGTGCATCCATACCCACCAAATCTTACAAGTAAGATATAAAGGCTGTAACTTATGAATCATTATAAGTCATTAATTTATGAATTACTTATTCTTATCCTTCAGAGAGAATCATTATATTTACCAGCAGCTTTCTGCATGTATTTTTCATTTTAAAACAACTTTTTATGATGGAGATTTCCAGATGGAAAGTTAAGATGCTAATAATGTAAAGAGCTCTCACTGATGCATTATCCAGTTTCAACCATTTTAACACTATCATTCTTGTTAATCACATTTACCTTTTTAAATTTTAATTTTCTGGTGTATGAAATCACAAATCTCAAACAAAATATTGGTTTGCTTGTAAATACTTCAATATACCTTGCTAACAAATAAACTTTTGTTGATAACCACAATGAATCATTATTAAACCCAACAAAATAAATGAGTCCTTAATATCATCTAATTCCTAATTTATCTTCAGTTTTTATGGAATGTCTCAAAAAAATTCTTCTTATAGTTGATTTGTTCAGATCAGGATACATATATGGTTTACATGTTATATTTCATTGATATGTCTGCTAAATATTTTAAAATCTATAACAGTTCCCCTTTCCTTTCCTTCCTATTTTATTTGGAAGAATTTCAAATGTTTTAAGAAAATTTATAAGAAAAATGCAATGAGCACTCCTTTGCATTTGCATTTTACACATTTGCCTAACTCTGTGTGTGTTTCATTTTGCTGATAATTTGATAGTTTGTGAGTTCATTGGATAGTTTGTGAGTTCATTGTAGACACTGTGAGATTTTTATCTTTAAATATTTTAGAATGTTCTCCTAAGAACATTTAACTATGGTGCCATATTATAAATATCACACAAGAAAATTTAATGCCAAAACAAGACTATCATTTTTAATTCTTACTTTATTTCATTTTATTTATTTTTTTGGTACTGGGGATCAAACTTAGAATCTTGTGCTTGCCAGGCAGGAACCTGTACCACTGAGCTATA
This sequence comes from Hydrochoerus hydrochaeris, assembly GCA_004027455.1. Classification (NCBI taxonomy): domain Eukaryota; kingdom Metazoa; phylum Chordata; class Mammalia; order Rodentia; family Hydrochaeridae; genus Hydrochoerus; species Hydrochoerus hydrochaeris. The sequence continues at coordinate 320,671 of PVLA01000008.1, forward strand.
TCCCCAGTCTTCTATTTTTACTTTATAGAGAAAAAATAAAACAAAATTTCAAAAAAGAATAATAAGAGAGTAACAATGGTTAATATATTGTGTATTGTTACATTTAAATCAGTACTCAGAGTACAAGATATAGGCATTTAATTGTCCAAAAGATATTAGCACAAACCTTTCTTTTCAATGAACTAAGAGAAATGAGTACTATAACTATCTTAACTGTCATATATATATTTTTCTTTTTCCTTTTTTTGCTTTTCCCTTACTTCTTTTCTCCTTCCCCCCATCCCAGTTTCTCTTTTCTTTTGAACAGTGTCTTCCTATTTTACAATATCTATTGTACATTTTGGATCTTATTTACTCTTTTAGCTTCTTACACTAGGGAGACAGTATGATGTTTACACATGTGCATCTGGTTTATTTTATTTATGAGTATAGTCTTGAGTTGCATCCACTTAACTATAAAACTCTTCAGTTTATTATTCTTTATTGAGTAGTCTTCATTGTACAAAAAGACTACTTTTTTTTTTAATCCATTCCTTTGTTGATGGGTGTTTGGGTTGTTTCCAAGATCTAGCTACTACAAATTGTGTTGTTATAAACATGGGTACATATATATCACTCTGATGTGATTTTTTAATCCTTCTGGGAAGATATCCAGAAGGGGAATAACTGGGTCAAATGGGACCTCCAATCCTAGTTTTTTGAGGAATCTCCATAATGGTTTCCATAATGGTTGCACCAACCAAGAGTGGAGGAGGGGTCCTTTTACTCCACAGTCCTGCCAGCATTTATAATTGGTTGATTTCTTGATAATAGTTCTTTCTGGAGTAAGATGAAAACTCCTCAGTATTTTTTTTTTAGTGTTTTTTAAATATGCATCTCTTGAATTACAAGTAATGTTGGACATTTTAAAATATATTTATTTGATGCTTGTATTTCTTCATCTGAGAAGTGTGCATTCATCTTAGATGCCCACTTTTGGATTGGGTCTTTTTTTTAAAATTTTATTTAAAGAGAAAAAGAAGCAAAACAGAAAAAGGGGTAGAAACAATACAGAATCTCAGAAAAAAAAGCAGTAAGAAATCATTAGTTGATAAATTACATACTGTCTTCTTAAACCTAGTTGTTAAAGTTACAAAATTAAAGCATACAAACTGGACATTCAAACAGTGAAACTGCAAAGAAGTTCAATGATCCAGTAACAACTTAGCAACATGGTTATCAATCCTACACACTCAAACATACATGCAGCCATATCCTCTAGAGCACTTTCTTTTCTTCTTTTTAGTTTTTAAGTCCATTATCTGCTTAGTTATATCCTGTTTCAGGTTGCTCAGTACCTTACTGACTTGTTTTGTTGTTGTTATATACTTTTAATCACTTTATATAATTCTGTTGCCTTGTTTTTGAGTTTCTCCTCATCCATGATCCATGGATCAGCTTTGGTGGAGTTGGGAGATTTTTGGAGGTATTTTGTTACTTTCTTATGTACTTTTTCTTTTTAAGGTAGCAAAATACAGCAGAACAAGACAGAACAAGCCCATGCAACCGCACTGCAATAAAACTACCACAGAACCTCAGAGCAGGTCACCAGGACAAAGCAATGGGCTCAATAGTATGGCCCATTTTGTTCACATTAGCTGTTCTTTCAATCAGGTAGAGGAAAATGGAAGGAAATATCGAACTTTTAAAAACAGAATATTGAATAAAGCAGTACCATTAATCAAAACTGATCAAAACAGTGATAAAAATATTTGCCTTCAAAGAGATGGTAGAAGGAAATCCCCCTTACTTGCCATGCTGTATACATTCATCCTCCAAAAGATACTCAGACCGCTGGTGCCTATTTGCTAATGGGGGAGGGGATGGGGGGTGGATCAATGTCTGATACTTAGCATGGCACCAGCAGGGCCCCAGCTGCTTACCAGGCCAGCCAGCAGGCCACCTTATCTCCCAGCGCCCAAAGTTCCAACATGATGCAGAGCTTAGGAGTCACTGATAGTTCTCGCCCTGGTGTGCCAGTGGCTTGCCAGGGCACCAGCTGCTCACCAGGGCAGCAAGTAGGCTGCCTGTTCTCCAGCACCCAAAGTTCCAACATGATCTGGATTGGGTCTTTAAATTTGGGAGGACAGATTTTTTTTAGTCCTTTGTACATTCTTGATAGTAATCATTTCTCTGAGGAATGGCTGGCAAAAATTTTTTCCCACACTGTAGATTGTCTCCTTACTCTGTTGGTGGTTTCTCTTGCTGTTCAGAAGCATTTTAATAAGAAGAAATCTCAAAAAGATGGCCAATCAGTGAGCAACAAAATACAAAGCCTCCAGGGAGAAACAGTTTATATGCCAGAGTAAAACATCCTGGAGAGATCCAGACAGAGGGAGATGAATCCTCTTGACACAGGAAGAGGTTAGAGTGAAGAAAGCTTGTCAAACATGCAGTCTTGGGGCTACAATTGGAACAGCTAAAATTACTGAACACAGCACTTTCCTGTGACCCGCCAAGTTCGCGCCAGCCTGAATCCATGCTGGCCTGAATTTGTGCTGGCCAGCAAAGCCACCCAAACTCGTTCCCACTGCCACTCACAGGAGACACAGCTGTGCTGAAATCAGGGATTGTTGAGCCCAAAGGAGAACAGAGCCAGTGAGGGGACCTTCATTAATCCACAGTCCTAAAATCCTGCTATAAGACCTCCCCACACAGGAAGGGTGTGACTAAATGGGCAGCATGTTGGAGTCAGGCAGGAGGAGCCTGAACTAGGGGCAACAGTGACTTCAGTTGGTTACTCCCTCCCCAGAGCAGATTCATGGGATTTGCTTGGACTGGGTCATGCCCCTGGCTGGGACCCAATAAGCTGTCCCAAATTGATTCCCTATGCCTAGCACACACTAACCTGGTGAAGGCCCCTGAAGTTTGACTGGCCCGGTGGGGAGGGGCCAGCATATGCAGCCCCTGTTTACACATCAGTGACAAGAGCAAACAGGAGAGGTCAGAAATCCCTTGCCAGCATGCTTCAGAAGAACCATAACCAATAAGCAAAGGGGCTGAAACCTCCACTATACACCTGTATGGAAGAAACCAAAACCATAACGAAAGAGAGAAACAAGAAAAAGCTCCCAACCCAAAACCCTGAGAACACTAATCCAGGAGAGGAAAAAACAAAAGAGACTGAGGGCAGCAAACATGTAGCAACATCAGACATGGCTTCAATGGACATTAAGAGATATCTTTGGGACCTTGTAGAAGAGCTCAAAACTGAAATATTAAATCAGGTAAAGCAAGATATAAGTAGATTAATAAAAGAAATGCTAAGCATCTCTCAGGAAGACACAGAAGGAAGAAGGGAGGAACACACAAAAAAAGGAGAGAAACATTCAATAAAGAATATAAAGAAAATTTAGAATACATGAAGCAGATTCAAAGAGACTACCAGGAAATTAAAAACTCCATTGAAAGCTGGCAAAACCCCTTAAAAGAAACTAAGGATAGACTATCAAAACTTGAAGACATGTTTGCAATGTGTGATCATGAAAGGAAAGACCTCTTAAAAATAACAAGGAAGCAGGCAGCAACAATACAAAGGCTAGAAGATGACAAGAGAATCTATAATTTAAGAATGAGAAACATGAGTGAAGAAGCAGGAATACAAACAGGTAAATTACAAAGGCTCTTCACGGAAATAATTAAGGAAAACTTCCCAAGCATGGGAAAAGAAAATGACATTCAGCTATGTGAGGCATACAGAACTCCAGCCACCTACAACCAAAACAGAGCTACACCCAGACATACAATAATCAAGATACCAGAAATTCAATATAAAAACAGAATATTAGAAGCCATCAGAGAAAAGAAACAGATTGTCTATAAAGGTAAGCCCATCAAGATCATGGTAGACTTCTTGACATAGACCATCAGATCAAGAAGAGCTTGGAGCACAGTATTCCAAGCCCTGAAAGAAAATAACCTCCAGCCCAGATTGATGTATCCTGCAAAACTGTCACTAGAAATTCATGGAGAAACAAGATGCTTCCATGACAAAGAGGACCTGGGGGAGTTTGTGACCACCAATCCAACCCTACAGAGAATACTAAAGAACATTCTAGAGAGAGAGAAAAAAAGTACCAGGATTTTAGGAACAGTGGCAGAAAGGCCTCAATGAGTGGGGCAGGCAGTAGAATGAAGGAGAAAAGCAGACAAACAAAGGCAGAAAAATAGCAAAGCATAAATGAGGCAGAGAAGGATGGCTAGAATCTCTAACATAGATGGCCTTGATACACTATATTGTTAATCGTGTACCAGGATTTAAAACCCACATTACTCACACCACTCTGCTTAGATGTATTATATATTATATTCTGTTCCAGTCATTCTACTTGTACTACATTTGAGGGTACAGACAGTTATCCCGAAAATAGCAGGATATAGTATGATAATCATCCTTAATTTCCTATTAACTTAATCTAAAACTCTGTATAATCTACACTGTTTTACCATGACTGATCACAATTGAATCTGGTTTGTTAGATCATTGTTTTGTATTGATAGATTTTATTTAAAGCTGTTATAATTGATAGTATCAAGTCTGAGAGTATAGGCAACCACACTGAAGATGACATGATTCACTAGAATATCCACTGTGGTTTGATTATTACCTGCCTTTGAAGTTTTATACTGTCTACAATGTTTTGTTTTTACTAATATTGTTATGTACTGCTATATTCAATTATACTGCTGTATTCAATTATGCCTGATGATATAGATAATTCTATTGAAGATAATAAGAGGCAACACAGTAATCATTGTAGATCACCTTGTACTATGGGTTTATACAACTTTTTGTTTTCATGTTTTTATAGGAATTTGTTTTGTTTTGTCTTGCTATGTTTTGTTTTTTCCCTCTAATACAGAAAGGATAGAAATATATGTAGAGACTCATGCATGCATAGCTGTTTACGGTCTCACTGTTTGAATATCTACTTTGTATGCTTTAATTTTGTAACTTGAACAACTATTTCTAAGAGGACAATATGCAATTTATTAACTAGTGATTTCATACTGTTTATCTTTTTTTTGAAATTCTGTATTATCTCTACCCTTTACATATTTTTTTTCTTTTTAAATAAAAATAAACCTAAAAAAAGAAGAAATCTCAGTTGCTGAGTTTCTATGTAATTGGTGTTTTATTCATAAAGTTGTTATCTACACCAGTGTTTTAAAGAGTTTTGCCTATTGTATCTTCCAACAGGTTTAATGTTTCTGTTTCAGTATTTAAATCTTTGATCCATTTTGAATTTAGTTTAGTGTATGGTGAAAGATATGAGCCCAATTTTAATATTTTGCATGTGCAGAGCCAGTTTTTTCATCACTATTTATTAAAATATCTTTCTTCCATCAAATGTGTTTTGCTCCATTGTCAAAGATAAGGTGACTAAGTATGTCTGGAGTTATTTCTGCATCTTCTAATTTGTATCATTGATCTTTGGGTCTTTTTTTTTTTTTGCCAGTTTCATGCTGTTTTGACCACAGTAACTTTATAATTTCATGCTAAGGATTGTGATGCCCTCTGCCTTGCCTGTGTTGCCCAGAATTGCTGTTGTTAGTCTAAGTCTCTTCTGGTTCCAAATTAATTGTAGGATTGTTTTATCTACTTTAGTGAATTTTGATCATATTTGCATTAAATCTATATAACAATTTTGGAAGTATGGCTATTTTCACTGTATTGCTTCTTCCTAAGCAAGAGCAAGGGATATTTTTTTATTTTCTGATATTCTCTTCAATGACCTTTTCCAGAGTACTGTAGTTTTCAATGTACAAGTCTTTTACAACCTTCATCAGATTGATTCCTAGGTATTTCATTTTTTTGGATGGTATTATGAAAAATGCTGTTTCCAAATTTTTCTCTCAATGAGTTTGTTATTTCTGTGTACAGAAAAGCTGTTGATTTTTGATTGTTGACTTTTTATGTAGCTATGCTACTGAATTTGCTAATTAAATATAGCAGTTTTTTAGTGGAGTTTTTGAGTTCTTCTATGCAGAATATCATATCATCTACAAATAATGATAATTTAACTTCTTTCTTTCTTATCTTTATTCATTTTATTTCTTTATCTTGTTTAGTTGCTCTGGCTAAAGTTTCCAGGACTATGTTGAATAAGAGTGGAGACAGTGGATATCCTTGTCTTGTTCCTGATTTTAGAGTGAAAGCTTACAGTTTTTGTCCATTTAGTATGATGTTGCTGTTGGTTTGTCATAGATGGCTTTTATCAGATTGAGATAAAGACCATCTATTACAATTTCCTATAGAGTTTTTAACATGAATTGGTACCAGACTTTGTAAAAAGCATTTTCTGCATTTATTGAGATGATAATATGATTTTTGTCCTTGTCTTTGTTAGTAAGGGGTATTACATTTGTTGATTTACATGTGTTGAACCATTTCTACATTCCCTGGGATAAATCCCACTTGGTCATGTTGTATAATCTTATTGATCATTTGCTTCATTCTGTTTGCCAAGATCTTATTAAGGATTTTTGCATCTATGTTCGTTAGGGAAATTGGCTTGTAGTACTCTTTCTTAGGTGGATCCTTCTCTGGTTTTGGTATCAGGATAATACTTGTTTTCAGGAATGAATTTAGTAGCATTACGTCCCTTTCAACTTCATTAAAGAGCTTGAGAAGTAGTGGTGTTTTCTCTAAACTTTTGTAGAATTTAGCAGTGAATCCATCTGGGTCTGGGCTTCTCTTTGTTGGTAGATTTTTAATTATATCTTTGATTTCATTGATTGATATTGGGTTATTTTCAATTTTTAAATCCTCTTGATTCAGATTTGGTAATTCATATGTATCTAGGAACCTGTCCATTTATTCTGCATTTTCTATCTTATTAGAACACAAATTTTCGAAGTAGTTGTAAATGATCTGGATTTCTACCATCTTCATTCCTAATTGCTTGGATTTGTGTCTTTTCTTTCCTTTTTTTGATAAGGTTGAATAAAGGTTTTTCAATTTTATTTAATCTTTCAAAGAACTAATTCTATGATTCCTTGTATCATTTTCTTAGTCTCTAATGTATTAATTTATGTTCTGATTTTTAAAATTTCCTCCCTCATATGAGTTTTTGGCTTAGACTGATCTTTTTTCAAGAAGTTTGAGGTTTACCATTAAGATTTTTTTTGTGCTTACTCTGTTTTCCTGATATGTGTATGCATTGCTATAAATTACTCTCTTAGGACTGCTTTCATTGTGTCTCATGAGTTTCAGTATGTTATATTGTCATTGTTTAATTGGAGAAACTAACTTCCTTAATCTCATCTGTGACCCTTTGTTGAAGAGGGTGCTATTTAATTTCCAGGTTTTTATGAATTTCTTGTGGTTTCTGTTGCCATTGGTTTTCAATTTCATTGTGCTATGGTCTGGTAATATGAATGAAATAATTTCAATTCCTTTGCATTTACTTAAGCATGTTCCATGAGCTAACATGTGGCCCATTTTGGAGAATGTTGCCCATGCAACTGAGAAGAATGTGTACTAGTATATTGTGTGATGGAACACTCAATAGACATGTACTAAGCCCATTTTTTCAAAAGTTTGTTGATTTTTTATTTAGTTGTTCTGTATTTTTGTGACAATGGGGTATCATATCCCCCAATGCAATTGTATTAGTGCTTATTTGATTTTTCATGTCTGTTAATATTTTTTTTATGTTGTTGGGTACACTGGTATTTGTTGCATATATATTTTTTATTGTTATCTCTTCCTATTGGATTTTTCCCTTAATAGGGATGTAGTGATCTTCTTTATCTCTCTCTTTTTGAAAATCTCCTTTAATAAGTCTTAGCTTGAAATTCTTCTTGTCTGCAAATAGAATAGCTACCCCTGCTTTTTTCTGGGTTTCTGTTGCATGGGTTATTGTTTTCCAACCTTTGACTTTGAGTCATGAATTCCTTTTTAAATTGATATGTTTTGGTATGTAGCATATTGTTGGGTCTCACTTCTTAAGCCATTCTGCCAGTCTGTGTCTTTTGATTGGTAAATTGAGACCATTAACATTGATCATTATAACTGATATGCATTGATTTATCCTTGTCTTGTTATTTTCCTGTCTTTGCCTCCCCACACTTCCTCCCTCCCTTTGTTTAATTGTTTCCCTTGCCTGATGGATTCCTTCTTTTGGGGTTCATGGAGTTGTAGTTGTTATTATCTGTTTCTAAAATATCCTTCAAAACATTTTGGAGTGTGGTATGGTGGCTATAAATTTCCTCAAATATTCTTTGTTGTGGAAGTATCTTATTTCTCCATCAGTTTTGAAAGAGAGTTTTGTGAGGATATCAATCTGGGTTGAAGGTTGTTTTCCTTTGGAAGTTGAAATGCTTCACTCCAAATTCTGCTTGACTTAAGGGTTTGTGCTGAGAAGTTAGCTGTAATTCTGATGGTCTTTCCTTTATAAGTGCTTGTTTTTCCTCCTAACAGCCTTTATACTTTTATTTTTCTTTGGATTTCTGAAATCTTGATTATGATATGCTGTAGAATTTTTTGCACATGGCTAGTTGGAGTTCTATATGCCTCATTTATCTGTATGTCAAATTCTTTTTCCCTACCAGGGATGTTTTCTGCCATGATTTTATGAACAGTTTTTTTTTTAATATCATTTGTGCTATCTCCTGCTTTTTCATTGACTCCAACAAATTTTAAATTATTCTTCTTTGCCTCACTTAGCAACTGATGGATTAATTTGCTGTGGTCCCTTGCTATTTTTAAGAAATCTTTTTTTCATGATCACCAAACATAAATCTGTCTTCTATATCTCAGATCCTGACCTCTCATTGGCTTAATCTGCTATGGATACTTTCAGTGGAATTTTTATGCTCCTGGATATCTTCTTGAATCTGTCTTATGTATTCCATTTCTTTCTTGTGCTGAGAATTCCCATGGTTTCCATAATTTTCCTAAACTCCTCTACTTTTTGGTCTGTATCTCCTCTAGACTCACTAAGCATGGATTTCATTGTAGACACCATTTCTATAGTTATTTGAGAAATTGTTTCTGATTGGATTTTTTCTAGAACCTCATTCAATTGCTTTGTTGTTACCATTTCAGAGAGGTCAGGTGGGAGGCTTTATTGTATTAGTTCACTGCCCCCTGGGTTTGCCTTTGATGACCTGGATGTCTGGGGTTGCAACTTGTTTAATATCTTATCATTTTCTTTTCTTTTTTAGTTTAACTCCTGGGGTAATGATTGTAAATTGCATCTGGTGGGTTGCTTTATTGCTAGTATTTAGAACCCTTAGGAAATGACTACTTCTCTGAGATATCTTCCAAGTATAACTGGTTTTTGGGATTTCAGTCACTTTCAAGATCCTATGTCTTCAATATGTTGGGGATGAGAAGTTGTTATCTATTTGGCCCAGCCCCTGGTTTTTTGGCACTGTGACACATTATTTTCTATGACCCTTAGTTAATCTCAGTCTTGGAATACCAGGAAGAATAGCTGCTTAGAACAATTATGTTAATTTTGGTTAAAGTGGTATCATCAACCATAACAGCAGCATCAATCATAGCCTAGAAAATGACAAACTGTGGTAACCATTAATTTGTCACCTTTAATCATATGAACTAGATTTGTAGTTATGTAACAAACTTTAACACAGACCATAAAGTTATATGCAGTATATAAGTCCTTAGTATGTCAATGTTACCTTCAGGGGTTAAAATATAAAGGGAGTTAGGGAAAAAATAGAGAGAAAGAAGAAGAAGAAGAAGAAGAAGAAGAAGAAGAAGAAGAAGAAGAAGAAGAAGAAGAAGAAGAAGAAGAAGAAGAAGGAGAAGAAGAAGAAGAAGGAGAAGCGGAAGAAGTGGGGATTAGAAGTAAGGCTTAAGGACAAAGGGGGATCATGTTAACTTTGGGAAACTGGTGTAGAAGACTAGAGTAAAAGCAAGAAAGAAGAGATAAAAAGAACAGAGCAGAACAATAATCACAGAGGTTAGAAACCACATTCACACTCATATAAAAATAAGATCAGCAATGAAGGAGAAATAAAGACAAAAAACAAAGAACAAAATACCACACACACACACACACACACACACACACGAAATGGAAAAAAGTCCACTTCCAGTTTTTTTTTTTTAAATAGGTACCAGGGATCAAACTCACGACTGTACACTTGTAAGGCAGGCACTTATGCCACTGAGCTAAATCTCCAGTTCCCACTTCCAGGATTTTTTTCTGCTGTCCCTTGTAGGTAACATGTGGAGAGAATCCTAATCCATGTTGATTTATCCCAGAAAGCCAGTAGTAGCTTTTTTGGTGGGGTAGTGGATAATGTTTCTGGCCAAGAGCAAACTCATTCAGCCTGCAGTTGTCAGTATACCTTCCGCATGGCCTGAGCTCAGCTGGGAGTTGCTAAACAGAGCCAGCAGCAGCTCTGAGTTCTGAGCTCAGTTGGCCCCTCTCCAAGATGGCTCCTGGCCAATTGCTGTCTGGCACAGAAGACTGAGTCTTCAGCACTCACCATCAGCTAGTGCAGTCCTTCATCTCCACTGCTTCCCTCCACTGCTGTGTCTTTCTATAAAGGCCTCTGGAATTGCCAGCCATCACCCTCACCATGTCCACAGGTTTGAACTACTCCTCTTGTGTGGTAAGTCTTGTCTCAGGGAGAAGTGCTGCTGGCTACCTTCTTCTTCTTCATTGAAGTTTCTATCTTCAGTCTCTCCATATACTTCAGATCCTTCCCAGGTCCAGGGAACCTACTTCCTTATTTCTTGGCTTCCTCATGTTGCTATATCCCAGCATCTGGATGGTGACTGTCAGAGAGGATTTTTATCTGCTGCTTATCACTCTGCCATTTTGGTACCTCCTCATTATTCATTATATATTTAAATACTACCAATTGCCCTAATAATACCCTTTATAGTTCCTTGAAAAAGATTCAAGGGCAAATATGGGATCAGATATTGTGTTTACTTACCGTGGCTCTTTAGTTCTCTTCAATCTAGATTATTCCTAAAGATAGCTTTCATGAGACTGACATTTTTGAAATATCTAGGCCAGTTATTGGGCAGAATCACCCTCAGTTGAATTTTCTTGTCTTTATTTTTAGTTATTAAAATAATCAATGAGATAAATCTAACAGCATTTTTTGTTCATAATTCAGAGCAAAATTTCCACATGTTGAGGATCAGTTTTGTTTTTTCTTATACAATTTTGTGTTCTCATTTCGATGTTTTTTCAACTTTAGGAATGTATGTCCTCAGCAAGGTGTTTATATCTTTATTTTTTATATTCCTACATGGAATAAACTTAAAGCTATTTTTAGGACTTCTGAATGGTCTTGAGGATTATTGGGAAGTATTTATTCATATTCACTGGTATTATTATTCTTGACAGTCTCCATTGTTCAATTTATAAAACAGCAGGATGTGTGTTCTAATCTGAAGTTGTGGAAAAGGAACAAGTTTGACTCCAGATATTACCATCTTTCCTTGACACATAGCTTTACCTCTTCCACATGAGTCCTGTGCAGACTTTATCTGGCTGCATAATCTATTTCTACATGTGCTCCCTGTCTCCTAATATACCCTCATTTAACCAAGAGAACTGGCTTGTGTTGGTCCCTGGTAACTATGTATATATAGAGGAGTTAATTTTATTTTGCAACCAGATGTTATAGAGCTGCTTCAGTAGATAATTAGTTAAGATGCCCTATATGAGGATGCATGGAAATTGGCAGCAGTACATACCCTGGTATCTCTCTTTTACCATGAGAATCCTTGCGTTCAGGCTAGGAGTTTCTTTTTTTTCTTGGCTATGAGTATGGACACTGTTGGACCTTCTCTCCTCATTCTTAGGGATGTCTTGGAGCTGGTTAGAGGCATGCAGTTAGTACTGGGAGCTCCAATTCTTGTTGCAAGACTGTCTGGTCTGGCTCACAGAGTTGGGCTTCACCTAATAGCCATTTAGTGAAAGGATGTTGAAAGAGAGATGACAGAAACAGGAAAAAATGCTCTCCAGTAATAAAAACAGTGTGAATAGCTTTGAATTAGTAAGAAAACTTGTTGGTTTCCAGTATTGTCTTATGCAAGTAATTATGCAGGCAAGGCTTGGCTTACTAGAGAAAAACTGGAAAATTGCTATTGGACCTAAGGGAAAATCTCTTTATGCTTTTCAAGCTTTATAGGGGAAATGGAAAAGAATAATACATGCAGGACAATTGTGACTTGCTACTCCTGTAAGTGTGGAATATGCATCATTATAATGATGATAGTAGCTGCTATACAATTGTTATTCTATTTAATCCTCCCAATACAGCATAAAATAGAGAATGTAGCTCCCATTTAAGATGCTTATCTGTAGCCATTCAGGCAGTTAGTGGTTATCTAATATTTAAGTACTGCACTCTTCAGCTTAAAGGCACATATTTTTTTATCATTACAACTCACTACTTTTAATGGAATTTTATCCTGCTTACATGATGAATATCAGCCACATGATGAATTTTCTTTAATTTTGGTGCCTGATCCTTCCATTACCTCCAACCTCATTATATCCAAGGAGACTTCACACACAAAGGGCTTTTTTTAGTTTTATTTTGTTTTGAAGTGTTATGAGCACTTACTTGGTCTAGGATTTTTGGTACAGATGAAATACAAGGAAATGTGTATCTTCATACAATATTGGATGGCGTATGTTTGTATGTATATATATATGGACTCAGAATACTTGGTTCAGTAAATGATATAAACATGTGAATATAAGACACACATAGCTCTGTGATATAGGCACATCTCAGGTCCTAGAGTCCCAGATAATAGGATAGAGTAGCAGAAAGATGAAATGCAGCAACAATGGTTTTTAGCATTGATATTCATGCCTCGCCATCAAATAACTCATTTCTAGAGCTAGATCTGCTAAAAACCTTCAGCTACTGGCAACTTGAAGGTAACAACCATGCAGAAATTGGAATTGAAAGGGAAGTATTATAAGCAGAAAGATGTTATGAAGTACAAGACATAATCAAAATATATGGTGAATGTTTAAATTTTAAAAACATTACAGTAAAAGACACATTGCCATTAACCTCCCATCAAAAATATGTGCTTCATACACATTTATTGCATTATTTTTTGGTACAATTTGAAGCAGGTTTGTCTTTCAAGTCTTTTTAAGGTGTAATGAAAAGTGAGGTGAATGCCTCTGCTAAGTGGCATTAAATGGAAAAATAGGCCTATACAAACATTACAGGGTGTCCTTGTTTACTTTATTAATCGAATCTGACACTGTAACTTCTTTCTGTTTCCCAAAGTCAAAATGATCATGAAAGGTAAATGTTTTGAATGGATTTGAGACACTGAAGAAGTCATGACAATACAGCTAAAGCTACAAAAGAGGCCTTCCACAACTTCTTCATAGAATGCCAAGAATGATGAGATTAATGTTTTTGAAGCAAGGGAGAGTATTTTGAGGGGAATTATAGGCAATATGTCTTTTACTATAATACATTTTTAAAAGTGTTAAATGTTCACCAAATGTTTAATTTTTTTTTATATTTTAGAGAGAGTAAAGCCAAGCAGAATAAAACAGAATAAGGCTAATTAAAACTAGGCAGTGTAAGTGACACAGGATTTCAAAATGAGGTAATAGGAAATCAACAGTGGTTACCATAATGCCTCTTGTTGTCTTCAAAATAGTTGCCAATACCTTCAGACATAGTAAAATAAAACAAAACAGAAACAGAATAGAACCAATGAAAACAAAACAATGAATGCAATACAGGACTTCAAGACAATATAATAGTGAATTCAAAATGGCTACCATAATATATCTTGTTTTCTTTGAAATAACCCCCCATGCCATCGGATACAATAAAATCAAACAAGATAAAACAGAATACAACCTAATCAAATGAAACAATGAGAATGATACAAGATTTTTAAACAATAGGGAATCAACAAAGGCCACCACCTTTAGAAGGAGATCCCCTCTAGCTGGCTGTATTGCATATTGTTATCCTCTAAATAGATGGTTAGACTACTGGCTTTAGGCCTGCAATGGTTGTCTAGTGAAATACTAGACAACACAAGGATTAAGTTGTATTTTACCTCATTAGCTATCATCACAGCTTGTGTTTCTCTGGATCAGCTGGCTGCTTATGGGAGGGGAAGAACATTGGCTCCTCTTGTCTCTCTGCCCATATGCTGGAATGGGCTAGCATCTGGCTCTGTCCCAGTCAGCCTGTGCATGGTACCGACTCATAGGAGGTTTTAGCTTCTTATTGACTTCCTGTTCTCCTCCCCCACCCAAATGTTTTGATCACACCTTGTATACGAGGGCTGTCATAGTTCCAAGCTTGTTCCAGTGACTCACAGACCATCAGAGCTCCAGGTTTTTATCTTCAAGGGGGAGGAAAGAACCTGAATGTTGACCAGAGGCTTTGTCTGGTCAGAGCCTAACCTACTCAGATGCTGAGGGAAAAGGATCTCTAGCGCTTAGAGCCTGGGAAAACCGTTTAGATGGACTTTGTATCATCAGTTAGGGTAGGGTACTTCAGTGTTCTCTTCATTCATCTTGGGTTTTATATACTTAACTATGCTCTAATCTTTGTAGCCAAAGGATTTAAAATGGCATCTTGGCTTTCCACAGCACACTGGGTATTAGTGTCTCACATTAGAACCATCTATGTGCTACTATTGGAGACACCGAGATAATTTGGGCCTGTAGCAAAAGTAGCAAGATAGAGTCTCTCCATTTGACATGGCTTTTCCAAATGCAGTGACACAGATGCCAAAACTCAAGTGGTTATGGAAAGAGGCTCTGAACTCACAGGGACTATTTGGATCCCAGACTTCATATTTATGAGCTTGGTAATACAGCACATGCATAAGCATAAACATGTCAGCCAAATTTCTCAGCCTCAATAGCCTCACCTGTAAAATGTAAAAATCAATGCCTACCCACCTGGTTTGTGATGAAGTGACATAATGTACACCATGTGCACACTAATGTAAATGTCTAGGTTGATTTTCCTCTTCTTTCTACTCACTCATCTTATCCTTCCATTTTTTTACGATAGCTTATACTAGCACATTATGAAAATCATTATCTGCTCTATATTTCTTCTGAAAAGACTATAAAAATCTAGCATCTCTTGAATTGACAAAATTATTCAGAATCTTGTTAATGGTGTTTGTGAAACCACCATTGTTAATGGTGCCAAAGAGTGGGACATTCTCATCATATCCAAAAGCTAGATGTACCTAAGAAAGGGGTACAACCTGACCTGAGCATATGCAAGCTAAGGAAGATCAACAGCACAAACAGAAGCCAAGCAATTTCTCCTCCAGGCATAAGCAAGGGAACAGAGGTTAAAAGAATCGGATGTGTTTCCCAGACATCTGTTGCTCTCGGGAGTTTGCAGTGTTCATCCTTGTTTCGAGGATCAGAGTGCCTAATTGCTGTGGGCAGCTACAAAGACATCTAATCAATGGAGGCAGAAATAAATTAGTAGATGAGCTACTCCAAATGGGATGCACTCCGCCAGTATTCTGTAATTGCCGGAGTTGGATTCCCATCAGACGAGATATCCCTGAGGTAGTGGAAAGTTTTTTGTATCTGAAGTGAATAGGGGTTCAGGATAGAAAAACAACCAGAAAATGAGAGAAATAAAATACAATGCTGTAATTTTTAACATAGTCTTTGAGTTAATTTTTGTTTGTGTTCCAAAATCTTTGTTTCTTTTGATAAACCTATGATATTTTGTAAGAAGATGATAGTGATGTCTGGAACAAAGTTAGGGGTAGAGGAGAATTAAAATGCATTCTGAGTTATAGATAGATGATTGATGGTGTAGACTTGGAACTTTATGATTTGAAAAATGACTATCATAAGACTGCAACTATTTTATCCCATTTCCAATTCAATAGATTTGATTGAATTCTAAATAAGGGGTGAGATGACCTTTTTTTTTTTTTTTTTAGCAAAGTAAAACCCTTGAACAAGTGTATAATACTCCCATGATGGTCATTCTGAACAAGTCCCTCATCTGAATGTACAAGTGTGAGTATGAAGGTACAGAGGTTTGGAATCAGTGAGGTTGTTGGAATCTCAAATCTAATTACAAACTATGTGGTTTGGGGAAAGATTCTTAGTCTCTGAGTTATGATCTGTAAAACATGGAAAATGATCCTTCCCTACCTCATAAGATTGTTTTGAGGTTTAATTTAGATATTTATATTAAACACAGTTTTAATGAATGAACTAGACCCATTTCCTCTAAATTACTTTCTCCAAATCTCTGTCTCTTAACACCCCTAATCACTCTTCTAAGAGGAACTCGATAGATATCCTCCATCCCCTCAGTCTTCCTGAACCCAAAGTAAATATCAAATCATGGAGAAAATGCTAAGGGTGGTATGTGTTAGGGTTAGATCTAGTTTAGAGTGTGGCATGGGTGAAGTTGGACTTTGGCACACTGCACCTCTCTTACAAGTATGAACTGGCTTTTTCCTGGAGCAGGTACTAATCATAGTCTACTCAGTGCTGTTCACCCCATTTGTCATCTTGACTTCATAAAAGGTAGATTTGCCTTTTTATTGGGATGGGTGAGACCTTCCTCTCTAATCTTAGGAGAATGAGCCATGGTTACTCAGTGTCCAGAGCAACCTCATATCCTTTGTCAGTCATTGGTCTAATGGAAGGCAAGTGATCCAGTTTTAACCAATCAGGTCCAAGGAGAAGTCTTCCTGAAGTTTGTGCTAAGGATTTTGTTTTCCTGGTAAAAGATCCGCACATGGCTTGCATACTGCTTCCCTTTCCTTTTATTTTCAAAATGGAAGTGATGCCTGAAGCTGCACTAATTATTTTGAGACCATGTGGCAATAAGCACCAGCATAAAAATCCAATAACCAAAGATAGATAGTCTGGGGTACAGTGGTCAGAAAGTCTGATTTTTTTAATGATATGATAGAGTTCTAAATTGCTAGACTTCCAATTAAGGAAGATGCATAAATGCCTGAAATCACTCTTAGTTGGGGTTTCTGTTATTTGCAACTGAGAGGATTCTTATCTGATATTCCTTCCTTTTGGAGAATGTTCCTTTCAGAAGTGTCATACTGCAATGTTTCTTGACCCCAGTTGCTATTTTTTTTTTTTTCCCAGCTGGTGGTCAAAGGGTACCTACTAAGATTTTTTTTTTTAACTTGTTTTTTCTTTTTCCTGGTACTGGGGATTGAACTCATGACTTCATGCTTGCCAGGCAGGCGCTTATACTGCTGAGCTAAAGCCCCAGCCCCAATATTTTTGATTATCATTGTATTAGCTGGATTTAAGAAATGACTTCTTCAAAAAGTATTTGCATGTTAACTCACTTTTCCTGTAAAAAGAGAAATTTCCTAGCAACAAATACATAAAGCCATGATGGCAGAATGATGGGTCTTGGGACTAATACTTTGCCGAGGGCTAGAAGCCTTCCTTATCCACATGTAAGTGATCACCTGATCTAACTATGCATGTTTATCTAAGCTGCTACTTACTCAAAGTGTGGCCACAAGCAGTGTTGGCAGTTAGGATTCTACTGTAAAAAAAGCAAAATCTTACACCTTCAGCCAGACCTATTGAATCAGAATCAACGTTAAAAAAAAAAATCTCCAAATGACTCAGATTCACATTTATTAGGAAGCACAGGCCTGGATGTAATGGAATTAATAGAATTAGAAAAAGCTCAATTCTTTACCTCTAGGTGAATATGTCAAGACATAATATGACAAGGAAAATTTCTCAAATTGCCTTTTTATTTGACAGTAGAGATCTGGAGTAAATCAAATATGTTGAGTGAATTAACAATTCTTTCAGAGTTACCTGAACATGGAAAACAGAACTACCCAGCAAATCACTTGTTTCAAGGTTATATCTTATTTTTAATACAGACAAGGGCTGAGCAGACACTGAGAGGAGAGAGATGGAAATAACGATGGTGTGGTATAAGGAAGGACCTACCGGACGGAGTGTGGACACAAGTTATAGATCCTCAGAGCTCAATTTGTTCCCTTTTGCAGCTTCTGTAAAGACTCAGAATCTCATTATTGGCAGTGCCTGGTGATTAGGCAGAGAGAGTTATCCACACCAATAAAAAAAAATCTTCAATTTGTATGAGATTTAACAATATCAAAGTTAATTTACATGAAATATGTAGTTATTACACAAGGCTTCCTTTGGCCAGTTCCAGGGAATATTCTCTCTATAAAAAGCTTCATGAGAACTCAAATTGTTATCAGAAGTCTTCCGACTATTTATCAGGAAACATCCTTATCATCTGGACTAGAATGCTTGGAGGTTCCCTTGCTCTCCTCCCAAGGCAGACTTACATGGGAGGCAAAACTGAAACCAGAATGCTGTGTATTCATGGAATTAAGATAAGGAGGTTTAGATATGCACTAATAGTATCAGGCTGAAATGGCCAGGCTTATGCTTCTCAACACCAAGATGGTCCTGGATAAAGGGAGAAAGTGAAGCATAATTGCTAAAACTTTCGATCCCTGAAAGGTCAACATTGGTCAATATTCATTCTCCTATGTTCTGGATTTCTATGGTGATGATTCCTGATCTCTATACATTTTTTATGCTTTTAGTCATACTGTAAACAATAATGTTTCCTAAACAATAATGTTGCCTTTTCTGCTGTGTGTAACATAATATCTATTGATCTTATCATGTAATGCATAGAGGCAACATCATTTCACTCATTTTCTAGTTCTTAGTGGTCATCTCACAGTCACCTTAAGTACACAGACAACAAAGTACAGTCTCCATTTTACTTACTGCCATTAATGGATACATGGCAGCTCCCAACTGTGTCTTTCTTCAGAGTGCATTATAAGATACTTAATTAATTGATCTTCTCAACTCTTGGAAAATGTAGGAAGGTCCTGGTGACTGGAGCCTTTGGGTCATTTCTTCCACACAGTAGTATATTGCATTCCTTCCATACAGCAGTGTTCATGTGTTTTCAGAATATGGCAAAAGATGGAACCCTCAGGATAGTGCAGGGGCCCTGGAAATCAGAGTACCACTATCTATATGTATGCAGTTAGACAGATCATTGCCCTCTCTGAAGATCAGTAACTTTGCCAGGTGGACTAAAGCATACTGAATACTGAACCAACAAAGTTGCTTACATTCAGCTGGACTCAGAAAGCTTAAACTTCAAACTCTAGGTACTGTAGACCTTGCAGATTGGAGCTAAATGGGACCGGGTGAGAGATTGCTGGGTTGAAGATACAGGGACCAGGTGGGTTGTGGGTGTGGCATGGCAGAAATGAGACCCGTCTTCCTTGTAGTGCTTATTTTCCGATCTTAGAAGGCTCCAAGCAAAGAGTGACTGATAGCAGTGCCTAAAGAGAGCAAGAACAATGAGTCAGTCATCCACTCACATGAAGAAAAGCTTAGGAGGGAACTTGACACATCTGGAGGCAGTCATCAGAGTAACAGACTGCTTCATCTCAGGTTACAACTGGTGATGTGGTTACTAAATTTTTGTAAGAAAATGTTCAGATTCTATGAGCTTTAGTTTTTTTTTTTTAACTTCAGAATATTTTCTCTCTTCCAATACTTTTAAAGCACCAGAGCAGCTTTTAATGTCCTAGATAAAGCTAATCGCTTTTTCTATTACTAAATGGAAATACTGTCTAATATTCATTTCAGAAAGTTTTCTCTGGCAGAATTTGCTGCTGTCTACATACAGATACTTCACTATATTCCTAGTCACTAATTCTACAGAGCATTCCTTGCTGGTGAAATTCCTTGTGTTCTCTTGCATTCAGAAAAGTTTCCAGACAGTTTGATTTTGGTGTTATTGTATTTGTTTGCTAATACAACACAGAACCATACAATGGTGGCTTAAACATTAGAAATCTGTTTTCTCATGATTTGGGAGTCTAGAAGTACAAGATCAAGATGGTAGCACGTTTGGTTCCACTGAGACCTCTGTCCTCTGCTTGTTGATGACAAACCTTCTCCCTGTGTCTCCACATGGTCTTCTATCTGTGTGCTTGCGTCTTAATATTCTTTTCTTATAAGGTCACACATTGTATTGAATTTCAGCCCACTATAATGACCCAGTTTTAATTTAATACTTCCTTAAATGTTCTATCTCCAAATACAGTTACATACTAGCAGGTTTGACTTTTGTATATGAATTTTGAGTGGACTGTAATTCAGTCCATAGATGTTTCCAGTAGCATTGAGCTATAAATATGAGTCTGGACTAGTCTTTTGAGGTAAAAAAGGATGTAGCAGATGCCTAGCTTTGAACAACTGTGAGAGGAGTTTGTGCATATGTAAGTACATACACATGTACACATGAATTAATAACAGTTAACTAGTAGTTTATAGTTTACAGTGCTTAGTTAGTAGTTCACATGATTTTAGAACAGAATAGGCTATTGGGAAGGACATTTTCTTTTATGCTGTTATATGATAGAGAAGAAACTGAGCCCCAAAGGTGTGATGTGTCCAAATGTATACAACTTGCATCATCTGTGGGACATGGTAACCCAAGAGTGAGAAATATAGCCAGAACAAATTGTTCAGCATATGTGGTCTTGCATATAAAATCAAGATACAAATGCTGATATCTTCCTTGTGGTCAGGAAATATTTTTATGGGAGAAAGCCTATTTATGGTCATGTAGTTTGCTCATTTACCTCTGATGACTTCTCTTCTTGAGTTCTGGAATATTCCCAGGCTGCCTCTCCAGCACTGATGTAGTTGCCAGTTGAGATGATTCTGTCTGCTTCAGGCTCAGAAGCAGCTTCCTGTTCCTGGCTGCCTGGTTCCAGTATGGCAGCCACAACTGCCTGTGATCCTACAAAGCTAGTGATAAATCACAGGTCGATGAACCCAGTTACCTTAATTGCTCTACCACAACCCTAATATCAGCTTGTTAGAAGCAGAAGCAGAAAGAGAGTTGTTTTACTTCTGCAGTTCAGATATTACCCACATCTATCCAGGTGGTAGGTTAGTTTCATTATAAAATGAAATAGGATACTGTGTTCTAATTTATTCAATACTCTAGGTATGCAAAGTCTGGGAAACATAGATTTTAGCTTTTTATGCTTCTCAATACAGGGAGGCCCATAGGAAGAGATAGAAAGAATGAAGATTACCAATCTGCAGCATCCAGCAATTATACTTTAGTTTTATGGATTTTGACCAGTAGAGCAAATTAACTAAAAAGCCCTGGAACTCTAAACAAATCCAGCCCACTGGCTCTTTTTTTGTAAATATAGCTTTATTTAAATACAGTCATACTTATTTATCTACATACTCTCTCTGATTGCTCTTATGTTCCAATGCCATGGTGGAGAAATTGTGACAGAAGCCTTCAAAACTGAAATTATTTGCTATCTGGCCAAATATAATAATGAGGCCTTCAGTGTAAAGCCTCCCTTGCAGTTATGTGAGATCATATTGTTATTGGATGATGTGGGGACCAATAATGTTTTCCATGTTCTTATTTATCCTGATCCACAAATTGGTCATGGCAATTAGTGGATATGAAATATTACCATTTATTGCAGGGAAGAAATGAGAAGAAGAAAAGAAAAAAAAAAGAAAAGAAGAAAAAGAGAAGATGGAGAAGTGCAAAAGAAGTGGTCAGGGAGAAAAAGGTAATTTGAAGGAAAAAGGGAAGGTATGTCATGTAGGAAGAACAGACTACTGCAAGAAGAAGAGGGCATTGGAAGTCAGTTGGTGCCAGCCTTTCATATCTTGTTAGATAGTTCATCCAGGTGGTTCCACTTGATCTCGTGCTAGAAGATTGATATCAGGTGCCTTCTTCAGCATGTTCACCTCTCAGATGATTGACTATGAGTATTGCACTTGGCTTGATCCCATGTTAGGCTTGGGTGCTATTGTTCTGCACCCATGCTTAGTGAGTGTCCTCAATTGGTAGGTCATGCCCAACTGCTCCAGTCACATTGTCATGCCCTAGCCTCCTATCACAATATGACTAGTTGTGTTCTGAGAAACTATGAGTAAAAGTATTATGTAGGCCACTTTCACATGTTGGCTTTAGGTATTAGGGGTATATGTGTGCTTCGGCCCCTTTTGCTGCTTCCTGTAAATTTAGCAAACTTTCTATAAAAGACAGACAGTAAATATTTTGAGCTCTAGGGGCCACTGAGTCTCTGTTGCAACTACTCAGCTCCACCCTTGGAGCATAAAGACATCTGTAGAAAAGGCAAAAACAAGTGAGCATGGCTGAATTCCAGGGACAGATATCATCTGAAGGCTGATATTTACAGGACAGATATCATCTGAAGGCTGCAGTCTGCTGACCTCTTTCCTGAGAGATGTCTAAGGAACACAAGGAAGGAAATTGGGTTCCTGAATTACAACATGGGAAAAAACTGTCTGTCATCCTGGACTGTCCATATAAAGACTGAATCATGAGGAAAACAAACAATAAACATTTTAAATGTTAAGACCCACTGTCTATTTGATTTTCTTTGCTACTGTAGCTTAGATTTATGTGTTACTAATTGGGATTGTGAATGCTATCCAAACTAGGGAGACACTTTTCCAATATTTGCTTAACATGTTGTTTCTAACATTTATCATCAAATGTTCCCTGAGCACATCCCATGAGCTGGATTCTACAGACCACAAACAAGGCATGAAAAGATGAAGAAGACATGCCCTGCCCTTGTAATGGACAACACCTGTGTTAGGACATGCTGGTGGGTTATAATTAGGTGCGAAGTCAATGACTCTTAATTTATAATGTAAAGCTTTGAAATTTGTGCACTGTCAGGGATCCCCCAAGACCAACCTTGGGCTTAATGATGTGCTAAAAGGACTCATAAGACTCAGGAATTGTTATGTTTTGTTAAAGTAAAAGGGTACATATTAAAATCAATAAGGAAAAAGCCTGAGGTAGAGTGTAGGAGAAAAACAGATGAAGCTTCTAGTTGTTTTCTCCGAATGGAGTCACACAGCAACACATTCCATCTCCCAGCAGTGACGACAGAAGTGTTGCAAGTCAGGCAAGCTCTCTAGCCTGGGTGTCCAGGGATTTTTTTTATCATGGGTCCATTACATAGCCACTGAGTTCTAAAGTGACTGGCTTCAGTTACTCAGTTACTGAGTCTCCAGCTCCTCAGACCAAAGGCAGGCATTCTGTATAAATCATTATTAACTTAAACTCTTATCTTACAGCACGGTTATGGCCTCAGGCATACAAAATCACTCTTATCATATAACATATCCCAGCGGCTCAATATCCCAAGAGATTATCTTCAAGGCATGGGTAGGTCCCAAAATTGGTCTTTCTTCGGAATGTGGGTGGCTTGAATAACCTACAGCTGCCGAGTTAACTCTTTCTTTGGATTGTGTCTTTTAATATTATTAAGTTCGATTGCAGGTTATTCCTTTTTCTTTTTTATATGCTTTCTTACCTGGGATAGAAGGCAAGAAAGCATATAAAATTCTAACACAATATATAGAGCATATGGCTGTTATCTTTCATGAGGGTGAAAAAAAGGTTGACAATTTATAATAGCTAAATCCTGGAAGTGGCCTGTATACACATCAACAGGTGAATGAATAAACAAAATGCATCACCTATGTATAATGGAATACTACTCGGCTATGAAGAATGACAAACTTGAGACATTTATAGGAAAACTGATGTACCTGGAAAACAATGTTGAGTGAAATAAAGCAGATACACGAGCTTGAATACCGTATGATATCCTTCATTTGAGTGAGGTAAAGTACAAATAAAATGTAAAAAAGTGGATAGAAAGGGATGGGACAGATTTCATACAATAGGGAAATGGTCCAAGGAAGCAAGGAGAGAGAGAAGGGGGAAGGGAAGGGAAAATGAGAGGAATAAAGATATGCCATGAACAGGAACCTAATAACTCTACTCACTGTAAACATGAAAAAACATAACACGTGCTAAGACAAATAGTATCGACAGGTACAAAAAAGATGATTGGGGAATGGAGTTGGGGCAAAGGAAGGGGAATGAAAAAGCCAAGCTGTAATATGTGCAAGTAACCACTGCCCAAGATGACTGTAAATATCATGAGTTACAAACATACTAACAACAGCAACAAAAACCAAGAAAAAATACCCACATACTAGAAGGAATAAAATAAGAGCACATAAGAAAAAGGATAAGGACAGATACTACCCAAGCTCAAGTGAGGAGTGCTCTCCATTTTTTGGAAAGATTAGGAAAGATTTTAGCAACAAGAAAGCTTGCAGCTGGCTTTGATTTCAACAAGACCATGACAGAAAGCATTAGGTGGTACAGCAGGAATATTTAAGACAATGCAAGAGGAGAAAATGATATAAGACATCGAAGCATGAAAGTTAGTGTGTGTACAGTGAACAATGAACAATCCCATTCAGCTCTAGTAGGAAAAGAGATTGAAAAACTAAGTGGGAATCATATTATGGAATGCTTTTGGTAATGGGCTTATAACTCTGTTGAAATCATGGTGGAATAGGGAAGGCTTGAGTGTTTAAAAGTTTTCATACAGTGGAATGATTTGTTCAGATCTGTGGTTGAGTAAAATTCTGCAGGAATTTGATGGACTGAAGTTTGAAATAGGACCACCTATAACAGAGCTATTATGAGCAGCAATATGGAGAACCTGAACTGTGGTTGTCAGTATAGATAGAGGAGGCTAGAAAGAATAGAAACAATTCACGTACAGAATACATGAGACTGAACTCTTTTAAGAATTTGGCAAATAAAGGCATGTAAGAAAGATGAATGGGAGAGACTGGTGGCCACCCATGTTTCAAGATTTAGAGTACACAGTGACTGGGATGATTGTGTTGCTACTATAGAAAATCGCAAAAACAGAAAATAGGCTCTAGAGTTTATTTAAAGAAAGTTTGGGGTAGAGTGGTCACGGACAATGCATTAGTTTTGGATAAGGGAATGTGGGGTGCCAACCAAATATCCAAATCATGTCCATCAGGGCACTCAAAAACTAATTTGTAGTTTGGAAGAGGGCTACATGTCAGCGAGTCCTTGGCACAGAGGCTCTGTGGAAATGAATGACATTGTCAAGTAAGAGAACATAGAAGGAGAAGAGAAGCTGTGGATGCCAGTACCTAGGAGACAGCCAAGGAGGGAGCATAGAGAAATTCTAAGAAGCAAAGAAGAATCAGATTGAAAGAGAAGGAGGAAAGCAAATCCCTTGTAGGTTATGTACCCGAGACAGAGCGGGATGCAACGGGGGAAGATGCCTGAGCCTGTCTGTCAGCAAAGCAAAGCAATGCTGGATGACCTTGAAGAGAGCAGTGGCCAAATTTCAGGAATTAGGGAATAAGTGAGTACTGGGAAAGTAGAGGAGAAACTTCTTTTTCTGAGGAGAAGTAAGAATTCGTATAGATGGGATGGCTGGGTGGGAGGGACTTGGATCTGTCACAGGGATGGGTCACCAAATACAAATCGCTGAGTAGGTACCCCAGAGTTTTGAAGCAAACTTAGGAAAACAAGCCCCCAGTGCCCCAGATGTTGTTTCTCTCTCACATGAAACTGGGAGATAAGGTCCCTGTAAAGGCTGGTGACACTGTGAAAACTTCAGACTCCAAGGGAATCATCCCACCATCAATTACTATCTGGGCACTCTTTACTCACCATGGAATTTGGCAGGTCTTTGGGTGCTGTGTTCCAGCCCAGGATCTCTTCAGATTAAAGAGCTGTTATAACTTTCTGTTTATTTTAGAAAAGATTAATGGTTCTTCCTCCTCCTCCTCGTTTCTCAGGGACAGACTTCAATCTGTCTAGAGTGAGTCATTAAAATATATTGGTTCAACCACTCTGGCTACAAGATTACAGATATAAAGCCATCCGATTTTGACAAAAAGCAGCTGCAGCCTTTCTTCTTAGTTTGAGTTCACAATCACATGTAGGTAGAGACAGATAGGGAAAGTGAGTGGTAAGTGTTCCATGATGGAGACACAAGCCCTCCGTCCTAATCTGCAATCCTCTCAAGTGCTCCAAATTGTTGGAAGACTTCTCTCAAGGAATTCATGTCAGTTAACCCACTTCAACCAACTCTTACTAGCTATTGCCATAAATAATGTGAACATAAATAAGAAAGCAAACATGAAGGAAGATTTATTTTCAAGAAGTTTACAGCATACCATGAGGTTAAAACCCACCAAGAACACAGGCTATTGTAAGTGCTATCTGTGGTAGAAGTGTCTGAAGATAATGTAGAAGGAGACCTCAGTTCTCAGGCAAGACTTTCTGGCAGAGGAAGTGTGTGTGCTGTGCTGATGCTGAAGGAAACTTGACAAGTGTTTGTGCAAATGCAAGTACACATACTAATGCACATGAGTTTATAGGGGTTAACTAGAGGGAAAATAAAACATTTTGGGGAAGAGTGTTTTTTTTTCTTGAGATCTAGGGTATAAAATTTGTGAAGGAAGTTACAAAAGAGATGTCTAAGAAAGTAGATTGAACCCAAATTATGGATAGATTACATACAAGGCTAAGGAAATTGAATTTTTTTTCTATCAGTACAGAGTCATCATCTTTCAATAGAGAAGTGACATTATCAGCAAACATTTATAGCTGCCAATAGAAGACAGTGGGCTTATAGGTTCTCAGCCCTTTCACCCTCATTTGAGTTAGGTTTCCCTATAAGCCCACAGAAGCAGAGATTAAGTCCTCTTAAATTAGTAATAAAATATCTTTGAGAACTCTCACTTTACCAGGAGTCATGAAACCACCTTATTAAATCACAGAGATACAGAACAAAACCAAGAATCACGAAACCACTTTACTAAATCATAGAGATACAGAACAAGTGAGAAAAATTCAAATGCTCACGTGGCCTCTGTCCCAAGGACAATGTTAATCCTCCTCACTGTCCCTCACAGGCTCTACCTCTATGGAAGGAGCCTCAAGTCTACACCTGAATATAGAGAAGGTATGTGGGTGACCAAGGGGCTTTGGCATGGCCAGAAGACCAGGTCAGGAGCCTGATGTGCAAATGATGGGCCTCTCAGAAGCTTCCTGGACAGATGGACAGAATGGGGAGAAGCCTGGGACCTCTTCAGGGCTACGTTGTTTTTGCAAGCTAAAGGGAGAAAGGAAAGACACTTCAAGCCTTCTTTTAGTGCAGCAATTTATAGTTTATAGATGAAGTTAGTCTAGGGAAGACAACTGCTGTATAGCTGTGCAAAATGAATGCAGGTGACTTGTGCCTAGATTACCTGCATCCTTATTTTGCTTGCCTTCTCCTTATGGAAAATTCCTCATCATCTTTGTCTCGTAATTTGTCTTTTTTCTTTTTTGTCTTCTGGAGGATAAGATATAGTTTTAACTGCAAGAGTAGACATAGACACCGTAAACAGAAGCACTCCTTATGGTAAGAACCTCAAGATTGTGATTAAATGTTGGCAGTATCATTGAAGTCAAAGAAACAATCACATTGGAACGAAGATTGTACTAAAATAATCCAGAATGAAGAAAAGCTTTTTAAAGAATTAACTACAGTGTTCATAAATTCACCTGCATTTTGTTAAAAAAGCAGAAGGTTAGAGGTGACACAACTTTCATTTATAGTGTGCTAAAATGGGAGGGTTTCTCAGATGGAAGCTTATGCTAACTTGGAAGTTCTGTGTCATGCAGAATTTCCCCATTTTTCTGGATACCCAGTATCCCTGGCCTCTTCCTCCTAAGTGCAATCCCTCCTCTGACGTAAATCTCAAAAAGGTTCAGAGCAACACATTTCTATGTTTCAGAATGCCTGTACATAAGTTACTACTTCTTCTAATTGGCATAGCCATTCAAAACATTTGCCTCATCTCCACTTTCAGATAATGATCTGAGAGATTCAAACTGGGTTTCATCTTTCTTATGTCACCAGACAGGCGTGCTGCTGATTCTCCTACTTCCAATAGGCTGACTCCTAATGCAGGTCCTCTTCTATAGTAGTGTGCTGCCTTTCAGTGGAAGTGGAAACCTGCACCATATTATGATCAACTAATAAAGAATCACCTGCAATTTTGTTGTTATTGGCTGTATTTCTAGTTGTCTTCTAAGAACAGACTTTGTTAAATGTAGGACCCTTCTGCTGACATTCTTGAGGGAAGCTTGGAGGTAGGAACTGATGGGAAGACTGTGGAACTCCCAGGGACAATAAGGAAAGGAGGGGGAAAGGAGAGAGTGCCAAGGGGGTCTTGAGAAACCTTGAAGTACATGACGTGATCCACCCACATACTGTCAACCTCGTATCCCAAAACCTTCAGTACGACGTATTACTCATGAAATGCTTAAAGAATGAGTTGTTTGTATAAAATGTTGAAGGGTTGAGTATCACACCTGCATTGAGAAAGACTGATGCTGAGACAGTCACATAGACGCAGGAGCCAGAGGCAGGAGGGACCATGAGTAACCCGCTGTGAGAACCGTCAGGACTCAAGGGGAGGGCCTGGGATGCTCACAGGTTTAGAACCTCTGGGTTCATCTGTGACAGCAAAGGCACAGGCTCACATTTAGCCACAGGCAATTTAAATGAAGGCTGATACACTGGCTTTACCATACTTTCTAGAAATTATGGCAAGGAAAAGCAATTTATGCCAGAGACAGACCAACTTGGAAATTTCTCCAAAACAATATGAAGATCTGTAGTCTTAGTTAAGGAAATCCATGAAACTTTTTTTTTTTTGTACCAGGGATTGAACTCATGACCTTGTGCTTGCCAGACAGGCACTTACGCCTCTGAGCTAAATCTCCGGCCCTCATGAAATATTTTAAATGACCAATGATTTATTTCTTAACCTGATTGGGTCTAAAAGAGGAATTATCTAAGTAGAGTTAAAATTGGTTAATGCAGGATATGATATGGAATCAGACATAAACACCTTGAAATCCTATTCAGCTGGTGATTCCAGTACCGTCACTCCCATAGCAGGGAGAAGCTTACGGAAGGTCATTATCTAAACATTTAGTTTGTTCACAACACAGACTTGGTGAAACCTGGCCTGGATTCCTTTGGAACCAGTCTGTTCTAAATTCAAGTTGTTCTGTTCTGGTTTGCTGCCTTCTTGTATTCAAGATCTTATTATTACTTGGAAAATATTCCTTATCTTTGTGAGAACACAAAGTTTTATGTGAGGAGAAGAGGTGCTGTCCTTGGAGAACCCTACAACTAGGAATTTCCCTAGGTTTTGTCTGAGTACTGCTCCTAGGGTCCCTTGTTGCACTGCCTTGTGGTCATAGGCAGGATGCCCATTCACTCTAGGCCAATGGCTCCTTCAAGACAATCAGTGTTCCAAATAATTAAGAATAAAACAAACACCATCAGCTGGATTTTGTTGCCTTCTCCTCTCTTGATGCTTCCATGGATGGTCTCTCAACTGTGCCTTTGTGTCCCAATAATCTTGCACAATCTCTTGCCCCAAGGCAGGCTTTGTTCTGACATGCACCTAATACAATTAGTCAGTGGTTGACTCTCACTCAAATAATAATGATAACCATAATGATAATGATAATACTAAAGCAGGAGGGCATTGTGCTCTTTGAAGATGAACTTGAGGGACATGACATCTCAAGAGAAATCCTGTAGAAATGAGTCCTGGATCCTCAGCCTGGGGCAGAAGTTGCCTGTCACAACCATCAAGGAAGCAAGAACATTCTACCAAGTTTTATGCCCTCAGTGTCTCTGGGTTTCTTTTGAAACCAATTTAGAAACTAATGCTTTACAAACATATGATAGAAGGAGACAGCTACTCCTTAAGCAGGCAACTTGCAAGGTTCCAGAATTTAAAAAGGTTCAGAAAACATCCTAAAAGTAACAGTAATAAGTTCAGGCACAGTATAAAACCTACAAAATAGTTTCCTTAACTGTGTAAGAGAGTGTTTACAGAATGCAATTAGAGCGCTAAAATAATAAGAGAAACACATACACAAAACCTTAACCTAAGATCTTTAGGTAACTCCTTTATATTTGCAAGTGACTCTTTTCACACCTTAAAGCATAGTTTGAAATTTTTTATGGCATGGTTACCTTCCCAAGCCAATTTTTTTTTAGCTAATATAAAGTCATTCTAGTAAGTATCAACAGCCTTCAGCCATTAGAGATAGGGCAGAGTGGAAGAACCTGCCTTCACTTCATCTTGATTAACAGGAGTTTCATTATAATAATAAAAAAAAAGGATTTAGACAGTACCCTCACAGCACAGCACAGCACAGCACAGCACAGCACAGCACAGCACAGCACACAAATGTTTATTCACAAGAAGGTGCAAACTAATCTGAAACTTCATCTGTGAGGGTGGGGAAATGCCCTGGTCTTTACTTTCTGTACAGTATTTCCCTATAAAAGGCTTAGCTGAATTTAACATGAACATATTCCTATGGTAGGTGTACAGGTTTAGGCATAGGTCTTCTGCAAAGTGCAAGGATGTGGCGTCAGCCCTTAGGTCTACCTTGCAAGCTCATACCTCTCAATTCAAGAAAGCTGGGCTTATCAGATATTTATTCACCATTCAGGGAAGGGCATGGTTTCTGTAACACTAACTAACCAGTGTCCTGGTTTGAGTAGTACTCATTTCATCAATGAGAAAGTGCTCTCAGTATCCCTTATATTGGTTTTTCAGTCTCCTGGGATAGGCTTATTAAATAAGGTTTAAGATGCTAAGTTTTGAAGATGTTGATTCTGGGGTACTTCTGTTGGTTTACCCTGTCTCAGAGTAGATCCTCAAAACAGCATACTTTAAATGTTAACAAATGTTATCTAATGTATTAGATACATTAGAATTAGCTTGTATATATAACTGGATCATAGTGTTTCAATGGAAGCATTTTAAAATAAAATACTATACAGACAACACACAAGAACAGTGAAAAATCAATAGAGAGGGAAGAGTTGGAAGCAACAGACACAGTCTTGAAGAACTCATTTGTAACTTTCAGTTCCAGAGCATGAATCTTGCCTCAGTGGATGCTGATTCCCCTGTAAGGACAAGTTGTCTTTCTTGGAGATTTTATAAGAATTAAAGCTTGATTGCACATTTCCAAAGCTTTCTATTTTGAGGTCTAGAATAAATCATACATCAGTATTCAGAGCTTTCAGAACCTCTCAAAGAGAGTTTGAAGTAAGGGTCAGAGAAGCAAATCTATTTTTCCATCCTCTTTTACATCTCCACTCTACTTTATTGCTACTGAAAGGCAATAAAAGCTCTAGCAGTGGAACATCTAAAGGTGAAGAAGCCTCGTTCAAGTCTATTACCAAAATCCCGCTGCCCAAATAAAAATGATGACTCCTTCTGAAAGATAAGACTACCAGTATTTTAGACATTTTCCTGAATTTGCAAAACTCTTAATGCCTGCTGCATCTATTCTTTTATGGAACAAAGATTCCTTTATGGAATAAATTAATGTGCATGCACACACATGTGATTTGCACACACACAGAGTGGAACTTCCCTTAGTACTGTAAATTGAGGTTTAAAATTAGACAATTTGAATCTTAAAACTATTTTCACATTAAACCTTAATAGTTGTGAAATACTACACAGAAAACACTAACTTTAATATCAAGTTTCTTTTGTGGAACACAATTCAAAGAGTCATTTTCATTTTATGTCTTTTTTTTAATTTTAAAGATAATAAAACAAAAGTGGATAGAATTAAGCAGATCAGAACAGAACAATGCAAGCAACACACAAGATAATTGGATATCAAAAGTAACTACCATAATGTCTCTTTCTTTGAAATAGTTGAGCATAGCTTCACATACAATAATATCAAACATAACAAAATAGAGTAAAACTATTCAAGAGAATGAAAGTCTTACAAGGCATTCTGAACCAAATAACAGAAAAAGAACAATGGCTACTATAGTATCTCATTTTCCATAAAAATTTTGTTTATATTATTACACACATTAAAATCCAGTGAGACACAACATGATAGAACCAGTGGTAACAGAAGAATAAAAGCATGGTAGGACTTCAAAGCCAGATGATATTGAATCAGCAATGGCTGCCATAATGTCTTATTTTCTTCAAAGTAGCTGTTCATATCATCACACATGATAAGGTCAAACAAAACAGAATAAAACCATTCCAACCAATGAATGAAAGCATTATATAAAGAATTAAAAAAAAAATCAGACCCCCGAAATTTATGTCTTTTTTGAAACAAGGTGGATTGGAAACACATATGATGAAGCAATATAGTAACATAATAAATAAATCCCCACTGCAGTCTTACAACGTATTTCAGTCTTAGTTTTTCTAGGTTTTCTCTTGGCAGCTTTGAGCCCCTAGATATCTCATGGTTTCTGAAAAATTTCAGAAATAAATAACAGTGTAATACAAAAGGTAACAAATGTAGTAATGGTGATTTGTAGTTTTTGTTAGATTGATCTAATGCATTAACAGGACCTGGTATTAGTTTATCTGTTGTTATGATAATTTTTCAAATATTAGACATTTTAAAGACACAAAATCCATACAGCCAGAGAGGCAGTTGTGCAAAGATAATAGGATTGGCATTTTGTATAGGCTGTGTGGAAAAGACTGGATTGCCAGAAAGGCACCAGAAAATCTTCACTGGTGGGGTTAGCAGTGCCAAGAGGGATGTGAATGGCCAAGTTTTCTGGAGTTGATTTTCTCTCACTTTTATCAAAATGGCTCACATTTATATATGTGGCAAAATTATTATCATTTTTTTATGTCTGCCAGATGTAAAAAGAATGTTAGGGAGCACCAAGAAATGGTAGGGCATTATCATCAGATAGAAGTTATCACCCTAAAATATTGCTAGATATTAACACCTTAGGATGAATTCTTCTAATGAGCTTTTTCCTGCCAGTTGTCTGTGGAGAGGGAATGTGTGTCAAGTACATCTTGGTGGGGGAGACGATGGAAAGGAGGGGCTGGGCCAGCCCTCTAAAGAGGGAGGGCTTGAGTAGGAGGCCTCGGCAGGAAGTGCAGAGGAGGATTCTGGATGCCTGGAGGTGAAAGGTTTAGCACTGTGACAAGGGAGGGCCAGTTGGAGAGAATGGGAAGGCACTGAGGTGGAGATCAGGTTCTGCTACTATTCAGGCAGCACTGTAGCATTTGTCAAGGTCGTGCATAAAAAAACACATATTTTATTTCTGAAAGATAGCTTTCATAGGTCAAGTGCTATTCGAGGGTCCCAAAGAAATGGATTGTTTACCTGGAAGGAGACAGACTTGGGATTTGAGAGGGTTGATGAGTTATCTCAAGAGGAGACCTATGAAGGAAAGAGACAGGCCCTGACAGTCTCTCACTGAAGAAACAAAGCTGCCTCCCTCCTCCTCCTGCCCGCCTCCTCTGCCCCTGTTTCCCAACTTCTTTTTCCCATTGCTGTGACTCACAAGTGTCAGCCACGGGAGTGTTCCCCATCTCCAAGCCCTAGCGATCCCATTGTGAGAGTTTTCTTCTCATCCCCATCCTCTTAGCATTGGGCATGAGTCCAGACATGATCCACTTTTCCAAAGACACCCCCTGAAGTGCAACTTCCTGGCAGGCACCTTGCATGGGCAAAAATGATTTGCCTCTGAGGACTGTTGCGCCAGACAGACAAGCTGAGGTTTATGGTTGTCCACCGAGGGGTTTCACAAAGCCTTGCCAATTCTCCTTTGCCATTGGCCAGTTCCCTTTCACTGGCTCTCTCTGTCTGTCATCTGCTTTGTCAGCCAAATCCCTTTTCATTTTTCTCAGCTTCATCTTGGACTCAGGCCTAGTAAAGTCTGTCAAGAAGATTCCTGACGTATGAGGTTTTATGTCTCTCCTGCCATCACCCTGAGAAGCACGCTCCTTCTTCACCTCTGTGATGCACTTCAGAGAAGTGCATTTCCCTGTCTTCAATAGAGCATATGTGACCAAGGCACAGATGAATCTCCACATAGTTCTTTTCAAATGAGAATTAAGTAAAAAGATGTAATGAAGCCCTGGAAATGGAATCCTCATGAGAGAAATGAAGAGGGGAAAAAGCAAGTAGAGAAAAACTAAAATAGAGACTATCCTTGTACAGAACCAAAAATATTTAGAGAGGGTCAAAAATTATACCAAAAATGGAATAGTCATTAGAGAATCAGGATGCACTGATTCTTGTCTAAATCCACTGGTTATCCAACTTCTTGTGAATATCCCAGGCCTGTCCCAAACTTCGTCGACTTTTTCTCTTCATTCTGCTGAGAAATCATTGCTTACTGTTTCTCAAACATCATCCCTCAGTGTTAGCACAGAGCAGTGCTCACTCACACTGGTAGCACACGGCTTGCTGATCCACCAGTGTGCGCTGGCCAGATGCAGTTCTCTTTCCATGGAATGACCCTGTTGCCTATTTGCATTTTTTGTTTCCTAACCTGACATTTCTGGAGACTTATTGGGTGCGAGCACTTTACATACATTAACTCATTTAATTCTCATAACAAGGACACAGTGTAGGTTTCATCATTTTCCACTTGAGAATAAGAACAGATGAAGAAACTGGTGCTGAGAACTTAAAGCCATTTGTTCCAGGACACATAAACAGAACAGAATTCTAATTTAGGGATGCTTGGCCAAACTCTGAACCACTACACAGCCACCCTCTCTTCCTTTGATGAATGAACTCAAGGCTTAAGGAGTTTGTTTACTGTGTCATTTGGTCTAGAAATACCATTTTCCCAACTGCCCTTGAAACATACTACTTTTAAGCCACTCAGCTCAGCAGGAAAATCAGTCCTTCTCTTAGTGGCAACCCCAGGTAGGAACTCTAAACCTTGTCCATTGGTGCTTCTAAGAAAGCTAGGAAATCAAAAGCTCAGAGTGTTTGAAAGATTAGATTTTCTCTATGCGTGGCCAAGAGTGTTCCCTGAAGGTGGCTCAGGCTCTGCTTCTGGTCTGCTGTGTTGCCATGATAGTTCTCTCTCTTAGACCATATTAGTTCTACAGGAGGACAGGAAGAGGATGTCTCACCACACCCACACTTTGATGCTACTCTTAAATTCAGAGGCTTCCTCCCTAAGCTGGTCCTGCTCCTAGTGACACCACCTCAGATTCATTCATAAAAAGATAATGCCCCTCAGGAACAGGATCTTCTGATGTTCTCTTTTCAGCCCTGACTGCCTTATTCTTCCTTCAAGGTAACTTTGTTCCAGGGTCTTCTTCTTCCTGGGCCTTTGGATGTGGTTACCATACACCCTTCACTTTACTTCTCAGCAACTGAATCTGCAGTGGGGCTTTTATCCCTGCCCTCACAGAAGACCCCCGGGGCTGGGTATTCAGGCAAATTCTCACTCTTCTACCCTCAGCAAAGTTCAAATACTGCTTTAAAAAAGAAAGAAAAAACAAGAGGAAAAGAAAGAAAAAGGAAAGGAAAGGGAAAAAAACTCGAGCTACATTTCATTCTGCCATAATCATAGCTCAACTTTTAGGGGAAGCCTGATTACTTTCCTGTCCTTTTGCTTTGCCACCTACTTGTTAGATTAATTCCCCTCCCCACTCCCTCTTGTCACCCCCAAACAATTTGGAGGCTTGACATTCATGGCAGGTGGTCCACTGCAGAGCCCCCTAATGTCTATCCATAGGGGCCTGGACCAGTCTGTCTCTTTTTTGTTTGTTTGTTTGTTTGTTTGTTAACCATTTTAGGTGCAATAAGGAGTTTATTATGTATTTGTGGTGATGTTTGGACTCTTAAAATGAGAGCTATCAAAGGCAACATCCTGTGGGGGTTGTAATTATTTTATTCACAAGAGCCCTATAGCCTGTCTGCAAAAGACCTCTGATCTGTAATATTATAATGTAGTGGAGTCATCTTTCCAACTCTTCTGTATTTATTTTCATTCCCAAGGGATGCAGAGAGTATAAACGGGAGACTACAGCGAGCCTGGGAAGGACAAGAGGCTTTGAAAGGAGCTGGCAGGGCATGGGAGCGATTCTCTTTGGCTCTCCTTTCATCTGGCTCCAGTTGGCCTCAGAGGCCAGGCAACTCCAGCTTTGTGGTCCAACTGCTGCTCCCGCCTAGGCATGCAGGGTGTCAGGGTAGGATAGGAACATGTAGTGGTTCTTTCTTTCTGCTCTGAATTCATCTTTCTCTGACCATATCCACTAGGATAGGTTTTGCATTTCCAAGGCCGGAATGTATACAAATCTTCTTTCTTTCTATATTCTAAACTCAAGTAAGTGTCATAGGATGCACCCACATTGTTACCATTTAAGACACTTATTAAGAAACTTACTGTTTCTTGCCTAGCAAAGTGCTTGTGATTTTTTAGCTCTCACAAAAAACAACAAAGAGATTTTCATTTCCTATTTTAAGAAATTAAGGATGAAAAAGATTTACCTGGCAGATAATTTACCTAGGAAATGATGGAGCAGGGATTTGAATGTCTTGTCCACGGTCTATTCACTCCAGTAAGTCATGGACTGTGACTTAAAAACTATTCACTCCAGTAAGTCATGGACTGTGTCCTTCCTTCGAAGGAATTCTCTGAGGCAAAATTAATATGCTTTCCTACTGTTATTCTTTTTGCCAAACCAAAAACCCCCCAAAACCCCAAAAAACTATTTAAAAAGGTAAGCCTAAAACTTATATACTACTATAATGGGATTTTAATGGATGCACTAATTTTAAAACAAAACTAGTCATTTAACTCACTCATTTTCTCTAAGTGTGTTTGTTTGTTTGTTTGTTTTGCAATACTGGGGATTGAACCCAGGGCCTTCACACTGAGCTACACTTCAACTAATCCCATCTTGTTTTAATTTGTAAAAGTTTGTAACAAGTCTTGCTTCACTGTTAAATTGCCCAGACTGGGCTCAAACTTTCAGTCCTCCTGTCTCAGCCTCCCCAAGGGCTGGGATTACAGGCATATACTCCTATGCATAGCTTCAAGTATGGTTTTTTCCTAATACTTGAGGAAAATATGAATAATTAACTCTTAAATTTTTGTCTTGGAACCTCTGCCAGTTTGTCTTTAGTACTGGGATGTTCTGGAACATCAATATCTGTTGTCTTGTTGGCATCTCTACAGCTGTTCTCCAATGGTGACTAAAGGTTGACTCCAAAGCCAACTTGTGGATTAAAGCCCAACTGTGCTGCCTATGAGAGTGAATCACTTCCTGGGATTATTGTAACAATTAAATGAGTTACTAGAATCAAAGCATTTAGAACAGTGAGTCCTCCGTGGACTTTAGCTTTATCATTAATAAAGTTTTAAACTCTCCTAGAAAAAGACTTATCTGTGACTTCTTTTTGATATTGCTACTCACTTGCAAGGAAAAGGCAAACTATGTGTCATCCAGCTGAGGTAGCTCTGCCAGATTGGCTTAAAACTATTGAAAATAGTTTCACATTAGGACAGAAGGCAAAATTATGGTGGACAATATCTGATTATTGCTAAATATTGTAATGATAAAATTTAAAAAACAGTGAGACCCTGTAGAGCCATTTCTGTCTTTTACTATAATAGTCAAAACTTTAAGGCCAGGGATTTAGGTCAGCAGCATAAGTGTCTGCCTGGCAAATGTGAGGTTGTGAGTTTGATCCCTGGTACAAAAAAAAAAAAAAAGTCAAAACTTTGTTGTAATTTTTAAAAAAGCATTTTACTACCTTTCTATAGAAAAAGAAACATTTCAAATTTTAACATCACATTTCTAACTTTGGAGAGAAGGAAGGATTTTACATAGGAAGAAAATTTTTAAAAAAATACCAGCAGTGGCTATCTCTGGAAAATGAAAATACTAATAGTAATTATATGTAGGTTTTGAGGGTACTTTTTCATACTTTCCAAGTGTGTGAATATATTTTACTTTTACAATTTAAAAAGTTGTAAGAAATAAAGTTACAGGAATTGGATAATTTTTTCATTTTAATGTATTTTATAGGTACATTTTAGATATACATGGTGATAACATTCATTATAGAGAATTTGTGCCTGTATATGGTGTATCTTGCTTCTTTTTTTTCCCAATTCCTTTAACTTGTCTTCAGTTTCTTTTTGTTTATAAAGCTTTGTTTCCACTTTTCCTTCTATTCTTTTGATCTTGTCCCTTCTTTCCATGTCCCTCCTTGGTCCTCTTCCATTTGAACATTTTCATCCATTTCATAATATCTATTATATATTTTGGTCCTTAATTTACACATTCAGATTCTCATATTAGAGAAACAGTACAGTATTTAGACATGTGTGTCCAATTTATTACATTTCATACAATGGTCTCAAGGTGTATCCATTTAGCTAGAAATGTCTACCAGCTTTTCCTTCTTTAGGACAGAGTAGTATTACACTATAGAAAAAAAATTCTTTATTCAATTCATCAATTAATGGTCATGTGGGCTGTTTCTAATTTTTAGCCATTACAAATTGTGCTGCTTTAAACACATGAGTGTGCATATATCACCATGATATGATGTTTTGAATTTTGTGTGTGTGGGGAGATACTAAAAGGGGAATAGTTGAGTCAAATGTAACCTCTAGTTTTAGTTTTTTGAGGAATCTCCACACTGATTTCCACAGCAGTTGCACCAGTCTACACTTCTACCAACAGTGAGTAATTGTTCCTGTTCCCCACAACCCTGTCAGCATTTGTTATTGGTTGATTTCTTATCTCATTCTTTCTGGAGTGAGATGGAAATTCTTGAGGTTTCTTTTGCTATTGATTTCCAATTAATTGCACTATGGTCTGATAAGAAGCATGTGAAAATTTCAATTCCAGCTATTTGTGGACTGCGGGGGAAGAGAACAAGAAGTCACCAAGATGCAAGACTTCCCTGCAAGTCAGCACCATGTGTGGGCCACTGGGGGGACAGCCAGATGCCAGTCCCTTCTGGTATGTGGGCTAGGAGACAGAAAGAGCCACCCCTCTACCCCTGCCATAAGCAACCAGCTGATTTGGAGAAACATAGATAGCAATGACAGCTATTGAGGTAAAATACAATTTAATGCTTGTTTAGTGTTTCACTGACTTTGCAGGTTTAAAGTCAGTAGTCTGATCCCACATAGATGCTATACTGCATATTATTCATGAAAGTCATGGCTAGTGACTCAAGATACAGAGTTTTTTAAAAAGGCATAGAAAAGCTTAGGAAAATGATGAAAACCATAAATACCTAACACAGAAAAGAAATAGAATCCATGAAACAAATTCAAATAAATATCCAAGAGATTAAAAATTCCATTGAAAGTATATACTGCAGAATGAGTCAGTGTAGGGACAGAACATCATATACAGAAGACAAGACTGCAGTTAGAGGATAATAATATGTAATGTAGCATCTATGTGGGATCACTTTCTGAAGCTGGTAGCCATTATTAATTCCCTATCATCTTGTTTTGAAATCCTGTATCATTTCATTGTTTTGTTCGTTGGGTTGGGTTTCAATCTGTTTTGTTTTGTTTGATTTTGTTATATTCAATTGCATGGGCAGCTGTTTCAAAGATAGCAAGTTATATTATGGTAACCATTTTGGATTTTCTATTATCTTGTTTTGAAGTCCTTTATTGCATTTATTGTTTTGTTCTATTCTGTTCTGTTTTGTTTGATTTTTACTATGTCTGAAGTCATCTGCAACTATTTTGAAGACAACAAGAGGCATTATGGTAACCATTTTTGATTTCCTATTGTTTTCAAAGTCCTGTGTCACTTACACTGGTTTGTTTTGATTAGCTTTATTCTGTTTTATTTTGCTTGGTTTTATTCTCTTTAAAATAAAAATAAAAAAAGAAAATTTCAATTTCTTTCCATTTGCTTAAGTATATTCCATGAACTAGTATATGATCTATCTTGGAGATCATATGTAGCTGAGAAAAATGTGTATTCTGATGTGGGGTAGAACACTCTGTAGACATCTACTAAGTCCATTTGTTCAAAAATTTGGTTCACTTCTGATATTTCATTATTGATTTTTTCTGTCTAGTTGATCTATATAATTGTGACAGTGGGATATTGAAGTTTCTCATTATAATTGTATTAATGCTTGTTTGATTTTTCATGGTAATATTTGTTTAATATATTTTGATGTATTGGTATTTGGTGCATATAAATTTATGATTGCTATCTCCTCCTCATGAATTGTTTCCTTTATAAGAATTTAATGACCGTCTTTGTCTCTCTTAATTGGTCTTGGGTTGAAATTTACTCTGTCTGCAAATA
Organism: Hydrochoerus hydrochaeris; assembly: GCA_004027455.1. Taxonomy (NCBI): domain Eukaryota; kingdom Metazoa; phylum Chordata; class Mammalia; order Rodentia; family Hydrochaeridae; genus Hydrochoerus; species Hydrochoerus hydrochaeris. The sequence goes on from PVLA01000008.1 coordinate 360,813, forward strand.
GAATACCTACTCTTGCTTTTTTCCAGGCTCCTGTTTCATGAAGTATTGTTTTCCATATTTTGACTTTAATTCTATGAAGTTTTTTAGAGTTAAATGTGTTTATTATACGTGAGATATTTTTGGATCTTGCTTCTTGATCCATTCTGCCAATCTGTGTCTTTTGATTGGTGAATTAAGACCATTAACATTGATCACTATTATGTATTGATTTATCCTTGTCATGTTATTTTTCTGTTATGGCCCCCTGCATTTTATCCCTCTCTTTAACTATTTTTTTTTTTGCCTGGTTGATTTTTTCTGTTGGGGTTCATGGAGTTGTAGTTTTTGTTATCCCTTTCTAGAATGTCCTTCAAAACATTTTGGCATGCTAGTTTGATGGTCATAAATTTCTTCATGTGTTTTTTGTCATGGAAATATCTTATTTCATCATCCATTTTGAAAGGTATGTTTTGCAGGTTGCATCAGTATGGGTTGGAGGTTGTTTTCTATTACAGTTCGAAATACTTCTCACTCTCCTTGACTTGAGGGCTTATGTCGAGAAGTCAGCTATGATTCTGATGGGCTTTCCTTTCTAGGTGATTTGTTTCTTTTTCTCTAACAACTTTTAATATTCTGTTTTTATATTGAATTTCTGAAGTCTTGACTATTATATGTCTTTGTATAGTTTTTTTTATAATGGCTAATTGAATTTCCATATGTTTCACTTATCTTTATGTCAACTTCCTTTTCTCTGCTTGGAAACTTTTTTGTCATGACGTCTGTGAACAGTTTTTAATGTTATTTATACTATATCCTGCTTTTATACTGACTCTGATCAACTTGTTATTCTTCTTTGCATCATGTAGTAGCTTTGAGCTTGATTTCTTGTGTCTCTTGCCATTTTAAAGAAATCTTTCTTTTTATAATCTCTAACTGAAATCTTGTCTTCTGTATCTGATATTCTGTCCTTACACTGATTCATTCTGCAGTGTATACTTTCAGTGGAATTTTTAATCTCCTGGATATTTATTTGAATTTGTTTCATTGATTCTATTTCTTTCCTGTGTTAGGCATTTATGGTTTCCATCATTTTCCTAAGCTTTTCTATGCCTTTTTAAAAAAATCTGTATCTTGAGTCACTAGCCATGATGTTCATGAAGATCACAATTTCTGTAATTATCACAGAAATTATTTTGGATTTCTTTTTTTTTTTCTAGAGCCTCGTCATCTGCTTTGTTACTTTTGCTGTTATCACTTCAGAGTTCAAGTGGGTACTCTGGGGCTTTCAAATTGTTCTACCACATTGGCCTTGGGTTTCCCTTTGGTGAGCTGGGAGTCTGGGGTTGTATCTTGCTTCTGTGTCTTCTCATTCTCTCTTTTTTTGATGTTTGGAATTAATTACTGGGATGATGATTATAATTTGCTTATGGCGGGTAGATTTATTGCTAGCATTTAGAACCATTAGGAAATGACTGCTTATCAGATATGACTTCCAAAAGTAGCTGGATTTGGGGTTTTGATTAATCCCAGAAAGTCAGCCATAGATTTAGAGAGATGTAGTGGATAATGTCAGCAAGACTGCACCTTCAGTTTTCTACTGAAGTTCAGGCTGGTTTCTGACCATGAATTTGGAACCAAATTTGTTCAGCCTCTAAGATTCCCTGCCTTTCCTGCCATTTGAACTCAGTTCACTGCAGGCTTGAACTTGGCTCCCTGATTTTTTGTTGACTTGAACTCAGCAGCCTATCCCAGACACTGAGAGTCACTAGATGGAGCTAGCCCCTGGCTGTTCTGAGTTCTGAGCTCAGTTGGTCCCTCTCCAAGATGGCTGCTGTCCAGTTGCCCTCTCCTGGTTGACATCTGAATCCAAATAACTCACCAGGCACTCCAGCCCACTGTGTTCACAGCTCCATCCCATTGGTACATTTCTCCCTGGAAGCCTTTGAGGTTGTTAGGAGTCATAATGTGTCTGCAGGTTTGAGCTGCCCCTCCCACACAAGGAGTCTGGGGTCAGGCAAAAATACCACCTGCAACCTCATCTTTTTTCATTGAAGTGTCTTTCTTCATTCCCCCCATGAACTTCAATTCTTGCTTCAGAACCTTCCTGCCTTCTTTTCTTCCTTATGCTGTTATATTCCAGTGTCTGACACCAAGTCTTAAAGATGGTTTTTTCTTCTGCTCACCACTCCATCATCTTCCTGGAAGTCAAGGAACTGCATATTTGACTTCCAAAGTGACTTTCGACTTTCCCATTCCTTATCAACATTTATTTTTGTGATAGGACTGGTGTTTTTCTTTCTTGTTCTTTTGGATTCATTAATGGATTTGCCAAAATTACTGCTTGTTTTAATAAACCAGATTTCCCTAGTAAAATCAACTTTTATTTAGCTTCTGAGACTGAGCTTCAATCTGCTGGTCAGACATTAGATAAGATGAAGAAGGACTGGACAATTTCTAAGAAAAAGTTTAACATGAGAAATGAAGCCCTATAGAGCTCAACTGTCCCTGAAGCAATCTGATGTTACCTATTTGAATTGCAGGTACACAAATTACTTGATATGAGCATTATTCTGTTTAGTAAGGTTCTTCTCAAATACTCAGTGCTTTCTAAAAATCCAATTTCCTATTAAACATTTTCTACTTAGTATTTTACATACTCATCCATCTGCAGAACTATTTCAAATATTTCTAAGAATAAGTTTTACATTTAACAGTGGTATCAGCAGACTTTAGAAGCTATAGACCCAAGTGGGAAGCTAAAGAAACTTAAAAATAGTGGTCTCTTGCATTGCATTTAGTGTCCCTGCCCCAAATTGACATACATAATGTAGAAAATTGCTTTCAGAAAACTACCTGGAAATGAGTGAATGATTCAGAAGTGCTTGTTCAGAGAAGAAAGCCCATTCTCCATTTATTCAAATCATTTATTTAATGATAAACAGGAAAGATAAGAGAACTTAGAATTAGTTATGTCGCAAGCCGAGGAATAATTATAGCTACCATTTCTGATGTGTAGACCCTGTTCTAAGCACTTTATAGATAACTAAATCATTTGATCCTTGTAACAACTTATGAGACATGGCTTTATCTTCCTGTTACAGGAGAGGTAATTAAAACTGAGGGAGAACAAGAAAGTTGCTCACTGTCACACAGTCATCAAGGGGCAGAGCGAGGATCTGAACCCTAGGTAGGTGGCTCTAGAGTGTGTATTATTCATTTTGAGGCTGTATGACTTCAAATTGATCACTGGGATTCAAAGGAAGAAAGTAGGGTGGAGTAGTAGACAGTGCCAGAGTGCTTCTGCATCCACAGGAGAATCATCATCACTAGCAAGAGCCTTAACCACTGTAGTAAATTCAATGGTGACTGTCAAAAGGTATGCTCTAAAGTCTGCAACCTAAGAATGTGACCTTATTAAGAGTCTTTGCAGATGTAAGTAAATTAAGGATCTTGAGATGAAGAAATATTCCTGCATTATGCAGACTGTAACTCCAAAAATACTTTTCTCAGTGAAAGTCAGTGAGATATTTGAGATAAAAGAAAATACAGGAAAGAGGAAGAGGCATCATTGGCTGCCTCTCCGGCTAGAGATGGGGCAGAGTGGGGGCCCAGTGGTGCCTCAGCACCTCCTGCTTCTGGCTGAGCTGCCCTTGCCACTGCCGCTGCAGTTTGCGCCTTGGACACCTGGGGCCGCGGTGGTCCGCAGCAAAAAATTTTTTTTTCTTCAAAAAACTACCATTAGAAATAACTCTCGGGCCCATCCTGCCATTGGGAACACCTCAGGCATAAGCTGCCTGGGACCTCCCCTGTGGGCCCGCCCTGCCACTGGGAACATTGTGGAAGTCTGCCCCAGGATGAAAACTGCCCTGGATTGCTTCTGCTGGGCCCGCCCTCCCACCTGGAATATCAGAAGACCTCCAGTCAGTGTGAAAACACTTGGAACTACGCTCCCAGGTGGCAAACCTTGGACTGCAGTGGATTAACTGTGTCAGTGTGGTGAGTATGCCCCTAAAATAGAGGTCTACAGGGGATAAATAGGACCAGTAGTAAAACCCCCTCCAACTAACTGTAAGAACTTGGTGAGTCTGAAAAGAGTGTGTGTGATCCCTTCCTACACATAGAAAACATCAGGCAGAGTGAAAATGACAAAATGAAAAAGCAAAATGCAGTCTCAAACATATAGTTCACCAGAAACAAGTACAGGAGACATTGAAATAGAGGACCCCAAAAGTAACACACCAGGAATCTCTGAAAAGATAGAAAGTGAAATAAAAAAAAACAACTCCATGAGGCTATAGAGGAAATCAAATTAGAAGTACTCTCCCATGTAAAGATGGAAATAACAACCTTAATAAAGGAGTTGTTGAATGCAGCTAAAGAAGAAATAGAGAAAAAGTACATAAGCATGGGAAACTGATTGAAACCCTTTATGAACAATACAGAAAACAAGCAGAATTCATGAAACAAACTCAAAGAGACATCCAAGAAACAAAAAATTCTATTGAAAGCATGCAAAACTGCCTAAAGGAAGCTGAGGATAGGATTTTGGACCTTGAGGACAGGATCGCAATTAGTGATGAGGAAAGGATAGAACTTTTAAAAATAACAAAGCAGCATGAAATGACAATCCAGAAGCTTCATGATGATGCCAAGAGCAACAATATAAGAATAATGGGCATTAGTGAAGATACAGGAGTCCAGGCAAATGACATACATATTTACAGAATACAAAAAATTTCCCAAACATGGGGAAAGAATCTGATATGCAGATAAGTGAGGCATATAGAACACCAAACAGTCACAATCAACATAAATCCATACCCAGACACATAACAATTAAGATCTCAGACAAACAGCATAAAAACAGAATACTAAAAGCTGTCAGAGAAAAGACACAACTCACCTATCAAGGAAAGCCCCTTAGAATCATGGCAGACTTTTCAGCACAAACCCTCAAGTCAAGAAGAGCTTGGAGTGAGGTATTTCAAGCCCTGAAAGAAAACAACCTTCAACCCAGACTGATGTATCCAGCAAAATTTTCATTCAAATTTAATGGAGAAACAAGATACTTCCATGACAAAGAACAACTGAAGAAATTCATGTCCACCAAACAAACCCTAGAAAGAGTTACTGAAAGACATACTAGACAAAGATAAAAATGACCATAATCCCCAAAACAACAAAAGGAAGAAACCACCAGGTAGGATAAGCAATTAAATAAGGGGAAAAGCAGAAAGAAACAACTAGAACATAACATGGCAAAGCCAAGCCAGTACATATCAGTGATATCCATAAATATATAAAATGAAATAGATTGATGGAATGGATCAAGAAGCAGGATTCCATAATATACTGTATATAAGAAACACATCTATCCCAAAAGGAAATTCATAGATTAAAAGTCAAAGGATGGAAGACAGTATTCCATGCAACAGGAACCTAGAAAAAAGCAGAGGTAGCTGTTCTATTTGCAGACAATGTGAACTTTCAAACCTAAAATTATTAAAAGAGATAGAGAAGGTCACTACATACTTGTTAGTGGTAAAATTCAAGAGGAAGAACTAACAATTATAAATATATAGGCACCAAATACAGGAGCACCCAACTATATAAGACAAATACTAATGGACATGAAAAACCTAATACAGAAGAACACAATTATAACAGGAGATCTTAACAGCCCATTGTCACAAAGAGATAGATCAACTAGACAAAAAGTGAGCAAAGAAATAATAGAACTGAATTACACCTGTGAGCAATTGGACTTAGTAGACATTTACAGAGTGTTCCACTCAACCACACCAGAATACACATTCTTCTCAGCTGTGCATGGGATATTCTCCAAAATAGACCATATATTATACCATAAAACATTCTTAAGTAAATGCAAAGGTATTGAAATCATACCATGCATAATATCTGACCATAGTGCACTGAAATTGGAAATTAATGGCAAAAGAAATTGCAAAACCTGCATAAATACATGGAAATTAAATAGCAAACTTTTGAGTAACCAGTGGACTACAGATGAAATTAAAGAAGAAATAAAGCAATACCTATAATTCAATGAAAATACAGAAACAACATACTCTAATCTGTGGGATGCAAGGAAAGTGGTCTTAAGAGGGAAATATATAGCAATAAATTGCCATATCAAGAAAACAGAATGAGCAACAAATAAACAACCTAGTGCTCCATCTCAAGCTTCTAGAAAAAGAAGAGCAAGCTAAACCCAAAGCTCATAGAAGAGAGGAAATTGTAAAGATTAGAGCAGAAATCAATGCAATTGAAACTAAAAAAACAATACAAAGAATTAATGAATCAAAAAGCTGGTTTTTTGAGAGAATCAACAAAATTGACAAACTCTAGCTAACCTTATCAAGAGAAGGAAAGAAAAAACCCAAATTCACACAATAAGAATTGAAAAGGGAGAAATTACTACAGATCCCATGGAAATTCAAAAGATCATGAATACCTACTTTGAAAACCTCTACTCACATAGAGTGGAAAACACAGAGGAAATGGATAGATTTCTAGAAACATATGAACTACCAAAGCTCAACCAAGAAGATATAGCAATTTTGAACAACCCAATATCAGCTATTGAAATTGAAAATGTAGTTAAAAACTTACCAACAAAGAAAAGCCCAGGTCCTGATGGATTCACTGCTGAATTCTACAAGAAATTTAGAGAAGATTCGATGCCAATACTCCTTAAACTCTTCAGTGAAATTGAGAAGAAGGCAATCCTCCCTAAATCATTCCTGGAGGCAAGTATTACTCTGATACCAAAACCAGAGAAAGACCCAACCAAAAAAGAGAACTATAGGCCAATCTCACTAATGAACATTGATGCAAAGATTCTGAATAAAATATTGGCAATAGAATGCAGCAAATCATCAAGAAGATTATACATCATGACCAAGTGGCATTCATTCCAGGAATGCAGGGATGGTTTAATATATGCAAATCAATAAATGTAATACACCAAATAAACAGAGCCAAAAACAAAAACCACATGGTCATCTCAATAGATGCAGAAAAAGCTTTCAACAAAGTCCAACACACATTCATGATAAAAACCCTTCAGAAACTTGGAATACACGGTGTCTACCTCAACCTTATAAAGGCCATCTATGACAAACCAACAGTCAACATTATACTAAATGGACAAAAACAGAAAGCTTTCACTTTAAAATCAGGAACAAGACAAGGATGCCCACTACCAACACTCTTTTTCAATATAGTTTTGGAAACACTAGCCAGGGCAATCAGACAAGAGTGAGAAATAAAAGGAATAAAGATAGGAAAGGAAGAAGCTAAATTATCACTATTTTCAGATGACATGATTCTCTATATAGAAGACCCAAAAAACTCCATTAAAAGACTGCTAGAGGTAATAAACAAGTTCTGCAGTGTAGCTGGATACAAAGTCAATGCTCAAAAATCAATAGCATTCCTGTACACAAACAAAAAACTTACTGAGAGAGAAATTATGGAAATATCGCCCTTTACAATAACATGTAAAAAAATGAAATACTTAGGAATCAACCTAACTAAAAATGTAAAAGACCTATATGCTGAAAATTATGCTATGCTGAAAAAGGAGATTGAAGAGGATATTAGAAAATGGAAAGATATTCCTTGCTCTTGGTTAGGAAGAATCAACATTGTGAAAATGGCCACACTCCCAAAACTGTTATACAGATTTAATGCAACCTCAATCAAAATACCATTGACATACCTCACAGATCTAAAGGAAATACTCCTAAAATTAATTTGGAAACAGAAGAAACCTAGAATAGCAAAGGCAATTCTGGGCAACAAAAGCAAGGCAGGAGACATCTCAATTTCTGACTTAAAACAGTACTATAAAGCCACAGTGATAAAATCAGCATGGTACTGGCAAAGAAATAGACCTGAGGATCAATGGAACAGATTAGAAGATGAAAGCACAACTACAAAGACACTAAGCCACCTGATATTTGACAAAGGGGTTAAATATGTCCACTGGAAGAAGGATAGTCTCTTTAATAAATGGCGTTGGAAAAATTGGCTCTCCACATGCTGAAGACTGAAACTAGGTCCAAGCTTATCACCATGCACAAAACTAAAGTCTAAATGGATCAAAGACCTAAATATTAAAACAGAAACACTAAATCTACCAGAAGACAAGGTAGGTAGAAATCTTGGAGACATAGGGGTAGGCAGAGAATTGATGAATAAAATGCAAACTGCATGGGAAACACTTCAAAGAATCAACAATTGGGATCTCATATTATTGAAAAGTTTCTGCACCTCAAAAGAAATCACCAACAGAGTGAAAAGAAAACCCACTGAGTGGGTAAGAATTTTAGCCAGCAGTCCCGTGGACAAACGACTTATATCCAGAACATATAAAGAATTGAAAAACATCAAACCCCCCAAATTCAAAGACTGTCTCCAAAAATGGGCATCTGAGATGAACACACAGTTCTCAGAGGAACATATACAAATGGCAAATAAATACATGAAGAAATGTTCACCATCACTGGTCATTCGAGAAATGCAAATTAAAACAACATTGAGATTTCACCTCACTCTGGAAAGAATAGCAGCCATCAAGAAATCAGCTGATAACAAATGTTGGCGAGGCTGCAGGGAAAAGGAAACACTGCTCCACTGTTGGTGGGAATGTAGACTGGTGCAACAATTATGGAAATCCATATGGAGAATTCTCAGAAGACTAGGATTGGAAGCCCCATTCAACCCAGCTATTCCCCTCCTGGGTATTTTCCTTGAAGAACTGACAAGTTCATATCCCAGTGATATATGTGCACCCATGTTCATAGCGGTACAATTTGTGATAGCTAAATCTTGGAAAAAACCAAGATGCCCATCTACTGCAGAGTGGATGAAAAAGATGTGGCATTTTTATATGATGGAATATTATTCAGCTGTAAAAAAGGATGATCTTGAGGCCTTCATAGGTAAGTGGAGACAACTTGAGACTATCCTCATTAGTGAAATAAATAAGAATCATATTTATAAATGTCATATTGTGTCTCTAGCATAAAAAGTAAATAAGAACTATAAGTATAATAAAACCAAAATGTGTAATTGCTATTGTAAAAAAGAGAGGAAAAGAAAGTGCTCTAAGGGATATAAATGCATGTATGTTTGAGTGTGTAAAATAGATGACCATATTGCTGAATCTTTGTTGGATCTTTGAGCAGAACTGTTCCCAGTCTCACTGTTTGAATGTTTACTATGTATCCTTTAATTCTGTAACTTGAACAACTATATCCAAGATGACAATATGTAATTTATAAACTAGTGATTTCTTAGTGGTTTTTTTTTTCTTTTTTCCTTTTTTTTCTTTCTTTTAGAATTCTGTATTGTTGCTACCCTTTTTCTGTTTTGAATTTTTTCTTCTCTTTAAATAAAATTTAAAAATGTATAATTGCTATTGTAAAAAAGAGGAAATAGGAAGTGCTATAAAAGATATAACTGCATGTATATCAAAGTGTGTAGGATTGATAACCATATTTCTAAGTTCTTTTTGGATTGTTGAACAGACCTGTTTACAGTCTCACTGCTTGAGTGTCTACTCTGTGTGCTTTAATTTTGTAACTTGAACAACTATTTCTAAAAGAACAATATGTAATTTATCAACTAGTGATTTCTTACTGTTTATCTTTTTTTTGAAATTCTGTAATATTTGTATCCTTTTTCTGTTTTTTTCTCTTTAAATAAAAAAATGAAAAAAAAAAAAGAGGAAGAGGCAGTACAACCGTGGAAACCGAGGTTGGAGTGATGTGGCCATGAGTAAAGAAATGATGACAGCCACCTGAAGGTGGAAGACGTGAAAAACAGGTTCCACTTACCTTCCTTCTGGGGAAAGAATAATCCTGCTAGATTTCCGACTTCTGGACTCCAGAGCTGTGAGAAAAAATTTTAAGCACTCCTGGCTTGTGGTAATTTACTGCTTCAGTCCCAAAAAACTGATACAAATACTGTGCATTGGTAGAGTACTTTTCAGTTTTCACAATACTTTGGCATACATTGACTTCATTTGTACTCCCTAATGACTGAGGGGCCTTGTGCAAGTTGTAATCCTCTTTGATCTCTCTGTATCTCTTCCTTATCTATAAAATAAGGAAAATGCTTGCTTGGTGTTCCTCACTAAAGCTTGCAAAGATCAAATAAAAATGCTTATCAATATGCTTTCTATACTGAGTGCATTTTGGTTTGTTTATTTATTTATTGTGGTGTTTTTTGTTTTGAGAGAGGGTCTCACTATGTGGTTCAGGCTGATCTTGAATTTGCTACCATGACTGGTCTTGAACTCTAAGCAATTCTCCCCCTTCAGCCTCCCAAGTGCTGGGATCATAGGAATGCATCACCATGCACAACTACTCAGTGTATTTTTGATACCGTACATTCTTATCTAAAAATTTGTCTTTGATCCTGAGCTATTTTTATTTCTTATCTTTTGGTGACAGCTAAGTTATTGCCTGGATGAGGATTTGAGCACTGTAAACACATACCTGGAGAGAGTGTGGGCTTGTTCCTGCCACCTCCTTCACCAGGATGCTGTCAAGGCTGAGGCTGATATCTGGGAGTGAGGAGTTCACCATCCTTTGGAAACTAGGTCATGCAGGGAGTTTACCCAGACTGGGCTCTGCTGTGAGTTTAATCCTTTCCTGAGTTCAGGGTTAGTGTCTTAAGGCTGACACTTCTCAAGAAACATCTGGTCTACAAACATGTTCTCTGCATGGTCAGAAGCCAGAGATCATCCCTGGACCTGTGAACAGGAGTTTATTTTCCTACTGATCTTTCAATCTTGTGTCTTGGGATAGCGATGGCTCTGAAAGGTGATGATTGGTGCCATTTGAAGCAATGGTTTTATGACAGCTGAGCCCATCCAGTAGGAAACAGGCTGAGGCCAATGGATCATCAGCCCCTCAACCTGGGGACAAAAAACTAAAACTCTAATGCCTGGCCAAGTCTTAAATAGTGTATTCCTCCAACCATGCTCCTAGACCAAGACAGGAGCCTTGCAAGAATGGAAATCAGAGCTTCAAGTTTCAAAGCCATGGTAAGACTTAGAATAAAGGCATAAATAATGACAAGGAAGAGGAGGGACAATGGGAGAGAGGATGACTTATTGTGCTTCCATTAAGAAATAAATTCAGGTGGAAAATAAATTCAGGTGGAAAAGAAAGACACTCACTTAAACTCAGCATGAAGCAATTTCTTAGATTTTAATGAATTACGCCGTTTACATTTTTCTCTACTCTTTTTTTTTTTAGCTTCATGGATTCCCAGAGTTCTGCTAGCATTTGGTGTAGCTAAGCACAAAATCATCGTCAGTTTCTTGTAATAATTATGTAACCATTTCCCTCTTTTCTCATCCAAATAATTCTATATGCTTAAGCACAAATAAGTTTTAAAAAGACAATTTTGAATGTGTAACTTACCTGTCTAAACCCTTTACTGGTTTTCTATTGCTTTTGCACTGAAGATAAAAGCTAAAATCCTTGACATGATTTGTCATTTTCTCTGCTGACGTTCCCAAGGGAATTAGTACCATCTCTTCATGGCTCTTCACTCTCTTTTTCACTTCTATTTTTTGGTTTGGGGTCTTCAAATAAGGCACTTATATATGTACAAGATATATGTATATGCATATGTATATATATATATTCATGTGTACAAATATGTATGTATATATAAATATTTGGGAACAGATATATATGGAAACAGACAATTGTGCTCCCCTAGTTACTCTCACAACTCTCAGCACATCATTCTTTCTCTTAAAAGCTCCTACCACAGGTCATTCATTAGCCTCAGGAGTATTTGTTCTAGGATCCCCCTCCTGCCCTCCCTTGCTTCCTCTTTCTTTCCTTCTTTCTTTTTTCTTGGCATTGTTCTTTTTTCTTTTCATAGTGCACTTTGAAATATAAAATTGAGACGTGTCTCAGAAAGTCTAGCAAGTGCTAAAGCACTAAAATATCTTTTTAAAAACCAATCTTCATTACTGTCTGTCAACTCTAAGTGTCACTCAGTCATCTCTAGATGGTACAATTTCACCCAGCCCAGTGAAAGTGTTTCATGGTGCTCAATCATTTAAACAGCTATTTAAAACAACTTCTTCCCTTGGGCAGTCATGCTTATGACTGTCAAATGTCTGTTTCCTGAAATCTGGCTTCAGCAGACTTCCCAGATTTATTGGTATAGCAGACTAATCATTTTTCTAAGGCAACAGTGAGGTCTAGAGATACTCAATGAATTTGATTCTTATATTAGCTCTGGAAGTCACAAAATGCTAATGATATGGAATGGAGGCCATGGATATTTAATTGATAATTTTCTTGTTAGCTATTTTGTTTGTTATTTATTATCTGCACATCACAACCAAAAGATGAGTTTGAGGCCAATCCCAAACAAGGTAACTGTCATGTTCATTCAGCAGACTTATCTTACTAGTACTGGCTATCTTCATGGGTTTTAGAAAATCCATACTGGAGATGAATGATGGTTAACTGATAGAAACATGTAGAACCAAGCAGAAATGAAGAAAAATAAGAGCATTTCTGAGATGTGACTTTGAAGATGACTTCATCCAATCCCTTTGAGGAGTATTACTCACTTAATGCTTTGTTAATGTAACGTTTTGCAATCCACTAGGCTGTCACTCTAACATGATAATTACCCATCAAATAGTGGCAAGAGGATTTGGGTAAGGAAACAGCTGCAATTCAATCATGGGAGGGCAGTGGGCAGTGGGAGGGCAGTGAATGCTGTGTGGTAATATGCCAGAGAGAAGCCAAATGAGAAGGGACATTGCAGAGGTGATCAACAGTCAGTAAAGCTTTCCAGTCTATTTGGGGATAAAAAGGAAAGAACGACTGTTTCACACAACAGGAATGATATTAGAATAATTATGTTGGGAGAATGAAATGCAGATAAAAGAGTATGTATTACATTCCATTTATGTACAATTGTGGGAAATGGAAGTGGATTTATAATGACAAAAAGCAGAAAAGCGGTTTCCGTGGCTGCACAATCACACTTACCAGTCCCTCAGGTTAGTAACTCAGCTTCACCCCTTAAATCCCATCCTCACGCCTTTCTTCCCAGACTCAGGGACAGAATCTGTAGATTCTGCCTTTCTATGTCACTCATGTCACCCTTTCCTTCTGTCCCCATGGTCACTCTCTCACTGCATCATGCTATCGTATCATGCGTTCTATTTATTGCTCTGAGTGGCATCCAACTGGTTCCTTTCTTTTGTTTCTTGCCTGTCCTAATTTACCCCCCATACTACTGTCAGAGTAGCCATTAAATATCCATTTTAATATAAAAAACAAAATACATAAGATATTTTAAAATAGTTTAAAGCAAGGATAGAGCTATAAATATCTAAGTGTTCATAATCCAGAATTAAGAAGTATTCATATCTTATTCCTTCATATCTTTTTATAAAAGAAAACTTACATTGAAGTCATCTTTATTCTTTTTCCACCCTCTACCATACCAATCTCCCTAGTTTTTAACGAAGTCACATGTTTTTATCTATCTATCCAACCTGTATTTTATAGTCTTTCTGAATATCTGTACCACAATGTTAGAATTAAATGTCATAATAACATAAATATCATTATGCATCTTGCTTTATTACAAGTCTTGATAAACACAAAGATATAATTGACTAATGCTATATAATATTCTATTATATGAATCATAATTACCTATTATCTTGTAGGTGAAACATTTATGTTTGTTCCATTTTTTTGTTGTTAATACCAATGAGTAATCAATATCTCATTGTGGTTCCAAAGATAGGTCCACATACTATTCTTTGAAGTCTTTGAATATTACCTTATGTGGTAAAAGAGTTAAATATCTTGAGAAGAGGGGCTTATTCTGGACTGAATGTTCTTTAAATATAATTGCATGCATTCTTATAAGAGAGAGGAAAAAGATTTATTACCATACATATATAGGAAAAAACCATATGAAGAAGGTGCAAAGAGAGACAGGAACAAGCTTAATGCCTTTTGCCCCAGAAGCCAAAGGATATAAGGAATAGATCCTCCCTGGAACCCCCAGTGGGTGTTCAACTCAGCCAACACCTTGATTTTATATATCTGGCTATGGAGCTATGACAGAATACATTTCTGTAGTTTTAAGTCTTCAAGTTTGTGGGTCTTAGTTATGACAGCCATAGTAAACCAATAGTCCCCATTACTCTACAAGAAAGTTTTCAAAAATTTAAGCGTAAAAGTCCCAAGGCAGATACAGTTTTTGCTTTACATTCTAGTTTATACTTACCTCAGAAGTATGTATTTTGCATTTCCCACATCCATGCCAATTGTTGATATTGCTGGACTTGAAAATCTTTGTCAACCGAAAGAGTGAGAAACAATATTTCATTATTATATTTACATTTATCTAATTAGTTGTGGGGTCAAGAATATTTTGTGTAATTTTTAGCCATTTGGATAACTATTTCTATGTGTCATATTCAGAACTTCCACCCACACTTATTATTTACATTTTTTATTATTTCAAGGGTACTTTACATTTCTAAATTCTAATCCTTTTTCTGTTATCCATGGTTCAAATGTGTCCTACAAAAATGTAAATTATCTTTTAATAAAGGTACATTATGACGAAAGGAAGCTCTAAATGTTAAATATTTATCAAATTTTAAAGATTTACCAAATATTCTGAATGGATCATACTTTTTTTTCATTAAGAAATCTTTTCATAGTTCTAAGCCACAAGCATCGTATCTTATCTTCAGTCTACTCAGGATTTATTTCTGAGGCTAGTGTGAAGTAGGACTATAACTTCCTTGCTTTACTTATAGAACTTGTACCACTGCCAGGTAATCCATTGATTTATAGTGCTACCTTAACCACATAAAAATCATAACCTATAATTTCTGGCTCTTTATTTGGTTTCCCAATCTGCTAATCTATGAAGCTGTGTTGGTACAACACTGTCTTAATTATTTCAATTTATAATATTTTGGGACCAATCCCTTTCCCACTGTTACCCTTTTAATGTACTGCTTTTTATCCCCTTGTATCTTTAAACTTCCAAATGATATTTAGAATCCTTAGTTTCATCAAATAGTCTGTTACTACTTTGATCTGAATTATATTGAATTTACAAATTATTTCGGGGGGAAGCTTGAGTGGTTTACAGCACTGAATCTTATCATTTTTTAAAAGGAAGTTTAAACTGTAAGTGTATTGGGTGCATTCACAGTTCTTACATTGTGCATCGCACAGACTACTTCAGGAAATATTCTCCAGAATTTCATAATTACTATCTGATTCAGAAAAGACATCATTTTCTAATGAATTTACAGAATACAACTTCACAATTTCACTTTGTTAACATAAATAGAAATTTCAACTAGTGTTCATGCGCAAACTACACTCATTGGTCAGTTGTAACAATGTGTGGTGATAAAAAAGCCTAACAAAAATCAGTGAAAGTATTTTATGAATATTAATTGGCTTTATCTGATTTATAATAGAGTACTTTATATCTTACTATTTTTAAATTATGTACCATAAATTCTTTTATGAGTAAAATATGATAAAATGTTACATGTACTCTTAGTTAAGCCCCTCCATCCTCTTCAGACACCAAAAGTTGATTGTTAGACATTTGCTATATATCAGTGGTTATGGCCTCTCTCCCATGCAGCAAACCTTAACAATGACTAATAAGGGGAAATGTACACATATTCCAGTTCCTTTACCCCTCAAGTGAGGCAGTTCTAGTGTCTGTTTTATACTTTTTTCCAGAACTTTTCCTGAAGGATCAAGTTCCAGTCATTCAAGGTGAAAACTGGGTTGCCAACACTCCCCTTTCTGACTGCCTTGACTGCTGCTTTTCCTAGTGGTATTTTCTCTGCCTCCCGAATAAACTTGAACTTGAATTTTAATCTCAGAGTCTATCTAATTCTGCTCTAGTCCACCAGTTCTATCATTTTTGGGTCCCTCCACCTGGCTAACCGGTAGAGAGTGAGTTTTATGGAGGAGTACTTACCTGTTGTTCTGTAGCTGTTCTCCAACTCTCACCTACCCAAGAAAAAGAGGAATTAAAGAAGAGGGGATGTGTTTGCATCTTTATTCAACCCAAGGGTATGAAAACAAGTATTCATTTTTGGGGGCTGTGGTAACTAAGTACCACAAATTGTGTGGCTTATAACAATAGAAATCTGTTGTAGTTCTGCAACCTACAAATCTGGAATCAAGAGACATTTCTGAGGTCTCTGAAGGCCAATCTGTTCTGTGTTTCTCCTGACAATGGCAGAAATCCTTGACATTTGTTGGCCTGTAGATGGAGCACCCTAGTTTCTGCCTGTGTCTACATATATGGCTTTCTCTTTGTGTGTCTGTATTGAACTCTCCTTCTTAGGAATCTTTCTCTTACACCAATATAGTTGGTGACCTTCTTTTTTTCTTTTTTTTTTCCCCCAGTACCGGGGATCGAACTCATAACTGTGTGCTTGCAAGGCAGGTGCTTATGCCGCTGAGCTAAATCCCCAGTCCGGGTCAACCTTCATTCAAAGAAAACTCAGGTTAACTAACTGCATCTGCAATGACCCTATTTCAAAATAAGATTACATTTGGAGCACCTATGGTTAGGATTTTAGCAAATATTTTTGGGAATGATGATTCAACCTATAATAGGACACTTTCATGAAATATCAGAACTTTACCTCACAAAGATGCACCAGAGGACTAGCAGGCAGGATAGAGGTAGCTATAATAGGTTAGACCTTCCCTCCCAGAGAATGTGGGAATGTGATGCATATGCATATACTGGATGGGTCAGCCAGTGGGTTCTGGCTGGGATTCTGTCAAAGTCACCTAAATGGTAGAAGCATCATGAAAGTAAGAAGCTGAAGGTGAATGCTAGATTCTTAAGGATTCAGGAAGGAATTGTAAATGGCCATCAGAATGGAGATTATGCTTCCCAAATTATGGAAACATGGGAAGGGATCCCCAAGGGTATAAATCTCCAAAGAACCTATAAAAATATTCCATGAAAGAGGGAGTTAATTGTAAAGTAAGAATTTTTATCTCTTCATATTTCACCTCTTACCACATCTCTTCCAATCCTGTCTGGACCAGAAGCAGCAGTTAGCAAATGGGGAAGAAGATGAGAAACACAGAGAGGAAGTTAGCAGCATGAGTGGAGATCAGTCCCCTTTTTTTTCTGAAATTTAAAAGCCATTGAAAGTGTCTTGGATTAGACATTCTGACCTATTTAAGAAAACTATGATACCAGCTTAGTGTGGCTTTGATTACCCTTTGTATGGGAATAAATAAAAGCAATGCAATTATGATTTTCTGAATTTATGTCCTTATGTCCTTCATGAACTGAAGAAAATTATCTAACTAAATTTGGAAGAGCCAAAGGTAGGATAAAATAAAGTTGCATCTCCCATAAGTTGTACAACCAAGACAGCAGTTCATGTTATTCTCACTTCCCTTCTTTCCTTGAATCTCTCTTCATCCAATAGTACCATTACTTCTGTATTTTCCCAGACAACCCGGTTTGCTATCTCCAGGCTTTTTCACATGATGATGTGCTGCACTATAATGGTGCTCTCTTTTCTTTCTCTCCTCTATACGGTTAATTTCTATGTATCTTCCAAAACAGTGTTTTTCCAACATCACTTTTTCTGAAAACCATTCCTCCAACCTCCTCTTCTCCAACCATATTGAAATGCATATACTATACAGTAAATCTTATTGCACTATTACAGTTGTTGATTTCATGTGTGTATATTATTCTATGATACCCTTGAGAGCAAGGAACATATCTTACAATATCCTTGATGCTTAACATAATATATCTTAACATAGTAGGGATTCAGTAAATAATTGCCAACACTAGGTGGTGTGGACAGAGAAGAGACTAGGAGCCAACTTTTCAGAGTCTCCTGGGAAAGCCCCAAGGCTTTGGAGAGAGAAAGAATCCTCTGGAAGCTGTGGAGGAGCAGCATCCCTTTAGCAGAGAGTAGCAAAAGGTAAAATCATGTACAGACCACATGAGTAAGGGATACCTGGAAGCATTATTCTTGAATTCTGCAGGGTTTTCCTGTCACATGAGACTCAGAAACTCTCCTTTCTAGGCATCTCTTTCTCTTCTGTTGTCAGTTTTTTGTTTTGTTGAGGTCCTCTGGAAGGTGATGGGAAGGAAAAGGAACTAGAATTTTGTAGCCATTGTCAGATTACCATTGACTTGAGACAAGTATGGAGATGGAATGAATGAAAGCCAAAGTCCCACATTTCTGGACAGGTGCTCAAGTCCATGAAATTAAATGAAATTAAAAAATTAAACATATAGGATGTTCAAGGACTCTACTTGGGACACTACTTAATTCAGAGATGAAATAACGCTGAGAGTCCTGAAAGAACAAGCTACTCTGACAGAAATTTGACACAAGGAAATTCATTAACCTAGACTGTGCAGAGGCAGACAAAGACAGATGTGAAAATCTGCATACACACACAGTTTTAACAGCCTTCTGTCACTGCCTCTCATGAGTAAATGCTACTTTCTTGCTTCTTTTCCCCTATAAATGGTTCTGCTCTTAATGTTTATAATGAAGTGCAGCAATAATAAAATGTGATAAAAGATAAATGGGTATATTTAAAAATAGTTGAATAAAAGATTGTTTTATTGCATGACAGTCCATTTTTCATCTGAAAAGGAGCTAAATTTTCTATATAAAACAAGATTTTGTTCACTGCTTTTCCTGTGAAGTAAAGACTACTTGAAATGCATTACCTCCCCTTAAGTCTTTCAGATGTAACCTCCTGTCTCTGTAAGCTGGACGTCATATATTAACTCAGCTTTAGTTGTTCTACCTAAAAAGTGAACTTCTACTTTCAAGAATCCTATTTCCTGGAAGCCCACATATATTATAATTTCCCAAATATATAATATATTTTGGGAAAAATCTTTAATTGAAAGCTTACTGCGATTATGGTACTGTGTGGAATCTGACACCTACCACATTTAATACACCCACAATTTTACGAGGTAGATAATAATACTGTTTTCATTTTACACATGAGGAAGTTGGGCTGTAAAAGGTTAAAACAACTTTCCCAAGCTCTCCAAGTGCAAGTGGCAGAGCCAGGATGAAACTCAGGGATCTTAGGCTTCAAACCTGTGTTTCCCAACATATTCCATGCATCATCCTTACAGACACAGAACAAAGTTCTCTTTATTATTTATTACTTTTTACCTTGGGAACTTTTGGTGGCAACATTTGAATCCCAGAACTAATTTCATGGCCACCTACAAGTATATACATTCCCTACAAACTTAACTTAAGGTTATGCTAAGGAAAATATAATTAAGACAGTAAATTTGGTTTTGTTTATTTGTTTGATTTAAACTATTCAAGACAAAATATGCAGTCATTTTTGCCTTCCCCAAGTGTGACTTGTGCAAAGTTGATCTTTGTAATTTTAGTTCTGTTTTCTATTCCTCAGAGTTGCTTTTTCACCAAGTTGCAAGAACTGAAATTGAAGAGAAAAAATAATCAGTACGATTTTAAAAGTAAATGGTCCAGACTGAGATTTTTCTTTTATTCTAATTCTATTCTTTACTATCACCTATTCATCACAGTATTAGTTGTTGACAATAAAGAATAAATCACAAATCTCTCTGAAATAGAATTCACTGAAAGAAAATTCACTCATACAAAATCAGTTTTAATACACTAACAACAATGTAAACAAGCATGCATATATTTAATAAAAATACCGAAATACATTGAAAATAATAAAATATTGCTGAGTCCAAAAAAATAGACTTGAATCAATAAAGGGATGTTCATGCTTCTAAATCACGTCTTTAAAGATGCCAGTTGCTCCATAAGAGGAGTAAAAAGCTATGTGCTGTCAGCTGGAATCATCCCACTAACTGATTTGTGAATAAAGTTTTACGGAACAGTCACACCCATTCATTTACCTGTTGATCTGTGGCTCGTTGTGCTCTTAAACCTTCAGTTACTTTCTTTCTGACCCTCTAAAGAAAAAGCGTGGCAACTTCAGATCTATACACACTATTTTAGTCGAGATCCATCTAATTTTTTGTGTTTATTGAAACTGACAAGCCTATTCTAAATATGCATGAAAATGCAAAGGGCTTGACATTCTTGAAAAAGAACAGGTTTAGACAAGTAATGTCATATGACTGTACAGTTAACTTGATGTGTAGGGCCCTGCCATCCAGCTGGTATTTTGCTTGATTTTGACTCTCTTCCTTCTTGTTCCTAGCTTCAAGGAAATCTCTGCTTGGAGGTCCCACTTCCTTGATGGAGTGTGTGCAGGGAGAAGAGAGGGAGGGGTCTTTATCAGCAGTTCCTTGACACTTGGTTTTGATGAAAGGCCAAGTGTGGGTGGAGAGGACCAACTTGTTCCACCAAGGCTTGTGTAGACCAGCACTCTATAGGCAGTCTTTCATCCGATTTGTGACTTAAGCAGTCCCTGACCTGGTTATCTTCCTCCTCTTGGGAATCTTCCGCTTTGATTTCTGGCTTACAGATCCCAGCTGCTTCACGTGATGCGACCAAAATTACTCATAAGATATTCAATTTCTGTTAGTCCTATGCTTTTTCTCTGATCAGAGTCATCTCCAGGTTATATCTCAGAACTTATAAATTGACTAGTTCTTCCTAGACTTTTTTGGATATTTCTCCCAGTCTAACCACTGAAACCTGAGGTGTTGAAAGCCAAATCTTTTGACATTCAGCCTCTAACTCTCTGGGACTTAGGCCAGTTTGGAGAGACAAGCCTAATTCATAAATGACTCCAAGCCCCATGGTGGAGATGCTTCCCAGTTTCAGTAATTACCTGGCCTTGTCAGTGTGGCACAATAGTTACGATGAAATCATCCTGAAGCCAGTCTGTCTGGGTTCAAGTTCTAGCTCTGTCTTTGCTAGTTCTATAACTTCAGGCAAATTGCTTAATCTTTCTATGTCTAAGCTTCCTCTTCAATAAATGAGGGTAATACTACTGTTTACTTTGTAAATACTACATTACAAGGGTCATATTGAGTGTCCATTGAGATGATGAAAGTATAATTAAGAATCAGGAAGTATTTACTACTTCTTGTTGTTATTAATTATTTCCAGGTTCAGGTTTTCACTTCTCACCCACCTCTGGGTTAATACTGAATAGGAAAGGAGGCAGGACCCTTCTGGTAATGCCTGACTATCCAGGGAATAGAATATATCCCTAGAGGAAGTAGAGAATAATCTGAATCAGGCAGTGGGCAGTGTGATGAGCAGAGAGCAGTATGGTCACATTACTAGAGATAACCTTTTCAGAGATGAGGAGGACCAGGCAAGGAATGGGCCTCAGCATTCTTTGACCCATGGTTTTAACTCAAATCTCCAGAGAGGGGAAATTTATTCTTTTTTTTTTTTGCCTCCTTACGCACAAAAGGAAAAAAAAAAACCCTCTTTAATATCAGCCACTAGAACACTGTGTTTTATGTATTGTACAGGCTTTCTTTCTCTTAAGTGGACTTATTTTCATTCCCTGTACCAAACCTGTGTTTCCTCTTTAGACTCCAACTGCTGCACTTCATTTTCTTCTGCACAGCTGACCACTGCCAATGTGACATTCCACCAGGGGTCTGACTTGATGAGAAGACTATCACTGGTCTATGGTGCTTTCTTAGCATCCTATTTGGTGCCCAGGTACAAATCCAGATAACTGCTGAGTTCCAAACTTTATTTTGGGACCCTTTAAGTAGTTTTTACATATATAGGTATATGGTTAGTATATTAGCATTATTTCACTTGAAAATGTGTTATCATAACATCAGACAATTTTGCTATTTTTAAATTTTCATTTTACTATCTTCCCATGGGCTTATCCATGGTTGAAATTGTACTCTGCAGTTTTTTCTCAGTTTGCAATTCATGCAAGTCTTGTTGATTTCGAAATTATTCAAGGTTTGAAAAGAGGAAACAATTTTAAATAGGAATGTTTAGGATACTCTAATGCAGTAGTCTTAGGGTGAATGTTAAAAATGAGCTGAATCTAAAATTTATAAAGATAGAGACAGAAAAGCTGCAGTACAGGAGTGCGGAGGAAGGAAATGCTAGAATTTCTATTCAACACATAGCTGTTCAGGCTCCACACAAAGTAATGGGATTTTAGGTCCAACAGATGTAAGAAAGAGCCTGTCCCTGGCAAGGAGAAGGGCCTGAGTATGCGACAGTGAGTGCAGGCAGCCCTTTCATTTACCCTGTCTTTGCTGTTAAAGTGCTTTATGCCAGCAAAGGGCTTGTTTTCTCTGTCAGGAAAAGTGCTTAATGAAAGCAGTTTAGATACGGAAACACAGCCTTGTGTGATCTTAAAAAACAAAGTCTATAGTATTATTTTTTTCTTCTGCTTCACCATGAAAAATAGTATCTTGTTATTTTGAAGTTTTACTGCTTAAAGATCAAGCAAGCTCACAAACATTTTTGACACCTAAAAAGGAGAAATTCTCAATGATCCATGTTAATCAAGTACAGCTAATAATTTTAATTAATAATTCCCAAATCTCAGGAACTTTTAAAAAGAGGTTTAGTTTTCTCCTTTGATCACATTGCAGTGCAAGTCTCTCTGAAGGGTGGTGTGGGCAGGGTCATTTGGGTGCCTTTTCTCTTGAGGTCCTCTGGCTTCTGGCACCCTAGATTGCCACTTCTGGCACACTGGACATGTGGCTCACAGAGAGCAAGGGAGAGGGTGCGAGTAGAAGACAGCCTGGCTATGGAGTCCACAGCTTCCATCTTCTTTTGGTCTAACTGCAGAGAATTCCTTAGCTGTGTGCACAGAAAGAAGAAGAAACAGGTTGGATGAGCTGGTCTCTGTCATATAATTTAATGAAAAGATTGCATATTACCAGCAGGCAAGCTGACACAGGTTATTTGTGCATGTATTTCATTTTGGATCAAGTCAAATACTTTAAGCATTCAATTTAGTTCAAAATTTTGAATGCGGGATTTTTTGGTTTTTCTCAAAAATTTGGTAAATAGCACAATTTTTTGGTCTGAACGTCTGATTGACATTAAATAGCCCAAATCAAGTAGCAGTTGTCCCTTAGCTTAAGTGACTAGTCCTCAGTTCATTCTCCAATCTGTTTCACAGGAGTCTGCCTGGCTCCCTCCCAGAGGCCTTTGCATTCTCTGGTCTGTGTCATGGCACATACTTTTTGTATTTTATATCTTGCCATTAAAATATTAGTAATAACAGGGAATTGATTTGAGTCCACACTTGTTAGAGACTAAATTAGTGAAAACTACTAACTGACTTTTTCTAAACTTTTCTTTCCCCACACTTCATGGCCAATAGGCAATGAGTTGAGATTTCTTTTAGCTTCATTGTTCAGTCAAATTCACATTCTGAATTGAGATGATAACCAGAAACTATCTATTTAATAAGAACACCTTGCTTTTTCTTCCTAGGATTAATACTGCTTGCTAGGCTTGTAACTCTAAGATTCTTTGAATGGACAAAGAACTCTTCAAAAGTAGGCCTTAAGCAAACAGAAAGGTCCTTAGATTGACAACATAACAGTTAATGGGAAGGTGAGCTACTTCACTGCTGTCTGGCATTAGCTACACTAGGGTCTTCAGTAGGGCGGACTTGACATAGACACCAAAAAGTCATCTGAAATAAAAGATAGAACTCAGTATAGTTCTCTGACTCTTTTAGTTGTGCCTGGCAGTGTTCCACAATTGACAGTTGGAAAATCAAGTTATATTGAAAAGGGAGTTTTGAGTGGATTTTAAATGACATAATTGCTTTGGTTAGTTGGGGAACCTGTCTGGTCAATACTGAGAGTATAGTCTTAAAGATTTGTATGTTTTATTCTAAGAATTTTATCTTCTTTCTAAGATTTGTATCTTAGAATATGCATCATTCTAAAAGAAAGAAATAGATGACCGGACTTATAATTAAACTGTTTACAAACTTCTTCACATCTTAGATAGGTGAAGAGAATAAATATAAATATACTTAAGAGCAATTAACACCTACAGGATGAAAGTACAGCATTATAATGCTTTAGCATATTTGTTTGCTTGTATCTTAACTGAAAAGAACTCTTGAAATGTTATTTCAAAAAATCACTTCAGGGTCTGCTAAAAATCCCACTGACAATGGCAGTTTTTCTGTCATTTTTCAGTTCACATATTTAGATTCCTGTACAAGTTATATAAATTCTGTGGAGAAAAGTTTTATATACATTTGTAAAACAGGCCAATAGAAAGACTGATGTTATTCTTGATTGTTATGGATTTAGATGGGGGTAAACTGCTAATGTAATTTTCAGGTGATTCAGAATTGAACAGCTGTGAAATTGCAATCAGGTTATACATGGAGACAAAAATATAGACAATTTTCTTGTGAGAGAAATGAGTGGAAAATTTTCACAAAATCACCTTGAGTAGTGGGCAAGAGGATTGTCCCTGGAGAAAAATAAGTCCTTAGCTGATATGGACTGAGAGAGTTCAGCTAAAGACTGACAGAACTCTCCTGCTTAGCTTACTTAACCATTTGGTTATGGCTAGGAAATGGTAGTAATGGTAGTTATAATTTTCTTGTCAAGATGGGGAGACTGTGGCTCTGATAGATTAATCAAGTTTTCCATGGTCCACAAACTAAATAACTGGGGATGTGGGAATCTGGATTCAAGGTCTCCAGACACCAAAGTCCACTTTGAGATAAACAAAGACTGAGGACATATAGAAACACATTGCAAGGAAACAGGGCAGACCTAGATTTTAAATATGCTTTACTAACTGATTGAGAAAAAGTCTCTAAAACCCCTGGCAAAGTGGGCAATTCTCCCTCTACCTCCCAGAAACTGAGTTCAGAAGTGTAGGCTTAACTTGGCACTTTGATACCAGAAGACCATAGCTGGATAGATTCCAATAGAGCAATAAAACAGTAAAGGGAACAGAGATTTACGTATTGAAAAGATGCACAAATCCAAGGTCTGCTTGGATGGGGAGGAAGTCATCAGTTAGAAGTCTTTGAAAAGTGCATCCACGTCTAAGGAGGGATTAGTTTGGATGGAAGGTGCATCGGGCATTGCAAGGGTTGGAAGGTGGACACAAAACCTCTAAACTGATAGCAGAAAATATTTCTGAAAGAGTTACAGGGAAACTCCTTGAGGGCTTGATGTTTCTAACTTTTCCTGACTCACATTTTCTGGCAGTAGGTAGCACAGGACAGGATAGCCCCCTAGAGGTGTTGATTCCAGGGAGCATCAGGGTTGAGATCCAAATGGGCAGTGTGACTCACTCTGTTTCCTGTCTCGGTCATTTCCGTGACTCACACACTTTTATGTGGTCCAAAGTATGAGAAAGTAACATCAAAAAGCCTCCCTAAAATGATGTTATCAAGCATTTGATGAAAAAGAAAAATCCCCTATCTTATGATCCTTACAAAAAAATGTTTATTTAACCTTTTTATTTTGGTGTCATTTCTTCAAGTTATCAACAAGGAAGAAGAAGAGAGGTTCTGAGCACCCATGCACACACACACGCACACCCCACATACATATCTCTACTCAGACATGAAAGATCATCTTGAAGTCGATGCTTAGTAAAACTTCCTTACACAGCAGTGTTGCTATTCATCTTGGTTGGTGTATTAGATCGTTCGGGCTTCCATAATAAGCTTAAGTAACAGAAATTTATGTTTTCACAATTCTGGAAGCTGTAAGGTCCAAGATCACAGTGCCAGCCAATTTGGTTTCTGGTGAGATATCTTTTCATGGCTTACAGACTGCCATGGTATATGGCCTTTCTCTTTATCTCTTCTTTTCTTTTCTTTCTTCTTTCTTTCTTTCTTTCTTTCTTTCTTTCTTTCTTTCTTTCTTTCTTTCTTTCTTCTTTCTTTTTTGAGACAGGCTTTTGCTTTGTAGTTCAGGCTGGCTTAGAACTCACAGTGAGCCTCCTGCCTCAGCCTCTTGAGTGCTGGAATTATGCCGTATGCCAATATGCCTGATCTTTTTCTTTTCTTATACAACTACCAAAAACTGGATTAGGATTTTACCCTTATGACTTTAGCCTCAGTTACCTCCTTTTAAAGCTTTGTCTCCAAATATAGTAACAGTGGGAATTAGGGATTCAACATATGAATTTTAGGAGAGCAGCATTCAATCCATGGAGTTTGCTAAAGCCAATCTTCATTTTATTCAGGGGCCCAAGTAACTCAGAATCATTCAGGAATAATTCATGTTTTCTATGGATTGTGTCTTCTGCTCACCAGTAATTACTAAAGGGCTATGAATAGATGTTTATTGTAGTTCACAAACAGAATAAACAAAATAGATTAGACATTCTTGGTAAAATAAAGAGTCTTGGAATATAGGGTGGTGGGGTTCTTTCCAAAAATAGGTCTTGGTGGCTATTGTGTTCTTAATATTAAAGGTACTTTAGAACACAAATAAGGGTCAAGAAGAAAAAGTTAAATCTGGAAAGGAAAGGGCCCATTCTGTAGAAAGAACACATTCTTTCCAAATGGTTTGCATAATTTCCTATGCTACTTTTATATTGCAGAAAACAAACACTTAGGTGTTTTGGATGACTATGGAGACCAAGCTTCCACATAATCTCGGAAAGCTCATTAAGGTTGGGTTGATTAATTTAGGAAAGTTTGCTAACATTATTTTTAATGTATCATCTAAAAATTTTGAAAATATGAACAAGGCATTTTCTCACTTTGCTCCTTCATTAACATAAGTCTGCACACAAGGTCTATGCAAGTATCTCTGTATGAGGGTGGGGTAGAGAAGTAGGGAAATAGAATGAGTTGGACAGAATAACTAGAATTTCCAATTATAAAAATCCAAACTACATTCAGCTTCTGGTATTCAAACCAGGATCTATTTATAAGGCTATTGTTTTGAGAGAGAATTTTCAAGAAAATTTCTTTTTCCAGAAACTAAGGGCAAATTCTCACAGGTAGAGAAGCCTCACACTTCCCAGACAGAAAAGGCTGTGTTTACTACTTGCCTTTGAGGACACCAGAAATGAACTATCTCTCCAGTCCTTAGGATCACCTGGGTAGGCAGGGTACTGAGGTTTCTGTATGGTAAGGAATGCCTATGAGCATCTGGGGCCACTCCCAGAAACCTGGGGCCAGGGACGGGAGCAACTAGAGGATCCCCACCCTTCCTAGCCCCACCCAACAATGTCTCTTCTTTTCCATCACAAACTCTGTAATCCATTAGCCATAGCCACCCCTTCCTTCTCCTCCTTTTCCCAGTTATCACTTTAGGGCAGAAAGAAGAGAGGGAGGCTAAGTGAGTGGGATGGAAAGGAATAAAAGTAAGTCTTCTGAAAGGTTGAAAATTTGTCTTTAGGAATAACCAAGTGTTACCCAAAGACACATGTAAATGATAGGCTACCGGTCTGTACAGTATTGTTTTACTTTTCTGATCTAATATACTGGGCATATCTCTTTACCTCCCTTATTCTTATCCATCACCAAATATAAAGTTTCAGATTTTAAAATATGTCATTGGGCACCACCTGCTTATTAACAAAGGTCTTCCAATATTTTAATAAGGCTTCTCTCTCAGACTATTTTCAGAAGCTCATATTTGATAATCTATTCCTAATATATGTGACCCAGCAAAGAGAAAGCAAACGTCACCAACTGTCTTCTTGTTTAGCCAAATTATTTACACGGGGAACAGTAGAAGTACTTCAAAACATTCTGAAAAACACCTGGACTCTGTGTACTGGGTGTTTCCAGTGAAAGTCTGACCACTAGCTTTTTCTCTTGCAAGGCAGAGGTTTTTGCTTTCAAATCTCAGTTTTATGGGCTTTTTTTTTTCCCAACCCAAGTTGTTAACATTTTATTTAACCTCAATTAGAAACATGCTATGAACAGTAGCACTTCCTGGCTAGCATGCCGGTCTTGTTTTGTGCACTCTGGAGGGGTCTGAATCTTTCTTTAAATCTCAAGATTTTGGACAATTTTCAGTGAATCTCCCCAAAGTTCTTCCGTTCCCATTCATTTCTTGTTCTTGGAAACCCCATAGGACCTATAAGGTAAACCACTAGTTTTGGTGTTTAATTGCATATTGTCTGGAATGATGATTTTTTCATGCAGGTGTATCTATCTTCTCTTTCTAGTTGACATTGCTAGTGTACATCACTAACACTTCATTTTTCCAAATATAAGTCCCTGCACAGGTACCAAATGTACACTGAGTGATGCAGGCTTTTTGACTCTTTCAAAGGGCTAGTCCTAAAGTTTATTTGATTCAAAAGAAAGTATAGCTCAAAGGAATGTGTGTTGTGTTGCCATTTCCTTGCTGTGGAAAGTCCCAGTCAGTGATCAGTTAAAAATGAGTATCACAGCTATTTATCTAGTGTTTTACAGGGGATAACGCCCGGAGATAACTCCATAGACAGAGATTTTTGTGAAACCAGCTGAATTCTGTTATGGTTTACTCCCTCTCTGGTCTCTGACTAATCATTTAACTGCTGTAATGGCACAGGTGGAAAATGAACTCTGTTATCAGTCCATGAGTTAACAAGCCAGCAATCTGCTACTAGTGTCATTGGGCTCCTGGCTTTGTACCTTTAAGGATCCTTAGGTGAAAAGCAATGATACAAACACAAAGGAACCTCTATTAGAATCATCATATTTCTTTTCCCATATTGTACTCAGTCAGCGAAGTGAAATAAGGGCAGGACCTGGGGAAGCGACAAGACATATTAGAGAGTGTCAGCAACAGTGCTGGGTAGACTATTGTAAATCCCAGATGCTCAACCTGGTTGACATTTTACAAAGTGCTTTGTCTTAAAATAGCAAGAAATCATTCATGCAGGTTTCTTGGAAGTTTTAGGACATAATTTCCCTGTTTCTGTGGAAAAGTACTCACTAGTTAATGCAAATTTGTCACTCAGTGTTCACCAAACTGTATTTAGAAAACAGGATCCATTTGCTTAGTAGCTAGGAGAAGACAGCTAGCAATAGAGATGAAATACAAAAAGCGACTGGTTTTTCAGTGCTTGAGTGGGGACTTCACGATGACTGAGAGGAGCTACTCTTTCCTCTTTGTGTGCGTCCTTTTGGTGGTTTGGACAGCCAAATCCATACTTCATGGCACTTTCTCAGAAAGCAAGCTATAAATCATCACTCGATGGGGGTAACTGATGAAGGCCACTCACTCCCAAAAGGGATACAGGGCAGGTATGATTTTAGAGAAGAATTCAAGAACATTAACATTTTATTGAACATAAATGGTGAAGGAACTGATTTCAGTAAAAGTTGCCAGGAGAAGTTTCAAAGTGTCTTGACTCCTAAGTATTAAGGGGGAAAGATTCCACTAATTCCCTAAAGATAAATAGTACTGTAGTTCAGTTTTGGAAAGGAAGTCAGATTAGAAACACAAATTAAATTCTGTCTTTGAGATTAAATTCCTAACCTCTAGGAAATAGATAAGTGGCTATTAGGTGAAATCTTTCTCAAATAATTCTCAAACTGTATGTTCTAGAAAGGACTGTGTGTGTGAGATAGAGGAAAGAGAATGAGGAGAGGAGAGGTGGGGGAGGGAGAAAAGTTTCTGAGGAATGTGGCCTTGAGATACCTAGACACATTGCTACGAAGAAAAAGTCTGACAGAGGCACTGAAGAAATGAACTGTTTTCAGCTCTGAGCCAAAACATGTTTTAGGCCTTTGTAGATAACAAAAATAGTCTATGTGTTTTGAATGTTAAGATAATAAAGATCAAAGCTACAAAATATGGATGAAAAGAATATTACTGTCATGTTTCAGGTTTTGGAAAATAAATGATAGTATGATCTTTGGATCACAGAGGTGAAAACAGGTATTTGGGTGTTTCAAAAGATAAGGGGGGAGGGCGCACAGAGAGAACTGCAGACTTACACCAAGAAAATTCGTCACGATCATATAAAGAAATTATATGAATTTGTGTTGCCAGAAAAGAAAAAGTACAAATTAGTAGAAATCTACTATTAATGGACAATCCATTGTAGATAGGAATATTTAACCATTTTTAGTGATTCACAAAATTATAAAATGAAAAATATATAACCGTAAATATGTAGACTCTTCACTAATTTACTTAAAACAAGTACATTAATATCTATTGTTTGTATTCACATCATTCCTGAGAAACTGACAAGAATAGTTTTTATTCTTTTTTTGTAATTTGGGATAGGAGCAGAGGCAAGTGAAATAACATCACAATATTATGTTTCGCTGATAGTATTTCCTGGACATTGACTTTTGAACACCTTAACTAAAATTCTCTTATTAGACCATGAATTGTTTTCCAAATCAATTTTATGAGTTAAGTTTACCAATAAATGAATATCAAAATGAACTTTGAAAGAAACTCAAATGCAGAAGGGACCGATAATTTCAAACTATAGCCATGGGTATGTCTTTTCTAGGCTGGGTTTGGCATGTCCAAATGAATGTCTATAAATTGTGAGGGATCTGACAATCATTATCTGCTAAGATTCCTTCAGGGGAAGGGCTTGGAGGGTAGGATGGAGGTTTTCTAGATCACGGGATAAGAGTCCACTGGAGAGTTTCAATGCTCTGGCATTGTGGGTGTAGGATTTGAAGGAAGATTCCAGAGAGCCCAAGGATTCTGGAGTTTGGTGGGAAGAAATTTCCCCAAAATAGTGGGAAAAAGAGGTTAAAGAATTCCTCAGAATGGGTATCTTTGAATGTTATTTCTATCAGTATTTGAGACCAGGACAATATGGCAGCACAGGCACTTAGGGAAAGGTTACACTGAGTTTGGGAAGACCTATGTGCTTCAGGGAATTCAAACAAATTCGAGCTTTCATAAACTCATGTAAAAAAAATAAAGAGGTTGGATGCTGTGGTATTCTTTTACTCTAGTATGCCATGGTTTCATGTCTTAATTTGGCTCCTAGAAAGACCCTCCAGACACACAATGTACTTGCATCCAGTAGGACATCACATTTCAGGTCTGTTTCAGAAGTAAAGTATTTACCACAACAGTTAGCAATGGCCCTGGTTGGCTGCCAACTGTCTGGAGATTTTTCTGCTACATTTTCCTTAACTGAACAAGAAGGAAGGCTCCTCAGAGGCAAAGAAAGGATACTGTGTGAAAAGCCACTCAATCCAAAAACTGGGCTCCTATTGTAGAAATGAGACCTTTGAGTAGTATTCCATGTGTTTATTCTACTTGTATCAAAGAGGCTTTCATCTCCCTAGAGCAAATTATTAACACATTCCACCAAAGATGTGAGGGTGGAGGCCTGGCCTTGGAGAAAAAAATAATCACTGTTATAATCAAAAGCTGCCCGAAATGTGAACTTAACAAAATGTAACATAAAAGCCTGTACTTTTAATGATAGTGGTTGGCTGAACACCAAGGCCCTTGTGCCCAGGGGAGCATGCCTGTCGGCTGACCCTCTATACCCAGGAATTTTCCATTAGAAGCTGGTGGACTTGGAGGTGGGAATTTTGCAGGTTCAGCAAGCAAAGACACTTGCAGTCAGTCACCTACAACCTTACCTGGAGAACAGATCCTGTTGGCTGAATAACCAGTGACTGACTCTTGGTTCCAAGGCAGCAAATCTTTGCTTTTTCTTTCTCTCTATTTTTTAAAGTAAATCTTTGCTTTCAAAGATTGACTGGGGAGAAGAGGGAGAAAAATAAAGAGGTGGTGGGGAGACAACCAACCAACAAATCCTAGAGTCAGCCAAGAGGAGTAACAGACATAAAATAAGCAGAGCAATGCTTCAGTTCCACTAATGGATTACTCCCAAAGGCAAAGGCTGTGGGGAATGAGTTCTAGATAGAGATTATATCATTTTCTAAAGCAAGTTCACTTGATTTACAGGAGCTAGTCAGTGCTCAGGCACCTCCTTAGAGATATAACTCAACCACATGTGGTAAAGAGCCTAGTGCAGAAGCATGTAACAGAATTATTGATTGCAGGACCCAGGGTTCAGACTTCGTTTTTGTTTACCATTCTAATAATGTTTCCAAGTAACACCAAAATATATGATACCTCAGGACTCATTTTCAGTGACTGTGACAATCAAGATTCATGGACAAGAATGAACCTATTGTTTGTCACTGAATTTAGTTTTTCACTTTTGGAGCTAGAAAAAGATGACACCTCCCCCCCCGCCCCAGAGAAACAAAATATAAGTGAGACTTGGGGTACTTCATCCAGTGAAACAACCAGTGAATCCTTGTGCAAAAACAGCTTGGGCCCTCCCCTTGGTCATCTGACATGTGTTTGCCTATGGTGTGAGAAGTTACACTGTTGAAGGTATAGATGAATATGTTTTGTGCCAATCTCCGTATGTGAAGTTGTATGAAGCACTCCATAATGAGAAATCTCCACAATCCATTAATTTCATCAGTTTCATGCATAGATTTTTAAACTGTGGGTCACAGTTTTTAGTATCATTTACTTAGCACTTGACTGCTTTAAATACCTTTCACAACAATGTCTGTACTATTGATATAATTATTTGCAATTACTGGATATGGAAACTGAGGTTTGCAGTGTGTATAATTTCCCCATGTTTTCTTCTGTAAGATACCCACTTTACACTTGTGGTCCTCCAGGCAACATGATTCCCCCTTGATGCAGTTGGAGATATTCCTAATTGTTTCAACTAAAGGTGAAAATCTCATAAGCAATAAGTGAGTAGAAGCCAAGAATACTGCTAAACATCCCAAAATATAGAGCACACCACCCTGAACAAAGAATTATCCATTTTAAAATATCAACACACAAAAGTTAACACGTATTCTTCACATACTTTCTGTCTTTGACTTCAACGGCCATATGATAGATTCTTAATCTATCATATTTGTTATTTCCAAAACTCCATTCTCTTATTACTGACTGCGTAATAGTGATCTGCTTGGCTATCATGTAGAAACCTAAACATGATATGACCCAAATAAATTTCCACTTTTATTCTGATCTGGATTTTTGGCAATACCATTTAGTTTTTTTTTTTCAAATTAGAAACATAGTTGCTGTGCTTGACCTTTTCCTACCTGCTATAGTTTGGATTTGAAATGACTCTCAAAGGACCGTGTGTTAAAGGCTTAGTCACCAGTTTAGCACTACCAGAAGGCGGTGTAAACTATAAGATTCAGGTCCTAATGGGAGGTTTTAGGTCATTGGTGGTGTGCTCTTGAAGAGAACTGTGGGACCATGGTCTGTTTCTCTTTTCTCTCTCTCTTTTGCTCACTGGTTGGGAACAGTTTTGCAATGTGCTCTGGCAATAATGTGCTGCCCCACTACAGATATAAAAGCAATGGGGCCAAAGAACAAAGGGACTGATGCCTCCAAAATAAATATTTTTTTAATGCGCTTATTATCTCAAGTATTTGCTACAGTAACAGAAAACTGACTAAAACACTTCCTGCTCCTTTCTTCTTTCACTTCAGTCCAATTTCTTGACAAGTATAGCTAATAAACCTGAGAAATATCTCCAACAATTGGTCATCACTGGTGCCATTTTATCATTGGCTATCATCATCTCTCAGGGTAAACTCTTAGTGACTTAACTTGGCACACCATACTGGGAGCTACTATTAGCAATGCTGAAGTATTGTCACCTCATTTCGTAGATGAGGAGACATGGTATACAGAGTGTAAGTAACTAGCTGATGAAGGCCTCAAGGTTTGAACCCAGGCCATACCCTGTCTGTCAACCACTTTACTTTGCTACCTGTTTATTCATCATTTTAGATTTAACTTCTACATTTTCTACATGAGTCATGTGCTCCAGTTACTCTGAAGCTTTCCTCACTCCTGGAGCTTCCTAGGGTGTTTCACATTTCTCTGCCATTGAAAATGATATTTCTCTATCTGCAATGCTCCCTTTCCTTTCTTGCTGGTGAGCTACTACCTGCCCTCCAAGACACAATTCAGATGACAGCTTTTCAAGGTGAGAATCACGTCATAGTCACTTATTTCTAAATTTCCAGCACTGCACCTATTTTATAATAGGCACTGAAATATTTGATAAATAAAAGACAAAGACTGTTTTTACTTTACTACCTTTAAAGCAAAGTTATTTTGTAAATATTTTCCATTAAAAGGAGGTCTATCAATATTCATTTTTGCCTCAAGGCAACTGGTAAGAAGTGGCTGATTTATCTATTGGTATGTATAAAGGTGAGATTTTAAAAAACATATCTATCTATCTATCTATCTATCTACCTATACTATAATACATATTTGACCATGTATGTTCAAAGAGGTGACATCAGCAACTTTCTGAGTAACACTGAACAATTCTAAGGTTTATCTATGGCTTCCAATTTAGGCCTCAATTTGAACATAAATCTCTTTTTCTTGGCCTGGACAAACAAAAATTTGTTATAAGAGTGATTTATTTCAAATAATTCATTTCAGAAGCTAGAAAAAATTCAAAAGATGTTTACATTGGAAACTCTATGCCAAATTTACACTATTTTTACAACTTTCATCTCTTTTTTCTCTATTCTCTGATACCATAAGTAGTTGAAATAAAACCATAATGTATGCAAGGATTTAAGGTCATTCTCATTTTTCTTTCCATCATGACTGCCATAAGTCCTAGAAAAAGACATTTCCTGCAAACTATCATTTTTGTCACCAGCAAAAGAGTAAAATAAAAATATAGTTAGATGAAAATCTTTTGAAAAGATCATGAAGCTGCTTTAACTCAGATACAAAGTCTACTTATTGCCTCCTTTATTAATTCTCCTATGGTAATACTAATTGGAAGCAAGGAGAAAAGCTGAAGATAAATTAGTAGTGTATTGAACTGAGGGAATGAAACTGTGAGCACCAAACTGGGCCCCGGACGTAATTATACCAAGAACACTGCCCTCTTTAAAGGTTGTAAGTGTGAAAATGATTACTGAGTTGTGCCCACTACTCCTTGGAAAATGTAGAAAAATTTATATGCAGAAAATGTAATAAACTCTCACATTTCCTGAGAGTTTTAAATGACATGACTTTTGAATCCTGTATTTTTGTTAGCATGATATCCCATTTCTGGTTTATTTTTGTCACCAAATTAGGTAGGTGTTCAGGAAGAACATGTTTTTATATGGCATTTCTATCATTGTATCCCTGGAAAATAGCTTTGTGTCTGAAAACCCATAAAGTAAAAATGAAATTAAATTCAGGAGCAATCTTTCCAAGGGTTCCCAAGGTATAGATAAAATTGAGTTCCAAACCCAGCAAGCCCATGCTCAAAAATGTAAACTCAATCTGTATCAACCCAGAGGAGCATGAAACTTATTTCTTTTATTATCTATGAACCTATTGTAGTGCTACAGTGCCAGTTATATTTGATAGTACATTTCCTTCAGCTAATTTCTCCTAGGGCTTTATGAGATACGAGTGAATAAATGTGGTATATTGGTGTCTTATCTCGACCTGTTATAACAAATTTTTGTAGACTGTCTGTCTCACGCCCTTCAATCAATGGAAGCCAGAGTGATTCTGTTGAAATGTAAGCCACATCGTGTCACTCCTCCACTTAAAACCCTACAGTGTTTTCCACTGTAATGGGAAGAGGCCAAACACCTTCCAAAGTTTTGAAGATCCTGCATACACTGCTTCTTCCTTGTTTCTGCCTTTTCTACTATGAGAAAATCCCTTGTTTGCAGTGCCTGTTCTTCCGGCGGATCTTCACAGAGTTAAGCTCCTATCTCGCAGCCACAGCACTTTTTCCTGCCTGGAACACTTCATCTCAAACACTCTCACAACTCTGCTCTCTCATTTCCCTTGGGGATTTTCTTAACTGTCACTTTCCCTATCAGGCTTACCTGACAAACCTACTTTAACATGGTAATGACCCAAATACCTCCATCTCTGCCTTATTATTTCTGCATTACTTCCATCATTTGTTGTGTTTATTTTTACACCCTCCAATTAGACTTTCATCAAGCAGAAAAGAGGTTTTTGTTTGATTTTCTTTTCTGCATTCTCAGTTCTTAGAACAGAGTCCAACATATGTAAGGCTCTTAGAAACATTTGCTGACAAGTGTAAGGAAATGAAGAACAGCGTATCCTTTCTAGCATATAGATACAGAAGAGAGAGAGCATCATATGCTCTTCTTCCTTTGTTCCTTATCCTCATTATTTTCTCAGCTACATTTGCTGCTTACTTCTTAAACCTGATATTTCTTGGAAGTAGCATTACTGGCTACCACATCCTAGTTGTAGTCTGCAATTTGTACTTGAAAACACCTACAGTTGTGCAATGTTACATTTAGTTAGTAGCAAATCTATTTCAACCTCCTTTTTGTGTCTTAACTATATTGGCATGGGTAGCATTCTTTGTTCCCACTAGACAGAGCTTCCCTCTATAAAAAGTCCCAGTAGATATTTAGGATTCATTATCCTGAAGGTCCATGACAAGTACCATAGTCAATCTATCTAGATTTTACAAATATTTTTAAATCCATGCTGTTTACTCAGGGAAGCCATGTGATCATAATGTAGGCTCATTGATCTCAAAGACGTATGTCTCAAGGAAGTGTAATTTGCTGTAATCTGATTTTTGCTTGTATAATGCACTTGTAGGTACCATATAATGAGAAAAGTATATAAAATAAAAGAAGAAAGATATGAGTAAGATCTTGAAGGTCAGGGACTTAAGGTACCTAAGTTTTGAATGGAAAGTAGAACCTAGTCAGTAGCATTGGCTGTAAATCAAGGCCACTGGAGCAGACAGGGAGTAGCTTGAAGGCACTAAATACCAATCCCAGTACCTTACTGGTATCATAGAACACAATGTGTGCAAATCACTTTACAACTGTAAAATGCTGATAGGCTAATGCTCACATATTCATTGTGTAAATGGGAGTCATAAAAGGCAAACTGGCTGGGCAGGAGGACTGGCACTGAAATCAAGCTTCTGAGTTTTGCTCAGAGTTCACTGGTCCGGAGTATGCTGCTTAGAATTAGTCTAGAATCTGCAGATGGTGCTGAGGCGAGACCATAAGAGCCTGGCAATCTGCTTCAGAGAATGCTAGAATCCTGTATTTCAGACTCTAAGTCTTCTCCAAATGAAGTTGTTAGGCTATGTCCTGGACTGCAGCTCCTTCCTTAAGGCTAACAGGAAGAATAAGTGATGGTGCAGTTTTGGGTGAGGAAAGAGCGATGACCTTTAGGTTAAACAGTGGATTGGGTGGGAAGTGTCCCAAAGTCAGAGCGGCTTGTTAATGTTTGTGCTGTAGCTGGTACCAAAGGGCTGAGTGTGGGTGTGCTCTTTCTTGACACTGACTATTATAATGACCCTCTTTTAAAACATTTTGGACTTCATTGCTACTCCTCGTACATTAGCATTCTTGAATCTTCTATTTTTGATTATCTCCAACCAACAACAAGCCCTTCCATTTCTGCAAAATTGTTTCTTGGTTTGGATTGGAGTCCAACATGGCAGAGGCAGGATGGAGACTTGCTTCACAAGGTCCAATTTTCTGTCCTTGCATCTCTGTCCAGTCTTTTCCTCTAACTTGCCTCTCTGGTACTCCAGTCTCCTGGTCAGGTACACTGCTTTTCCTTGTGGACTCCTTGTGGACAAAGAGCAGACACATTGTAGAGATTCTGTGAGCCTATGAAAGATAAAGGTTAAAAAAATTATATAGGATGTCTCTATTGGTTTAGTTTTCCTTGCCTTGACATTTCCCTTTACAGCCAATGATTTTCAAGGCCCAAAACCACAAAAGGCATCTCTTGAAACAGAACCAACTTGTACAAGGCACAAGGGTCAGTGCACATCAATTTTAAAGCCTTAGGCTGTTCTTTAGTGCTCTTTAGGACTAGGCTGGATTTGCTAGAAGTTTTCTCAGATTTTCCTTATCTTCAAAGACCTCACATTCAGATTAGCAGTTCTGAAGAAGAAACTCTGGTGATGGAATTCATGGGAACATGATAACATGTTCTTCTCTGACCTATGGTAGCGGATTCCAGTGGACACTCGAAAGTGACTAACAGTTCAACCTAGGTTTTCAGTGAAGTGTGAAAGTAAGGGAGATAAATCATGCTAAATTATATAGCTAAAAGTCAATTTAGGAAAGTTAAGTCCAAAATTCTTGTCATTTTCAGTCTCAGTTAGAAAGTGACTTTTATTTGTGTTGGTAAAGATATTAAATGCAAAAGTACGTACAGTACTGAGGGAGCTTTCTGGAAGAAACTGTTGGATTTCTTCCTCTGGTGATATGTTACATAGATTTAATGCAATCTCAAAAATAGGCAAATATCTTGGAAAAGAAGATCAAAGATGGAAGATACACACTTCTCAATGTGAAAAATCACAATGAAGCTACAGCAATAGAGACAGTGTGATAGTGGCACAAGGACAGACGAATTAAGAGCCGAGAAATAAAACCTGACATTTTTACTACAATTTGTTAGCCACCCATTTGCTCATAACTATTGTGAAGAGTGCTGCTAGAAATGTATGTAAATACCTGTTAGCATATGGTTAACTCTTTAAGAAATTACCAATTTCTTTATCCTAAAATAGTATAAAAATTACATTTCAATCAACAGCACAAACAAGCTTCATTTTTTCCACAGTGTTATAAATGTTGGTGAGGCCAGTCTTATTAATATTAGCTATTCTAGTACGTACACAGTAGTATCTCATTGTGACTTTAATTAGTACTTCCTCAGTGACTAAAGATGTGAAATATTTTTCCATATGCTTATTGCTATCTTTGTATCTTCTTTGGGAAAGTTGAGGACCTTTACCTGAAACAATGAGTTGGGTGGAAACTCTCAAAATTAGAGCTACTTGTTGTTTAGCATTCCTGTTGCAGCTCTTTGAGACAATAATTCCAAAGAGCTGAGTGTGGGTGTGTTCTTTCATGTCAGTGACTATTTCTCCTGGTTAAATGTTTTGAACTTCATAATGTTTTCAAATCTCTTGTGCATATTTAAAAAGGAGTTATTTTTTTTTTACTCAGTTTAAATTTTTATATTTTTGATTTATGCCTTTAATCAGATATAGGGCATGTGATATGATTTCAAATATTTTTCATCTAGTCTACACCATGTCTATATTCTCTTAACAGTGTACATATGCAGAGTAGAAGTTTTAATTGCTATAAAGTTCAAAATAGAAACTTTTTTCTTCTGTGGAGCATACTTCTGGTGTCATATCTAAGGCATATTTACCTAACCCAGGATCATAAATATTTTTCCCAAAAATTTTTCCATTTTTATACTTATATGTAGTTTTACCTTTGGGTCTATGACCTGTTTGAAATAATTTTTGTATTTTGTGTAAAATGTGGATCATAGTTTGTATGTTTATGTACAGATATACAATTATGCCAGCATATTTTGTTGGGAAAAATATATTATTTATCCAAAGAATTGCCTTAATACCTTTGTCAAAAGTTGTGAGTGTGGGTCTATTCTATATTTTCTATTTGTTCTAGTCATCTATTTTATGACATTGTCATATAATCTTTAAAATTACTATAGTTTTACAAGTCTTAAAATAGGTAGCATTAATTCTTCAACTTTGTTCTCTTTCAAAGTTGTTTTGGTTATTCTAGGTCTTTTGAACTTTGATACAAATCTTAAAGTTAATCTGTCAGTTTCTTCTGGGAATCTGATTGATGTCAGATTGAATTGATAGGTCATTTTAGGAAGAAATGACTTTTAGTAATATGGAGTCTTTGACTCTTAAACACAATATATTTCTCCATTTATCTTGAACATATTTAATTACTATCAGCAATGTTTTGTAGGTTTATCTCACAAGTCCTTTTTTCAAGTTTATCCTTATACATTTCATAATTTTCACGTTATTTTGAATGGCGCTTTAGAAAACTATAAATTTCAAATTATTCATTGCTAAGTTCATCTGATTTTTAATTTTTAGATTTATCTTTTTGCTTGGTTCTATCTCTTTTTTCATTATAAACAGAGTGAGAAATTTTAAAATGTTTGTTATTTTGAGAAATTCATTGACCAAATTCTACTTGTATAGGACTAGAAAGGGGAAGATTGACTTTGACCCTCTTTTACCACCTTTATGCAAGCAGAGTCCTTGCCTAATATCTCTAGGTAAAGCTAACATTTCTGGCTGAATTTGTTTTCTGGAGCATCTAGATTCTCTACAGTGGCAAAAAAACCTACAGAGTCTGAGCTCCTGGCTTGAAATTTCCAGTTCTCTAATCATTTGGCTTTAGCTGCTGAAGGTCACAGAACTGACTGGCAGGAAATAGGGCACAGACAGCAGGTGGCCCTGCTAGAGCAGCTGAAAAAAAGCTCCATTCATGGCCAATTGTACATCATGAATGCTGGTGACAGCACAGCATACCTGTCAGCCCCATAGCAGGCTGATTAGGTTAATTGAGATCTTCGTTTTCGTGCAAGAGCTGTCAACAGTGTCAGCGATGCTAAGAATCATAGTCAAGGAGTGGCTGAGAAGATCCAAAGGAGTGTTTGTGTGGGAATGGAAGGCTAAGATGCAGTGGATTCATTTTAACCTGGGGATGATCTGATTTGAGAATCTGATCCATCATACAAATGATAGCTTGCAAATAATTTTGGGATTCATGCAGGCAAGTTTCAGGGAATGAGTTCACTTTCCAAAATTATTTCAGCTCCAAACCATTTAGGAACAGAATGCATTGAAAGTGTATCACTAATGTGGTTGGTGTAGTGCCTGCCTCATAAAGGGCTCAGAGGATTAATAGGAAGACTCACAGAGAAAATTAATGATTTTTTTAAAAAACCTTAGAGTCAGAACTAGAATCTTTAGTTTAAATATAATAGTTAAATGTACATACTTTCAAGAGCAATAAAAAGACACCCCTGGGGCTGGAGATTTAGCTCAGCAGCATAAGTGCCTGCCTTGCAAGCACACGGCCTTGAGTTCAATCCCCAGTACCAGTAAAAAAACAAAAAACAAAAACAAACAAACAAAAAAAAACCCTGCTTCCAGCTTACTATACTAATCTATACTTGAAATTTCATATATTCTTTTTAGCTCTTTCTCAACTAATGAGATGTTGACACCGTTGTTAGGACGGTAAGCCATTAGCCGTGATAGTCATTTAACGAGTTCATCAGCTTTGTGAATGAGTGCATGAGAAAGCACTTTTCCTAGTGCTTGAGCAGTTTACCATAGGGAGGGAGAAGAAGAAACCTGAAGTAAATGAAGATAAATGGAGCAGGATAGGCAGGAGGGGACAGAGAATAAGACACAACTTCAAATTTCACTTAGGTTCAGCTCTGTAAACTTACATAAGAATATCAAAAGATACTACTAAGAAAGTGAAAGGACAACACACATAACAAGAGACACTGTTTTTGAATTATATATTTAAAAGAAGTCTACAAGCAGAATATAACTCTTACACCTCAACAACAACAAAAGACCAAAAACTCAGTTTAAAAAATGAGTAAAGGATTAAATAGACTTCTCTTCAAGGAAGGTATGCAAAAGACCAATAAACACATTACAAATGTTTGACATTGTTAGTCACTGGGAAAACATAGACCAAAGTTCTATGGGATACCACTTCATATCCCCCAGGATCTAGGATGACTGTTTCCTCTTACTATAGTTTCCTGTTACTAGAACAAAATGTTTGAGGGAATCAACTTGTAAAAATAAAAGATTTGCGTTGGCTCACAGTTTTGAAAGTTTTGGTTTATGATCAACATGCTTTGGGCCTGGATTGAGGCAGAATGGAATGGGCAGGAATCCATGGTAGAGCAAAATAGCTCATTTCATTGTTAGGAGGCAAAAGAGAGGAAGAGGAAGAGGCAGAGGCAGAGGCTAAGGTCTCAGATTCCTCTCAGGAGCACACTCACTCTGACCTGAAGACCTCCCACTAGGCCTATCTTAAAGATTCCACCTCTTCATCACCCTAGTACCACTCTAGGAACCCAGCCTTCGAAGTGAGAAAACTCATGCTGAACTTTGGTCCCAAGGTAATGGTCTTGAGAGGTGATAGACCTTTGAGAGCTGATTAGGCTTTTGAGTAGGATTAATGCCTTTTCTTGAGAGTGTGTTCTTGGTCTTGTGGGAATGCATTAGTTCTTGTGAGAATGGGCTGAAACATATAACACTAGTCTGGTACCTCCAATCCCTGCTCTGTTTCACACTTGTGCACTTTCACACTACCCATATTCCTGTTATGAGCTGATGAAGCCTGGGCATCTTATCGGAAGTGGAGCAAGTGCCAGGACTATTCTTTTGACCTTTTAGGAACCGAGAACCAAATAAACCTATTTTAAAAAATAAATTGTCCAACCTTGAATATTTTGTTAGCAACAGAAAACAGACCAGAAACAGATCCCTCATGCATTACTGGTAGAAGTGTGCAATAGCAGGGAGGAGCTGAAGATGGCCGATCAGTGAGCAACCAAATACAAAGCCTCCCAGGAGAAACAACTCATAAGCCAGAATAAAACATCCTGGAGAGATCCAGGCAAGGGAGATGGATCCTCTTGACACAGGAAGAAACTAAAACATAAAAAAGCTCATCAAACATGTCAGGACTACAATTGGAACAGCTAAAATTATGGGACACAGCATTTTCTGCTATGACCCACCAAGTTTGTGCCAGCCTGAATTTGCGCCAGCTTGAATCTGCACAGGCCGGCAGAGCCACCCAAACTCCTTCCCTCCACCACTCACAGGAGCCACAACTGCACTGAAGTTGGGGGTTGGTGAGCCCAACAGAGAGCAGAGCCGATGAAGGGACCTTCATTAATCCACAGTCAGTGCTGGGAATGAGACCCCCCCCCCACAGGAAGGGTGCGACCAAATGGACGACGTGTTGGAATCGGGAAGGAGGAGACTGAACTGAACTGGGAATGACAGTGACTTCAGTTGATTGCAGATTCATGGGATTTGCTTGGACTGGGTCATGCCCCTGGCCGGGACCCAATCAGCCATCCCAAATCAATTCCCTGTGCCTAACACACACTAACCTGGTGAAGGCCCCTGAAGTTTGGCTGGCCTGGTGGAGAGGGGCAGGCATACACAGCTCCTGCTTACATCTTAGTGACAAGAGCAGGCAGGAGAGGGAGGAGGTCCCTTGCCAGCATTCTTCTGAGGAAATATGGCCGAAAAGGAAGGGTGCTGAGACCTGCGCTGTACACCTGTGTGGAGGAAACTGGGACCATGACAGGAGAAAGAGGCAAGAGGAGGCCCCCAGCTCAGAACCCTAATAGCAATGATCCAGGAGAGGGAAAAACAAGGGAGACTGAGGGCGGCAAACAAGTAACATCAGACATGGCTTCAATGGACATTAAGAGATATCTTCGGGACCTTGTAGATGAGCTCAAAACTGAAATATTAAATCAGGTAAAGCAAGATATGAGTAGAATAATAAAAGAAATGCTAAACATCTCTCAGGAAGATACAGACAGGAGAAGGGAGGAACACAAAAAAAGGAGAGCAACATTCGATAAAGAATATAAAGAAAATATAGAATACATGAAGTAGATTCAAAGAGACTACCAGGAAATTAAGAACTCCATTGAAAGTTGGCAAAACTCCTTAAAAGAAACTAAGGATAGACTATCAAAACTTGAAGACACATTTGCAATGTGTGATCATGAAAGGAAAGATCTCTTAAAAAAAATAAGGAAACAGACAGTAATAATACAAAGTCTAGAAGATGACAAGAGAATCTACAATTTAAGAATAAGAAGTGTGAATGAAGAAGCAAGAATACAAACAGGTGAATTACAAAGGCTATTCATGGTAATAATTAAGGAAAACTTCCTAAGCATGGGAAAAGAAAATGACATTTGATTATGTGAGGCATACAGAACTCAGGCCACCTACAACCAAAACCTAAAACCAAGACATATAATAATCAAGATACCAGAAATTCAATATAAAAACAGAATATTAAAAGCCATCAGAGAAAAGAAACAGATTATCTATAAAGGTAAGCCCATCAGGATCATGGC
Source organism: Hydrochoerus hydrochaeris (assembly GCA_004027455.1). Lineage (NCBI taxonomy): Eukaryota > Metazoa > Chordata > Mammalia > Rodentia > Hydrochaeridae > Hydrochoerus > Hydrochoerus hydrochaeris. The sequence continues at coordinate 404,796 of PVLA01000008.1, forward strand.
TGACTTCTAGACACAGACCGTGACATCAAGAAGAGCTTGGAGCAAAGTATTCCAAGCCCTGAAAGAAAATAACCTCCAGCCCAGATTGATGTATCCTGCAAAACCGTCACTAGAAATCAATGGAGAAACAAGATGCTTCCATGACAAAGAGGACCTGGGGGAGTTTGTGACCACCAGTCCAACCCTACAGAGAATTTCTAGAGAGAGAGAAAAAATACCAGGATTTTAGGATTTTAGTGGCAGAAAGGCCTCAATGAATGGGGCAGGCAGTAGAATGAAGGAGAAAACTAGACAAACAAAGGCAGAAAAATAGCAAAGCATAAATGAGGCAGAGAAGGATGGCTAGAATCTCTAACATAGATGGCCTTGATACATTATATTGTTAATCGTGTACCAGGATTTAAAACCCACATTACTCACACCACTCTGCTTAGATGTATTATATTCTGTTTCAGTCATTCTACATGTACTAGATTTGAAGGCACAGATAGTTATCCTGAAAATAACAGGATATAGTATGGCAATCATCCTTAATTTCCTATTAACTTAATCTAAAGCTCTGTATAACCTACACTGTTTTACCGTGATTGATCCTAATCAAATCTGGTTTGTTAGATTGCTGTTTTGTATTGATAGATTTTATTCAAAGCTGTTATGATTGATAGTATCAAGTCTGAGAGTATAGGCAACTGCACTGAAGATGACAAGATTCACTAGAATATCCACTCTGGTTTGATTATTACCTGCCTTTGAAGTTTTATACTGTCTACAATGTTTTATTTTTACTAATATTATTATGTACTGCTATATTCAATTATACTGCTATATTCAATTATGCATGATGACATAGACAATTTTATTGAAGATAGCAAGAAACAACACAGTAATCATTGTAGATCACCTTGTACTGTGGTTTTATATGACTTTTTGGTTTCATGTTTTTATAGGAATTTGTCTCATTTTGTCTTGCTAGGTTTTGTTTTTCCCTCTAATACAGAAAGGATAGAAATACATGTAGAGACTCAAGCATGTGTAGCTGTTTACAGTCTCACTGTTTGAATATCTACTTTGTATGCTTTAATTTTGTAACTTGAACAACTATTTCTAAGAGAACAATATGTAATTTATCAACTAGTGATTTCTTATTGTTTATCTTTTTTTAAAATTCTGTATTATCTCTACCCTTTACATGCTTTTTTTTCTCTTTAAATAAAAAAAAATTTTAAAAAAGAAGCATGCAATAGCCCTAAAATCCTGGTATTTTTTTTCTCTCTCTCAATTCCCAAACCCTGGGAAGCAGTTTAAAGATGTAGTAAAAATTATATACAGAATTACCATATGGCTCAGCAATTTCACTTCCAGGTATATACACACAATAGAGTTGAAAATAGATGTTCAAGAAATGCATATGAATGTTCATAACAGCACTCCTTATGATAGCTAAAAGCTCTACCCTTATATCTATTACCTGATAAACAAAAGTTGGTAGATCCATACAAAGGAATATCATAACTCCATGAAAAGGAATGAAGAACTGAAGCATGCTACAACATGGATATATCTTGAAAACATCGTGAAAACTAAAACCAAGACCCAAAAGTCCTAATATTATATAATTTCATTTATATGAACTATCCAGGACTAGTAAGTGTAGAGAGACAGAAAGCAGATTAATAGTTTCCAGGGGCAAAGGTAAAATGAGTGTAGGTACTGATTGCAGAAGGAATAGGGAATCTTTTTAAGTGGTGAGGAAAATGCTCTGGAATTTGATAATGGTGATGCCTTGCACAATGTTGCAAATGCACCAAAAACAACTGAGAGGTACACCTTAATATGATCAAAATGATGAATTTTATATTATAAGAAGTTTATCTTAATTTAAAAATAAATAAGCCACCAAGAAGCACCTTTTGGGTAATACTAGTAAACCCGAGTCTTTGCAGATGAGTGTTTGTGGAGCATTAACCCAGCACTGTGGAAAAAGTCTAAAGAATATATCACCAGCTCAATATTTGCAAAGCTTAGATAGACAAGAGCTTCCAAAGTGTAGCCCTTGTTATTATTCTTCCTGTACTACAACATAAGAATACATACGGAGAAATAGAAGACAGGTAAGGGAAATAGATTTTCATTGTAAGAAATGTAGTTTTTCAAAGCTGAATGAATACCTGAACCGTAAGAATTTGTTACAGTCAAAGGACCAGCTGTGAACCAGACCTCAGTGTAAGGCAAGAAGGGCCTTGCTGTCCACCCCCAATAATAGATGCCTCCATTTCTGTCATTACAGCTCAGAGTTCTTGGCTTTAAAGTACACAGATACAAGGAAATCATGCCAACCACATGCATATATCTTATAATTTTAAGAGTTACTTGGAGTTTGCTTAGTATTAGAAAAATTCAATGGTTGATTTCTTCCTCTTTCCTAGTCACAATTGAGATTCTCTTTTTTAATTACAAAAACAAGTAGTTCTGAGTCAGAGAAAAAGTTTGCTTAGAGTGTTTTGACTAAATTTGGCAATGTAGCTAAGGGCTCCATAATAATTTAACCTCTAATAATAAACTAAAATTAAAGATATTGTATAAAATGGCAGCTTTTGGTGGTTTTTTTCTCTCCCTGGAAACTCATTTATTTGAAACACAATGAGTGAAGTGTTACAGTTTGCTGGTTATACTGACCACTTAGTTTCTCTCTTTTGTTGCCTCTTTAGGTAGACATCCTGAAAATATCACTAGGTGTTTTTAACACCAAAGTTGGAGGAAAAAACATATTTGATGTTTTCAGCTTCTGATTTGACTTCTGAGTAACTCAGGACTGATCACTCTACTATAGCAAGAAAAAAGCTCAACACACTGATAAACCAAAAATGTTTAAGTCTTCCTAGACCCAGAAGTGAAGTAAGATCACAATTGATGAGCTGAACTTTACTAAAATTAAAAACTTTTACTCTCCAAAAGACATCAAAAGAATGAAAAGACAACCCATAGCTTGGGAAAAAAATACCTTCAAAAGGAATATTTGATATAGAACTGTTATCTAAAGTGCAAAAAAGAAATAAGAAGAATTAAGATGAGTTATATACACTTGCCAACTCCCTACAAGTAATCTAATCATTATGTATTGCAAACATGTAGTAATGAAAATTAAACTTAAAAAATAAAAGATAAATTTCTCAATAAAATGAAATATATAACTCTTAAAACTCAACAATGGTAAAATAAATAATCCAATTTTAAAATAGGTAAATGATCTGGAAAGAAAGTTTACCAAAGACAATATACAAATGACAAGTAAGCACATGAAATAATTTTCAGTGTTATGTAGCCATTAGGGAACTTAACATTAAAGTAACAATGAGGTACCACTAAATACCTATTAGTACAGCCAAAATTCAGAGCACTGACAACACCAAAGGAGGATGAGGGTGTGGAACAATGGGAACGCTCTGCCTAGTTCGTAGAGTCACTTTGAAAGATTGGCAAAGTAAACTAGGATCCCTGAATCATCTTCCTTGATATTTACCCAAATGGAGTGAAAACATCCACACAAAAGCTGAACATGGATGTTTAAAGCTACTTTATTCATAATTTTCAAAGCTTGGAAGTAACCAATGTCCTTCTTTGAATAGATCAAAAAACCATGCCATACCTAGACAATGGAATATTAGACAGTACTAAAAGCAAGTGAACTAACTGTTAAGGTGAAGAAACAAATAGGAATTACAAGATGAAAGAAGTCAATCAGAGAAGGCTACATATTGTATGTTTCCAACTATATAACATTCTGGGAAAGGCAAAACTATGAAGCACATTTTTAAAAAATAATTGGTTCTAGGAGCTGGAGAGAGGGAAGAATGGGTAGACAAAATATAGAGGATTTTAGAAGAGTAAATCACCTATGCTGTTTGATACAACAAACAATACATGTCAAAACCTATAAAGCATGCTACACCAAGGGTGAGCCAGAACATACAACACCAGGAGTGAACCTGAATGTCAACTATGCACTTTGGAAGGCAATGATATATCAATTCAGCTTCTTTGACTATAACAAGAGTGGTGCTGGCTTTTGATGGGGGAAGGGTTTATTTGAGGCTAGGGAAACGAGTGCAATTTCTAAGTCTTTCAATCAACTTTGTTCTAAGCCAAAAACTACTCTTAAAAATAAAGCTCATTTTAAAATAAATGCTAGCTCCTGATGCAACCATAACTGTCATCATCTTTATGTACCAAAATAAGAAAAAATTCCAGCCAGTAACTGTTAGGTACTCAATATGTTTGTTGCCAAGTGAATAAATAAGAGTGATTCAGTTAAGTAGAGAGAAGGAAAGACAAATGTCTGAAACCAGGAAATGAGAAAAACTAGAGCAAGAGACTGCAGAGCTGTGTTTTATCACCTCCCTACTACTCCGGATGTCTTTGCGGAAGTTTTTCTAGTATGCATTAGCAGTCTAGCAGAAATATCATCTTGAAGAGCATGTTTTTAAATACCCAAAATGTCAGAGACTGTTTGCTAACATAAGCCTGAATTCGAAATTTATGAGAAAATCCTTGAAAAATATAGGGAGCAAATTGCCTAGAGATTCTCCTGTATCTTCATTGAGGAAGAGTCAAAAGATCAGATTCTAAATCCACCCACATCACTTGCATCTCTTATTAATATTAGAATATCTCAATTACTATGCATTTCTCCCACAAACCTCTGAGAAATTATACAGTACCCTAATTTTTAGAAAGTTTTCCTCCTTTGGATTCCTCCCTTCTAATGTTTGTGCAGTCCTAACAAATGGAAGAGCCCAAATAAAACACTGCCACATTCTTATCCCAATGTCAGTGGTTAGGACTGTAGGGACATTCTGCCACTCTTTTGCACTTTCTCATCTGCCATAACTGATGTTGCTATTACTCTCTTCTTTCTGCCCTTTTTCCTCCCTGTTTTCTTTCTCTTCCTCATTTTCTCCTACACCCCTCTTTATTCTTTTCCTCCTTTTTCCATCAGTTTATATCCAAATACATTCCAAAGGACAGTTAAAGAAATCTTGTCCCCATGAGAAACAGAAAAATAGGATCTGTAAAATTATATTATTCTAAATTTATTACAGATCCTATTTTTCTGTTTCTAATAATGTTTCTAATAAATTTAGAAGAATAACACAACTTTTAAAGTATCATAAATTTTTCCTCTCTAGGAATTAACTTTTACCAGATGATCCCTGGTGATTCAGGATATTCAGCAATTGGTTTTGAAATATCATTGAAGTGATTCCCTATTTGCCAGTTAGATTTGCTTAGTTGCAAGATATCTTGGTGTTTTTGATGTTCACCAGTCAGAGCACTTCAGGTACCAGGGCTTTTTGCTGGGTGGCAAATTGTGTAGTTTTGGGTTTTATTGATGCTGGGTCCTCTTAAAGCTGTGGCAAATTGTTTTAGCTCTGGTCCAGTGGATGGTTCTGGTTATGCAATAACCTATGCCCTAGTTTGTTCCATCAAGTAGAACTCAAATTTACTAGTGCTCAATCCTGTAATTGTTGGCATTTGAAAAAAAATTGCAGCATAGTGGTTAAGCAATTCCATAAATGGAAACCACATTTGTCAAATGAGCTATAAGCCAGGAACCTCAGCAAGAGTACTCATGGGTGTCCTGGTCTCAGCCTGCCTTGCATCTCACATGAAGAAATGGAGCATGTGACACCCTTCCAGAGGGAACTGGATCCACCCAGAAGGCAAGAAGGTTCTCTTAGTCTTCCAAAACTTGTTTTCATAAACAATGCTCATGGGACAACTCATTGTGAAATTGAGATTATATGCAAGCCTGTATATAATTAAATCTCAAAATAAATTCCTTAGAATGATGCTTATTTGCTTTTGGCTGATTTGGTGATAAACATGAAAAGTCCACAGGGTTCTGAGAAAATCCCTGTACCTTTGTTTAAGTTGCAAGTATTTAATTAACCTAAGGCAATTCTCAAACAAAAAAAAATTTAATAAAAATTCAAAACTTCCAAAGCTCCATATGATGATTTTAAGAGAAAACTATATATTGGAACTAGAAAGGTCACAGTGCATTGCTAATGAATTTTCCTCTCCCATTGTCCTCCATGCTTTGGGGAGAAAATTGCAGTAGTGACTTATCCTTTAATGTTTGTTGAATGAATAGCAATGTTGAAGAAGAAGAGAAAGCCTCAGTAGGGAATTACGTTAATGGGGGATCTAAGGACTATTCTTAGGGAAGAATACTACTTCTATTTGAGAAGATTTGAGAATGATAGCTCTAAAAATGAAAACATAACCCAAAGTCTTTTTTTAGAGTTAACTTTTAAAAGGAATGGACAAAGAATATTTTTCCATAAGCATTATTGAAAAAATGCTATTAACTAGGAATGATGGTCTTAAATGTTGTCCCCCCCAGTTCTGGGAGCTCCTTAGTATTCACTGTGCCCAGGATCACTTTGTTCACTCCCAAAATACCTGATTTTAGGAAAAGATCTTGCAGTCATTCTCCTGAGATTTAGTAACTGAACCTAATTACTGTAATACATTAACTTATTTTTTGAGTAAGAGAAAAGATTTAATAGACTGTAATAGCTATCCTACTTAATTTTTCTTAATCAGTGCCATACACCAAGTTGATTTCTAATTGTAGAATTAAAAACATTAGTCAGAGAATGAGAGGAGATAATTTATGGAAGAAATACTCCCTTGCAAAAATTAAATAGGTCATCTACTTCCCTGATTTTTAAGGGGTGGTAATTGATCATCCAATGGTATTCTGGCCTTCCGATATGTGAAAACAGTTACTAAAAAGAAAACAAGGAGACACCTGTCATCAGAATAAGCAGTGTCCAACAGAACTGTGAATTTTACTACAAATCTCTCGGCTACTTTCATAGGGCCAACATTATTACACTGTGTATTGAAATGCTACCCTCTGTTTTCAAAGAGGCAATATTTAATTGCTTTTGTCTTTGGTGAAGTAAAAGTAGCCATCCTACATTCATAGGACTGAAAAGACTCATTTTGATTATAAATATTTGACCTTTGGACTATTGGACTATGTTTTTCATTAGTATTTCCATTCATTCATTACCTTTTAGAAATGTAAATGTCTCTTATAATTTCTAGAAATGTGTTTAGGAATACATCTTCCATGCTTTTTTACTTTCTCACTCCCCTCTAAATTGTTTCTATCTATCTAAGGAGCTTAATATCCTATCATTATATGTTTGATTTATTTTCATATTTATCCAGATAAATTTGTATTAACAACTTGGCCCTTTGAATACTGTGAGTTGGTTCCATGTATACCATTTGCCCTCTGTGCCTTGCACACAAATTGCTCTATAGATTTGCAAATTACCTGCCATGTAGGTTTGTTTCATACTCAAAATTCCCAACAGGAAAGTAATCATACTGACACCAATATCAGAGGCCTTCAGAGGCTTATCTTTCCTTTATAAATTCCTAACCACCTTTTGACTTAGTAAAAAAAATGCAAGGTTCAGGTTAGGTCAACAACAAAGTCAGGGTCAACTATTGGGGAGTGACATGGTGAAGAACCTAACTAGCCCAAATATTAAAACATCAGTGCTTAGATAGACATTAGCCACCTCCTCCAGTACTCATGCACTTAACGCTTTTGTTAATAGACTCTGAGACTCTCATTATCTGCTTTTTCCTTTCACTTAAGAGCAGAATTTCTTTGCACTTAAAACACTGTACCTTCCTCTGAGTATAATCTGTTCATGACTTCTGAAATAGATCATAAATTACATCTCCTGAATATGCAGTTAACAAAACTATTTCCTATACTCCAGGAAGATAAGGTAGTTTTAAACACCTACTTACAGAAGTAATTAAGTGGAATTCTTGCTTTAGGTACAGAGTGTTAGAGTATTTCGGTGCGATAAAGGAGCAGAATATAAAAGTAAAAGTGGCCTTTATTCTAAGGATGTGGAGAGGAGCCCACAACCGACAGCGCTCTGGCTTTCTCTGACCATAATATGGGTTAGAGAATATATATATAACCTTTGACCGTGGGTGGTACTTAGGGAGGGCACTAATGACGTGTGAGGAGCTGATGGAATTTTTTTCGTGGGTGGAATATAATAGAAAGTTGTAATAGGGGAAGGAGGAGGTGACCTCAGGGTAAACATCCCCGATTTGGCCTTCCACCGCCATAATGTCCTGTAATTTATTCTAGGGCAAAACTCTTTCACAGAGCACCAGTGGACTCATAGATTTTTTTTTTTCATTTACCTTTGGAGTTTTGCTTATTTTGGCTCTACCAATTCCTTAATCTGAGAAAAATGCAACTCTGAGTTTATTTCAACAGGGTTAACTGTAGAAGACAGATAAGGGTAAGTTTCAGGGACCATAACATCTCTTGGTCCTGTATGCATCTTGTGTTAGTCAGCTTTGCACCATTATAAAAAAATGCCTGAGATAGTTAACTTATAAAGAGAAAAGGTTAATTTGGGCTCACAGTTTTGGTGATTCCAATCCATGGTCAGTTCTCCTTGCTGCTTTGGGCCTGTGGCTACACACCATGGCAGGAATGCAGAGCACAGCAAAAGCAAAAGGAGGCAAGGAGGCTGGGGTCCCTTTCATGGAATACCTCAAATGATTTAAAAATTTTCAATTAGGGTCCAACGTTCCACTATCTCCTCCTAGCACCACCTTACAGATCGATTCTTTAACACATAAGTCTTTCAGAGCCAGTCAGCATCCATACTATAACATATTGCCCACTACCTTCTGTCATTCTAAGTCTGCTTCTGTGCATGAATAAAGTCTTACATGAACACACTTGGTTTCACTTCCACATGACTTCCTGCTTGGTGTTCATTAGGTTAACCTTAGAGGATTTCAAGGCTTTCAAAGCAAGGAAAAAATTTTAAACTCAGATAGTGCTGAGAACTCTTGGGCCAGACATAGCTTACTTAGTTGAACAGTCATTAAATAAATAGGCTAATACCCATTGCAAATCTTCAAGGGTGAAGGAGTATTTTTCAAACATATTTGACCTTGGAAGACTTTTTGTTAGAATATCTCTAAATATCTCACTGTCTGCAAGGAATCAAACCACAGTCCAACTGCAATTGAAAGCCTGCCTCAGTTATCCACACTCTTTGCAGCACAAGTCAGAATTACCATTTCGCTGACTTGGTTGAATTCCATGAGTAATATCACTTTGGACCTGAGCCATAATCAGTCATGGTATCCTATTACTAATAGACTCTCATCAGGCTATGAGATAAAATGTACACACATGCTTTATAAAATCTAAAGCTCATAAAATAACCCAGGAAAAACTATTATTATTTGATTATTGAAAGTTTCATCAAGTTATAGTAGTCTTAAAGATTCATGAGGAAAAAAATAAGTCTATGGTAGAATATAATAGTTGACCACAAAAGCAAAATCCTTGAAATATTAAGGATGCAACTCTTATTTCCTGATTTCTCTGAAGAGTTTCTTAGAAATTTATCATTAAGAAAGTTCCTTAAGATTTTGTACAATATCTTGGTACTCTAGTGTTACTACTATGATAATAACAATTATTTTGCTTATTTGAACAAACATATATTTATTAGTCCATTTGTACTGCTACAATAATGTACCTTAGATTGGTTAATTGATAAATTGCAGAAATGTATTGTTCACAGCTCTAAAGCCTGGGAAGTCCAAGAACCAGGCGGCAGCAGTATGTGTTTCTTGCTCTCTATTGCAGGATGGTGCCTTGTTGCTGGAATCTCCCATGATGGAAGGGACCAGGAGACTTTCTCAGGCTTCTTTTCATTATCTTACTCATGAGAGCACAGCCTCTAACATGATCACATCTTAAATGTCCACTTCTTAACACTATCACCAGAAACCAGGACTGAAGCCTCCTGAGTATTAGGTTTTGACATATGAATTTTGGGAGAACATATACATTCACACCATAGAAATATTCTTAAATCTTCAAGAGATGCTAGAGTTTTAAAATTGCTATTTTCTGGTACAAAAAGACTCAAACTAAACTAGGAAAATTGGTGTCTCCTGATTTAATTCCATTGTGGTAAGAACTTTATTGATAGAGTTTAGAGACTGCTTCCTATTCTGTATCTACAGGGTCAGAGAGAAAAATGGTAATAGAAGGATGGGTGATCCACTCTCTTGTGACTAGCTGCACTAATTTTAGCTATCAGATCAGTCAGATCCAAACTGAAGGGACTTAAAGGACAATGGCATACATTACCTTGGTCAGTTTTAGTGATTTAGTCATGGGAGCTCCTTTAGGAGATTCTGATACTATACTATCTAAAAATTATAGTTGGAAATTGTGACTTAATATGACCCCTCACATTAGGTGGTGGTAATGGTTTCACAACAAAGTGGATGTACCTGGGAAAACTTGCTCTCAGCTGCTGTCTAGGTACCCAGGCCTGTCTTGCAGGAGAGAGCAAGCCTGGGAGGCAACAGCATCCAAGCAACAATACTAAAATGAAATGATATTAATTTAACCCTATGTGACAGGAATTATGCCGTAACATTAAGTGAAGTTTATTCAACCCAAGACTAGGAAGATGTTTATTTGTCTGATTCTGAGAATTTTTATGACACAAAGTCCTTTACCAATGAACTTAATTAACTTGCTTCAGGGTTAGCAGATGCGTGTCAGTGAGACTGAGACTGGGCTGATTGTGAAGTATATTAATTGTAATTCACTTTCAAAAACTAGTGAATTATAAGGGCCTTTTTAAAAGAAATCAAAGTTTCTCCTGTTGCTGAGAGTAAGTTCACACACCCTTGTTTGAGAAATGCTGTCTTAAAACACTTGAGGCCTTCTTCCATAAAGAGTTGTTAAGCCATGCAAATCACCAGTATAGGAGGAAACCATTGTAGAAAAATAAAAACTTAAATTATCACTCTAAAGAAAATACCAAATTTAAAAAATCAAATATTTTTATGATTTGTGAAGCCTGCTGCCTCCTAAGAATATATCTCAGAAAGTTTTGAGAGACTGACAATCAGATGATGGTGGTGATCTTCAACCAAGACTATTTAAAAAAATTTACTTCCTAAAATGAAAAGTGAGATTAATAAATAAATACCTGTATATATGAAGAGAGTATTTGATTCTCAGGGGCCTGATTTGGTGCAGCTAATTTAGAAAGTAGGAATTAGAGAAAATATTCCAACAAGACTTAGGATGTCTCCATTTTAACCTCCCATTCTTAAGCAATTTGACTTGGAGTAACTTGTTTGGGAATTAGGCAACACTGCCTATGAGTATTTATATGGGCAGAATTTGTTTTCCCCTGGGGCTGTTCAGCTGCCAGCCATTTAGGGCCTGCTTGGTACATGGGCAGGTGCCCCCTCCTCCTTTCCTTCTTGTGGTTCCTCCAATAGAAATAATCATTTTTTTTTAATGGAAAGAAACTTGCTCCTTTTTCATAATCTCAGCTACAGATCTGCTTTTGATTCTGCGTGCTTCATTTTGTTCCCCAATGGATAATTTGGAGATTTGAGTAATTAACCCAAGACTCATAGGAGGCAGTCTTTCTGAGGCGGGTAATTTTGCTGTGGTGGAGTCGGCTGCTGTCAAGCATTAACTTCTTAATAATGAAGCCTTTCATACCCTCTGCTGTTGGCACAATGATGCACTTGAAGCTAGTGGCTTGGCGGAGTGTAAGCGGACCACTTCTATTTTTTCCTTGAACAAAATAGTCCTCTTGATCTCTGGGTTGGAGCTATTTTTATTTTAGTTCAGATCTTTTTTGCTTTTTAACTTGGTAGACAAATCTTTCACTTATATTTTGATCCACTGCTTAATCTGTTGCCTTTTTGCAAAATAGAACTGCAAAAGGCACCCTTCCCAATATCCAGGCGGAGGAGGCCCCTTTCCAGGGTGCTTGGAACCCTTTCTTGAAAAATGCTGAACTGGGAGCTTGCTTCTCTGATCCCCATACACTTTCTACTATTAACATGGCAATGTTGCCTGGACAGCACGAAGGATAATCACACCTGCAATTAAAAACCAAATTAGAATGTATCTTTCTTTGGCAATTGAGATCCACAGAAATATGTGGAGAGCTACTGGCCTCCTCTCCCCTTCCCACTGCCTCCCTCAAGCTCTAAGCAGAGAAACAAATGAGAATATTTTGGGTTTTTTATTTGATAAAGAAGTATATTTTAACTGATTTGGCAAATTCCAAGTGGTTACTGTGGCACAGATGCTGAGAGAGGCAGAGCCATCGGAGCTACTTGTCACCATCATGGCTATGCCTTGAACCCAACCGAGCTTTGTAAAAGATTGTGCAAATATAGGCTGTACTATATATTTACATAGCAGTATTTACAGATATATATATATATATATATATATATATATATATATATATGTATCAACCCTGAAAACACAAGCTTACCAGTTAAGTGTTTACTTAAGTATAACCATTTAAACATTGTACTACCTTAGGAAGAAATTTATACATAGATTTTTCTCATTTCTAGGATTCCCACATACTGTTTTTCATAGCCAAAAATCTGAAAAGCATATTTTTTCAAATGAAAAACAGTATTTATTCCAAAAATTATAGTTCATAAAATACATTTTCATTGAAATGCTTCATAAAAAGGGCTTAAAATAGCTGAATGAGAGTAGTTTTAGGGGAATGCAGGGGTATAAAAAGGATACCATTAATCCCCGCCCTCTGGGAGGCTGAGGCAGGTGGATCTCAAGTTTGAACCTAGCCTGGGCACCTTATCCCCTGGGTGAAATTTTTTAAAAAGAGGTAGATATAGCTCAATATGAAGGTTCTAGGTTCAATCCCCAGTACTGAAAAAAAAAATGCATTGAAGTATGGAGCCCTGTTGTGTGGCAGACATCACAAGGATGTGTTTTAGGAACCTGCTGAATTCCTTTTAATTGGCTTCTATAAAGCACAGGAGGCTCCAAGACAGATCCTGCAATTGTCTTTGCAACTCAGTGTCCTTCCTTTGGGATACTGAACATAACTCATGCCAACTCAAAAGTCCTTCCTGCTCTGCTTCTTTATTCCATGTATATCATTCTGGCCACTTTCTTCTGACCATAACATAGTTTTTGGTGCCCCAAAGGAAATCCCTACCCTGGAAGTTATTTGAAAAGTAAGTGCAAATCTTGTCACAGCACTGGAATTCTAATATTAATTCAGCTATACCATGCTTTTGATAGACACTGGACTGGTTCTCAACCAAAATATAAATGCAGACAGATCCTACTCACGTTGCTGATGCCAAGCAAATTACTGTCAATGTGCTTGAGAAGGTGGCTTTTTAAATATTGTGGCACTTATATTTGTTAAAAATAATTCTTAGAAATCTTCCCCTATCCTCACAAAAGACAAAACAAAACAAAACACCTCAATTTTGTTATTCTGGTCATTATTCTTCCCAACTGTGCCATCTTAAATTTGATACGCTTGCTTGCTGTGTTATCAAAGAGGACAGATGTAAACAACTGCAGGACTGAAAACCACTTTAAAGAATATTGTAGATTTATATCAGCCCCTGTGAGTATGTCTGTTCCATCACCTACAAAATCCAACAGTGACAGGAGTTTCTGTTTTGTCAGTTGAGATACTACAAACTGTTTCTGTAATGTTTTATTAAACTCATGGCATTCTGATTTTTGAAACACATCCAACAGGAATAGTGTTTCTGTATTTTCCATTTACAGATTAATAGTAGGTGTCACATATAATTTTAACACGATATGACCTAGGACTCAACTGTACTGATCGTTATAATATTTTTGTAGAACCAAGGCTTCTAGATCTAGCACAATAAAATGAAGTTAGATAAATGTGGCATGAAAGGATTAATAAGCATAATGGCACAGTTGTGGTATAGCTATAGAAATGGGACTTGAACAGGTGATTTTTGTCATACCTTTACCTGTATCATGAATTAAGTCATGCTACAGGTCTGTCTTCATTTTTCCTTAGGTTTTCTTTTGTCTGACTCCTTCATAATCTTACATGACTAACATTTTTTGAGTTGCACATATTTGACTTTTTGAAGGTTTACTAACAATGTTCTTCAATTCAGTATTCCTTTACCTTGCTTTGCCTTTTGGTCCGGATCTAAAATAATTCAATATCTAGTAAGTACTTAACAGCCTTGAGGACAAGAAGTGTAGATATTGCTCTGGATTAAAGGGCTCAGGAACCTGGGGAAGCTACCACATTCTCTGGCTATGTTAATTAGCCACTCTTGTTGCTAAATAAGTCTCCGGAGATATTTCACCAGGATCACAGAGGTGATTTGTAATGCTCAGAGTGTGGAAAAAGCAACATGTAGGCTTTATGAATCTCACAGAAAAAGCTCTACCTTCTTCACAGAATCATCACCTTATAATTTAGATTTTTTTCCCTGAAACCAGAACAATGGGACATAGAAATCAAATATCTGTAATTCAAAGTGAATTATGGAAATGCATTTCTTTTTTTACAACTTACATAATTCAATTCAATGTCCTTATCGTTCAGCAAAACCTTCACTATTATTAGCTGAAAATAGGAGTTTATAATCATTTGAAAAAATTCTGTATGTGTCATTCATGGAATTTATTCGCTCTTCAATACTATCTTTCTCCCCAGGGACTCATTATTCATTTACACATCTAAAGAGTAAATAAAATGACATTAACTGGAGAAAATGCAGTCTCCAATTCATGACACCAGGATATTTTTTTTCTAAAAAACAGAAACAAAAAACAAAACAACACAAAACAAAAAAACCTCTAAGCATTCGGAAATAGAATACTTTAAAAGGAAAAAATCAGAACTTGTTTTTCAATCAGTTGAGAACAACAGGCACCATTGTAGCCCAAAGCAGGAGTCTTATAAACAGTGGCAGAGGAGGAGGGGATAACACACTATTATATATGATTTAGATGAAATATTTGTAGGTTCCAGATGGATTCAATTGCTCTCTTACTATGTATATCTGTTTTCATAATTATGATCTTTAAAAAAAGACCTTAGTGCTTTGATACCTTAAGAAACATTGGTACTGATTGTTTTGACTAGCAAGGAAGGGATATTCCCACAACCACCATTGATCTATGGCGTAATTAGTACCATAGAGCAAATTCTTCCAAGCATACTCTTGGTTGAGGAAAATAGGGCACGATCTGATTTTATCAAAACAGTATGGGTATAGCTCGTTATAAAAGGACAGTATGACTTTGGTCCATGTCTGGCATCCGTATCAAAAGACAGACATTCCTGATTTATAATCATTAATCTTGCAAACATCTCAAGAGTGCAAATGATTGACTTACCCTATGTTGGGCTGGCTATGCTCAGTTTCCTCCTTTGTAAAATAGGGATAATGTATTCTTCAGGTATTATTTGTTAGGCATAAATATGTTCACAAGGATACAGTGAAACTAACACAATATAAATATTCCCTAAATGTTAGATATTACTATTATTAACATTGTCTCACTTGAGACTATCCTCATTAGTGAAATAAATAAGAGTCATATTTATAAATATCACATTGTGTCTCTAGTGTAAAAAGTAAATAAGAACTATAAATGTAATAAAACCAAAATGTGTAATTGCCATTGTAAAAAAGAGAGGAAAAGAAAGTGCTCTAAGGGATATAACTGCATGTATGTTTAAGTGTGTAAAATAGATGACCATATTGCTGAATCTTTGTTGGATCTTTGAGCAGAACTGTTTGCAGTCTCACCGTTTGAATGTCTACTATGTATCCTTTAACTTTGTAACTTGAACAACTACATCCAAGATGATAATATATAATTTATAAACTAGTGATTTCTTAGTGTTTTTTTTCTCTTTTTCCTTTTTCTTCTTTCTTTCTTTTGGAATTATGTATTATTGCTACCCTTATTTCTGTTTTGCTTTTTTCTACTCTTTAAATAAAATTTAAAAATGTATAATTGCTATTGTAAAAAAGGGGAAATAGGAAGTACTATAAAAGAAACAACTGCATGTATATTTAAGTGTGTAGGATTGACAACCATATTTCTAAGTTCTTGTTGGATTGTTGAACAGATCTGTTTACAGTCTCACTGCTTGAGTGTCCACTTTGTGTGCTTTAATTTTGTAACTTGAACAACTATTTCTAAAAGAACAATATGTAATTTATCAACTAGTGATTTCTTACCATTTATCTTTTTATAAAAAATTCTATTATATTTCTATCCTTTTTCTGTTTTTTTCCTTTTTAAATTAAAAAAAAAACATTGTTTCTGGTCGTCTATGAAAAAACATCTAATGCTTTTTGTCAGAGTACACAAACACTGAGTCATCAAAACACTAAATTTGCTTCCCAAGAACAGGCAATGGACTTGCGAGCACAGGCAGTCCAATCTAGAGCAGCATTAGCCCAAAGGATTAGTATAAGATACATACATAATTTTAAATTTTTAATAAGCATGTTAACAAGAAAGTAAATTTAAGTTGATGTAATTAACTTTTAATAATATATTTTAGTGAAATATATCCCAAATACTATCTTTTAAACATGTAATAATACAAAATCATTAATAAGATACTTTGCATTGCATTTTTTAAACTAAATCTTTAAAACACTCTGTGTATTTTCCACTTATAGCACATCTCAGTTTGGGTGAACCACGTTCAAAGTGGCCATGTGTGTCTGTCCTTCTTGAGTCTACATTCTCAGGGTCTCGGTTGTGCCACAAGTGATGTCTCTTATCAGCCAGTATTACTACTGCCTTGGATTGGAAGCAGCTTCTGAAGGTGAGAACCATGGTAGAGAAGGGGATTACAGTGTAGTTTCTGGGATATCTGAGAGAGTTGGATCTCATGTGTCCTCTTTCTTAAGCTCTCTGTGGCTCCCCGAGAGCACTCCAAGCCTGTGGGACAATAGACGTGGAGAGGCCATACCTCGCAGCTCTTGGGATGTGGCTGTGCAGAGTGCATAGATACCCTTCCCCCATCCTTCCAGCCTGTTTCAGGGGGAGGCATGGGCAAGATCTGCAGTAGGCACGTTGTGGAACAGCTCTGCACCAGCAGGAGAGTGTTGTGGGCAGAGAACAATGTGAGGTATCTTCATCACTGTCTAGCACATAAAAGCCCGAGAGCCCTGGCTGGCACTGTGAGTTGTATGTGTTTTCTTTGCCTGTCCATTCTTTCTGAGTCAGCCCTTTGTTGGGGGCTGCAGGCTCAGTTTCTCTTTCATTTCATTACCTTTTTGTTCAGGATAAACTCACTCACGCTTCACTTGTTGGACAAATTCTAGGTTAGATGTCCCTATCCCCTGAGGTCTTTCTTCTGAAGGAAAGGGCTACAGAGCAGAGACTGCTCTAATAAACTAGGTGGACTTCAGAGAACTGGATGGCAAGGACCTGGAGCTCAGTCTGCCCCCACCACACTCAGTGTCCTGAATACCTAGAATTGACTGGCTAAGGCTCTGTCACAGGGGTTCACCTCACAAAATAGGACCCTTCATTATGGGTAGTGCACAACTACAAACCTGCCAGGCACACACCCCTCTGCTCTGACATTGTTTCAGAAACTGCAGTCCCACCCACCTCCACTTTCACAGTTGGGCTCAGTGCACAGAGAGAAGATGGAAAAAGAAAGAGAGAAGGATGTGGGAGCAGGGCTGTCAATAAACATTTCTATATTTGTATCTTTCAGAGAACATTTTCCTACAGAAATCTTAAGTTAGTATATTTCACACTTCTTAGACTAGAGTTCCCAGGAAGAAAAACAATTAAACTAATGTATTATGACTTTGAAAATAAACCTGGAAAAGTTTACAAATGGTGAACCCTCATACCCAGTCGCCCAGGATTTCTATGTCTAGGTATATATATATATACCAAATGAACATATGTGCCTGTGTTTGCCTAAAGACACATACCAGAATGTTCATAGAGACACTGTTTGTAATAGTAATAAAGTGAAAACAACCTAAATGTTATCTGCAGGGCACTAGTAAAAAAGCATGTGGTCACATAATATGTAGAATGTACATTATATACATGTATAGTACAACAGTAAGAATGAGTAAACTACTACAAGAATATTGATTATTCTTTTAAAGATAATGTTATGTAAAATAAGATAGACACAAAAGAATACATAATACATCATTTCATTTACAAAAAGTTAAAAAATAGGCAAAATAACCTATTTTTACATACTTTATATTTCAACTCACAATGCACAGTATATATGTAATAGAATTGAAAGAATAATGAAATAATTCTTACTCTTACTATATCTAGAACACCATGATTTTCTCCTATTCAATCAAAGTCCAGTGGGGAGTCACTAAATGAATTTTATAATCATTAATGGAATGTGATCTATAATTTGGAAAACACTAATAATAATGTTGGTTAGGCTTCTGGAATAGTTCACATTATCTAATGTCTCTAAACCATGGTTTCTGCCTCCATATAACAAGGAAAATAGCAGTATCCCTTTCAGAAGATATGTATGGTATTGGGAGATTTAATGCACATTAAGGTCTTAGCATAATGAGGCACACAAATCTGTGTGTGCAGACATACATGATTTAATTAATAATTTTATTTCCAAACATATCCAGGTCTTTCCTTGGCAAATGAATCTTTTAAATCTTTATACTAAATACAGACTGATAATAAGAAGTAACTTTTAAGTGAGACTTAAGAGGTGACTCACTGCTCTAGATAAGCTAAGTTCCATGTTGACTAGGACTTCTGTCATTTCAATGTAAGAGAGGTTTCATGAGTTGTTTCTGCATTCCCACGCCATGCCCCAAGAGTATTTTCTTGTGTTCTCTGACCTTTTTGGCAAAGCCTGAGATCATCTGGGCATGTACAGTATAACTGTACTTGCACATTCCTTGTTTTTAAAAAGTCATCTTAGCTTGGAAAATGTTGGCCACTACTAAGCGCTAGCCCTCCTACTTGGCCATGGGGTCTGACCAGCCCCCACTGCTTCCTCCAACAACAAGGGCTTTATGCTCTCATGCAAAAAGACCAGCTGTCAGCTTAAATTTCCCTAATCCAGCCAGATCTCAACTCGGCCAATCAACAGTCACTATCTGAGGGAAGCCCATCTGTGAAATGCAGCAGTTCCCTTACTGGAATGACATGTCATAAAAATTAGTTTGGGCACTAATCTAAGGAAGCTTTGTACTGAGTCGAGGGACTGCAAGGTCGTCGTCCTCTTTGCCGAAGAGCTGGATCAGATGAGAAGTGCAGGGCTTAAAAATACAGCAAGTTCTTCCACTTCCTGCCTGCCCCCTCCAACCCCATGTGATACTGTCCAGGGATGAGGGGCTGATCTTATGCACCCTCTGAGTCCTTTCCTCTAGGCAGCTGGTTGCTCTGTCATCCAGGAGAGCTAGAAACACAGATAGGTGGAAATATATTGCTCTCAGTTTTCCCCCTGTACCCCTCAGTGTGTGTGCGTTTGAATTCTTTAACTCCATGATTACATTGTTAACTCTTGGCTCAATTTATTTAAAAAAAGGAAAACAAATTATTCCTAAAAATCTTCTGCTGTGAGTTTGCCCTCTTACCTTGAGAGAAACAGTTGCTCCCAAAACGCATTTTTTTGAATTGATAGGAAAAATAAAGAATTCAGACCTCCATTTTATCTTACATTATTATTATTATTATTTTGTATTATAGTGGCAGAGGAGACTTTTTTCTTCACATCTCCTGTCCTGATTTGTTTACTTTCTTATGGGTGGTGCCTTGCTCTCCTTGGCAGTGAGCAGAAACTGACCTGCAGGTGGGTACCTGCTCCCTTCCAAGGATTGCTGGGCATGAAGAGGCCTAAAGTACAGCTCTTCCTTCAAGAATCCTGAAACTTAGTTTAGGGAGTGACTTGCCCACATGCAAAGTTTGCTAAGTCTTCTTGACTGAATATTAATGTAGAATGGGCAAGAGTCTAGGAAAGGCGTTGCCTGCCTGACTCCTCATGTAGTGTCTGAAAGTCTTACTCCCAGTATGTCTGCACGTTTCACTCACATTTATTCAGTGCACAGTGGTTTCTATTAAGGATCTACTACGCTTTAGGCATTGTTGGATGTGTTTACTGAGGCTGCATAAAGTGTGCACCAGGTTACTACCAACCAATTAAAATCTCGTTGCTGGCCTCTTTACTTTATTAATTGACTGAACAGTATGCTTTGTTTGTGCCATTTAAAAAGTCACCATGCTATGGGACACAACTGTTGAATTGTGTATTCAGATAATCTCATGAACATTTTCACACTTAGTCATTTTTATATAGTCTCTTGCTTAATTTCTTTTGGAAGTATAGTCCTTTCCTAGAAGTTTAGAAGTGTGAGTTCTGCATTAAAATAAAAAAATGTCATTTTATGATTCAAAAAACCCTGAAGTGTTTTTATTTTTCATAAAGAATTTCCCTCACACTAATTAGAAACAATTCTGAGTCAATCATTTCTACATCTTTTTTTATTTGAAACTAGGTTTTGGATAAAATAAACTAAGCTATGGTTTGGCTGCATCTCTGTTCCAAGGCTATGCAATTAATCTGATTGCTGGTTTTAGATCAGACTGGAGATTCAGCAGCCACCTTTACAGCTTGAGAGGCCTAAGGGCTATTTTTATTTTTTTCTTTAAATTGTAGTACCAGGGATCCAATCTAAAGTCTCATGCATGCTGGATAAGCTCTGTACTATAGAACTATTTTGCCAGGACCCACACACGTTTTCTAAGGACTTTGCACACACATAACAGTGTTATACTAAAAGAAAAATATCAATCTGTTGGTTAATAATGTAAAGTATATTTTTGCTATTTTATATAGTGAAATTTATGTATTATACCACTGAACAGCAAATCATGAAGATGTCATAGTGTTTTGGAAAAACTTTACAATATTGTCTAAAGAGAGGTTGAAATTAATGAAAACCAAGAGAGAAAGAAGATTAAAAAGATTTTATTTATGAATTCATCACTCACTCATTTGCTTATTCATTAAAGAGCACCTTAATGGTTCATTGACATTGCTAAGCATTATAAAATCAAATTGGGGAGGAGTTAAAGATGGCTGATCAGTGAGCAACAAAATACAAAGCCTTTGGGAGAAACAACTCATTTGCCAGAATAAAACATCCTGGAGAGACCCAGACAGAGAGAGATGGATCCTCCTGACACAGGAAGCAATTAAAACATAAAAAAGCTCGTCAAACACGCAGTCTCAGGGCTACAATTGGAACAGCTAAAATTACCCCACAAGGCATTTTCACTGCAACCCGCCAAGTTTGCACTGGCCCGAATTCGCAAATTTGTGCCGGGCAGCAAAGCTGCCCAAACTCATTCTCGTTGCCACTCACAGGAGCCACAGCTGTACTGAAGTTGCGGGTTGGTGAGCCCAACAGAGAGCAGAGCCAGCAAAGGGACCTTCATTAATCCACAGTCAGTGGTGGGAATGAGACCCCCCCACACACAGGAAGGGTGCGACCAAATGGGTGACATATTGGAATTGGGCAGGAGGAGCCTGAACTGGGAGTTGGTTGCTCCCTCCCCAGAGCAGATCTGTGGGATTTGTTTGGACTGGGTCCCCTGGCTAGGACCCAATCAGCCATCCCAAATCGATTCCCTGTGCCTAGCACTCACTAACCTGGTGAAGGCTCTTGAGGTTTGGCTGACCTGATGGGAAGGGGCCAGCATATGCAGCCCTGCTTACACCTCAGAGACAAGAGCAGGCAGGAGAGGGCAGAGGTCCCTCACCAGCATGCTTCAGAAGAATTGGGGCTGACAGGGAAGGGGGCTGGGACCTCCACTGTACACCTGTGTGGAGGAAGCTAGGACCATGACAGGAGAGAGAAGAGGAGGCCCCAGCTCAGAACCCTGAGAGCACTGATCCAGGAGAGGAAAAAACAAGGGAGGCTGAGGGCAACAAACATCAGACATGGCTTCAATAGACATTAAGAGATATCTTCAGGACCTTGTAGATGAGCTCAAAACTGAAATATTAAATCAAGTAAAGCAAGATATGAGTAGAGTAATAAAATAAATGCTAAGCATCTCTCAGTAAGACATAGACAGAAGAAGGGAGGAACACAAAAAAAGGAGAGAAACATTCGATAAAGAATATAAAGAAAATACAGAATACGTGAAACAGATTCAATGAGATTACCAGGAAATTAAAAATTCCATTGAAAGATGGCAAAACTGCTTAAAAGAAACTAAGGATAGACTATCAAAACTTGAAGACAAGTTTTCAATGTGTGACCATGAAAGGAAAGTTCTCTTAAAAATAACAAGGAAGGGAGGAGCTAAAGATGGCCGATCAATGAGCAACAAAACAAAGCCTCCATGGAGAAACAACTCATATGCCAAAATAAAACATCCTGGAGAGACCCAGACAGAGGTAGATGGATCCTCTTGACACAGGAAGAAATTAAAATATAAAAAAGCTCATCAAACACGTTGGGACTAAAACTGGAACAGCTAAAAATTACGGGACACAGCATTTTTGCCACGACTCACCACGTTTGTGCCTGCCTGAAATTGCTCCAGCTTGGATCCGTGCAAGCCGGCAGAGCTGCCCAAACTTGTTCCCGCCACCACTCACAGGAGCTACAGCCATGCTGAAGTTGGGGGTTGGTGAGCCCAACAGAGAGCAGAGCTGGTAAAGGGACCTTCATTAATCCATGGTCAGTGCTGGGAATGAGACCCCCCCATGGGAAGGGCATGACCAAATGGGTGACATGTTGGAATTGGATAGGAGGAGCCTGCACTGGGAGTGACAGTGACTTCGGTTGGTTGCTCCCTCCCCAGAGCAGATTTGTGGGATTTGCTTGGACTGGGTCGTGCCCTTGACCAGGACCCAATGAGCCATCCCAAATCAATTCCCTGCACCTAGCACACACTAACCTGGTGAAGGCCCCTGAAGTTTGGCTGGCCTGGTGGGAAGGGGAAGGCATATGCAGCCCAGGCTTACATCTTAGTGACAAGAGCAGGCAGGAGAGGGTGGAGGTCCCTCGCCAGTGTGTTTTGGAGGAACTGTGGCCAACAAAGAAGGGGGCTAGGACCTGCACTGTAACCTGTGTGGAGGAAGCCGGGACCATGACAGAAGAGGGAGGCAAGAGGAGGCCCCCAGCTCAGAACCCTGACAGCACTGATCCAGGAGAAGGAAAAGCAAGGGATATTGAGGGCGGCAAACACACAACATCAGACATGGCTTCAATGGACATTAAGAAATATCTTTGGGACCTTTTAGATGAGCTCAAAACTGAAATATTAAATCAGGTAAAGCAAGATATGAGTAGAGTAATAAAAGAAATGCTAACCATCTCTCAGGAAGATACAGACAGGAGAAGGGAGGAACACAAAATAGGAGAGAAACATTAGATAAAGAATATAAAGAAAATATAAAATACATGAAGCAGATTCAAAGAGACTACCAGGAAATTAAAAACTCCATTGAAAGCTGGCAAAATTGCTTAAAAGAAACTAAGGATAGACTAACAAAACTTGAAGATATGTTTGCAATATGTGATCATGAAAGGAATGATCTCTTAAAAATAATAAGGAAACAGGCAATAACAATACAAAAGCTAGAAGACAACAAGAGAATCTACAATTTAAGAATAAGAAATGTGAACAAATTAGCAGGAATACAAACAGGTGAATTACAAAGTCTATTCACCATAAAAATTCCCAAGCATGAGAAAAGAAAATGACATTCGGCTATGTGAGGCATACAGAACTCCAGCCACCTACAACCAAAACAGATCTATACCCAGACATATAATAATCAAGATACCAGAAATTCAATATAAACACAGAATATTAAAAGCCATCAGAGAAAAGAAACAGATTACCTATAAAGGTAAGCCCATCAAGGTTATGACAGACTTCTCGACACAGATCATCAGATCAAGAAGAGCTTGGAGCGATGTATTCCAAGCCCTGAAAGAAAATAACCTCCAGCCCAGATTAATATACCCTGCAAAACTGTCACAAGAAATTAATGGAGAAACAAGATGCTTCAATGATAAAAAGGAACTGGGGGAGTTTGTGACCACCCATCCAACCCTACAGAGAATTTCTAGAGAGAGAGAAAAAAATACCAGGATTTTAGGAACAGTGGCAGAAAGGCCTCAATAAGTGGGGCAGGCAGTAGAATGAAGGAGAAAACTAGACAAACAAAGGCAGAAAAATAGCAAAGCAGAAATGAGGCAGAGAAGGATGACTAGTATCTCTAACATAGATGGCATTGATACATTATACTGTTAATAGTGTACCAGGATTTAAAACCCACATTACTCACACCACTCTGTTTAGATGTGTTATATTCTGTTTCAGTCATTCTACATGTACTAGATTTGAGGGCACAGACAGTTATCCCAAAAATAACAGGATATAGTATGGTAATCATCCTTAATTTCCTATTAACTTAATCTAAAGCTCTGTATAACCTACACTGTTTTACCATGATTGATCCTAATCAAATCTGGTTTGTTAGATTGCTGTTTTGTATTGATAGATTTTATTTAAAGCTGTTATGATTGATAGTATCAAGTCTGAGAGTATAGGCAACTGCACTGAAGATGACAAGATTCACTAGAATATCCACTCTGGTTTGATTATTACCTGCCTTTGAAGTTTTATACTGTCTACACTGTTTTATTTTTACTAATATTGTTATGTACTGCTTTATTCAGTTATGCCTGATGATTTAGGCAATTTTATTGAAGATAGTAAGAAACAACACAGTAATCATTGTAGATCACCTTGTACTGTGGTTTTATATGACTTTTTGGTTTCATGTTTTTATAGGAATTTGTTTCATTTTGTCTTGCTAGGTTTTGTTTTTCCCTCTAATACAGAAAGGATAGAAATACATGTAGAGACTCATGAATGTATAACTGTTTACAGTCTCACTGTTTGAATATCTACTTTGTATGCTTTAATTTTGTAACTTGAACAACTATTTCTAAGAGCACAATATGCGATTTATTAACTAGTGATTTCTTACTGTTTATCTTTTTTTTGAAATTCTGTATTGTCTCTACCCTTTACATGTTTTTTTCTCTTTAAATAAAAAAATTTTAAAAATAAACTTATGCATTTCTATGTGGTTCACGAAGGCAATTTTTAAACTGATATATTTAATAGTGTTATTTGTTACATAGTATCAACAGTACCTCTGATTCCTATATTTAAGTACTTTTCTATGGGCTTATACAAAATAAAATAAATATCTCTTAATTTTTTCTGAGCTTAAATAAATTGTAACATGATCTCAAAAAAAAATCAAGTTGAAGTTTATGACATTTCCTTTTGCTCTTTTGGTCTTTCTTATGCTTCCCTCCTGCCTTCCCCACACTATAGCTACTGTTATAGTACTAGGTCCCTGATCCGTACAAGGAATACTACAGGAAACGGTGGGGAGGTGAAATCTTTGGAAGCTTCCTAAGGAAATGTGATATAAGTCTTAAAAAGATGCACATTGCTATAAAAGGCCCTTCTTGAAACACTTCATTCAGATCTGAAAAGCTGCCTGCTTCAAGAAGGTTCACCTCAGTGGGTGCCAGTTGACCATAACTTTTTTTTTTTTTTTGTACCGGGGATTGAACTTACAAACTCAAGACCTTGTGCTTGCCAAGCAGGCACTAAAGCCACTGAGCTAAATCCCTGGCCCCGGGCCATAACTTATTTTCAAACTTTTTCACCTGGGTGAGTTATATGGATATACTTTAGCACTGGCATAAACAACAACATGCCTTTCTGGTTTTTCCACCTTTTTTTTTTTTCATTATGTCTTATTTTAAACTGTTTGGGAAGAGGACTATACATGATTTCTAGTCCAAAGGGATCCGGTATACCTACCTCAGTGATAGATAATGAAAAAATTATCTGAGTATATGGACTTAATTTCTTGTGACTATATCTGTGTTAATCAAGCCAGGCCCAGTTGTGAACTGAAAAATAAAGAGACAAGAGATCTGTCACTGGATGTTGTGCACAGAAAGTATTTGAAAAATATCAAATCAGTATGTGTTGTTTCCTGTTGGTTGTATCGATCTTTACTATTTATAATACAGTACTGATGCAGCTGTAAAATCAAAAGGAGGAGCAAAATGGCCAAAACACAAAGTTGGGTGATTGAGAGGCAGCAGACTGAGCTGCCTGGGTACAGGAAGTGGCATGGTCAGGACTAGTGGTGGGAGGCAGGCTGGAGGGAGAAAACAGCCTGCAGAGGCTGGAACTTCGCTGGCTCCTACCATGTAAGGAGACCTTTGAGAGCAGAGAGCTGTGAAGGTGCTAGGCTTGCTTTCTCATTTAATTCTGCATGGGTTGTAGAGACAGAGGAAGCAAGGGAATTCTCAGCGAAGCTTTTCTAATTTATTGTCCTTATCCTAGGCCTGTGCCATGAAAACACAAATGCCAGCTAAGTCCAATAAATTAAAAAATAGGAATTCCCTATAAAAATGGAGAATTCTGGACTTTTATCCATGTTTCACTAAGAGTGACTAAAAAATATGATCCAAATCATGAAAATGAAGAAAAAAGATTATTGTACTTTTTGCTTGTTTGCGACAAAGTCTTGCTATGTGATCCAGGCTGATAAGGAACTCATTATGCAGCACAGATTGGCCTCAAACTCTCAGTGATCCTCCTGCTTCAGCCTCCCAAGTGCTGGGATTACAGGTACATATCACTGCATGTGACTACTGTATTTTTTTTTTAAATATGCCTAAGAGTCATCTGAGAGTCTAGGGAAAGGTAACATTGTCTTTCTAATTAGGGAATAGGCTTTATAAAGTTAGATAATATGCTGAAGAAAAATGTTACATTGAAACTGATTTCTGTCCAAAAAAAGAGAAAAAGATAACCTCAATTGTTATAGCTTGATTGCCCTATATAACTGTAACCTGTTTGATGTCTAAATTTACGATCTTATTTCAGGATTTAAAAAAAACTGATGATATATATATATATATATATATATATATATTCAATTTTCATACATTGGTTTGGACCAGCTTTGTCATTTTGCTGGTCTTCTCATTGATAAGTTTAATAAATCTTTTGCTACATGTTTACTGTATATTTGTATAAGAGTTAAGATTTTAACTATTTGAAAACTGTACTTTGGCAAACCTTAGAATCTTGGCTTGGTATAATAGGTCTAATTTATCAATTAATAAATACATCACAATGTACCTTTGGTAATACTAAGGACCTGAAAGGAAGGCAGTTAACATCTATAATTTTATACAATGTATTTTATACTTGCACTGGACTATTAAGAGGTAGTAACCAAGAGGAACTGACACTTTTTAAACCACTCAGCAAGTTTTAAATAGGTTAGCAACAGACAACAGAACCACATATATTTCTAATTGGCAAGAACTGTTTTATTCTGCAAAGTTGGTCTTGCCTTGTGCCCATGCAATTGTGAAATATTTGCAAGCCTTCAAGTCAAGAAGCATTTAAAACAGAAAGAGGAACTGTTTAAGAAATATATGTCCTTGGGGAAAGATTTTCCCCTTCTCCCTGCTCTGCAAGGACTTATAATTCATTTCAGCTGCTATTTTTCAAAGCGCTATCTTTTTTTGTAATTAGCAACGGAAAACTGAGACTTAAAGGGAACAATAGGGGCAAAAGTCATATTTCCCTTGGTGAGGCCTAGCTAACTAACTTCCACAGTGTTTAAGATAGAACAGTGTCTAAGTTACTTTGTTATCTGCCGATATTTTGTGAGGATTCTGAACATTTGAGTTAAGGTTTTTCTTAAAAATAATATAAAATCAGTTGATAGATTAATTCCATTTGGTTAGAGAGATCTATGAAATATTTGAATTGAGCCAGGCTTAGAAAATCTTTTCCTGCTTCTAGTTATTCTTTCCTTACGGAGCATGGCATATCTTTTATAGTATAACACTAGCACATAATACAAATTTAATTTGCCACACATACAAATGAGGATTATTAAGTTCCTTCTACATAGAAGGCATTAGATATAAACTACTAAGACAGTCTCCATCCCAAACGATCTTATAATTTAGTTGGAGACTCAATAACCAAATAACATCCCTTTGTAAAAGGACATAAATACATATTTTGATATGATTAGAGTTTGGTTTCTATTTTAGCAGATTGCTATAGTATGTGGTATATAACCATATAAACTATAGTGTGGATTCTGCTATTTGGGGAGATATGATATAATAGTACCTGAGTGTGTGTGTGTGTGTGTGTGTGTGTGCTTTAAGTATTTTCAGATGGAATTGATTTCTCACAAGGACATTAGGAAGATAAGCACCAAAAGTGACAAAGGAATAGGCTGAGGCTGGTTAATCATCTTATTTGCTCATTAGCAACCATGTCCCAGAAAGTGATGGATCTTGTGACAGAGGCAGAACACAAGTTGAGTGCTTGGCACAGATTGGCGTTAAATATGTATTCATTGAAATGGATTAAAAATATATCAGCAGTGAACCTTGAGCTCAGAGCTTACCATTCAGGAGCATAGCTGCACTATACATTCAAATAATTATTAGTCAAATAATTATAACTTAAAAGAGAAAATGGTTTGCATGAAAATGATACAGGGCATGGAGAGCACAGCACAATCAGAAATTTCTTCATTAGGGGCACAGATGCACTTGGGAACAAAATGGCATGTGAGTTAGAAATGTCAGGATGGGTACAATGTTGACTTACGTGTATGCAGATGAAGATCACAAACCAATACTCTGAGGTAGAACAATGTGGGATCTGACTGGGGAAATTCACTTTGAATATAAAGATATGACATAAAAAGGAGCTTCAAAAGGCACAGTAAATTTGCCTAATGATGTTCTTAATATCACATAAAGAGTTTGAACCTGAAGCTGTAGAAACAAACACATTACTGAAGATTGTTTTCTGTCTTTGAATGATGTTAATCGAGCAGGTAAAAAGTTTGTATTCTATGTTGAATTTCTCTAAGCAGCCCTTTAAAAATGGTTACCTTGGTTTATTTTGGAATTCTACAGTTTCTATATTCTCTTAGAATAACTTTGGATTTCCTACTTACAAATGTTCTGCTCATGAGAGACTTTTCACGTATCTTTTCAAGAAATGAAAGTATGAGGGTTTGCAGTCATTTCTACCATGGATGAGAAATTTCATCTCTGACATGGCCCCTGATAGTAGGTCCTCCGGCCAGAAGTAGTTCCTCAGGAAAAAGGTTCAATTGCTTTTTGGCTGCTTCACTGGGACATTTACCTCCAGCACTGCTGGAGACCTTTTGATGCTCTCCAGTCACTGTGACACTTTGATTTATTTTCCTGCTATCAAAGCCCACTTTCCCCAACCTAAAGATAAGAAATGTCAATTATTAAGTTAGTTGTGGCAATAGCTGCATAAATATTAAATACCTGGTCTTTGCTGAGCATTCACCATGTCATAGGTTGCTGACACAACATAATCATCCAACAAAATCAAGGCAGAAAGTGTAACCATCATCCCCATTTACCAAGGAGAAAAGCAAGGCTCTGAGATTCTGGAACTTGTCTGTAGCAGTGAAGAGGGAAGCAGTAATTTGGTCATGACATCTTAATGTCGTAGCCTAGGAAGCTTGCCTCTCTACAGAGTTCTTTCAATTGTTGTCTTTAACCTTTCCACCCCTAGTTAAGTTCACAGAGCAGTGGATTGCACAGTTATAACACTGGTCTGGGTCTTGGCCCAGCTTCTTATCTGGTGGACAGTTATTGGCTTCTTCTTAGGAATATCTTTCTAGGCCTTTGTTTGCATCATTTCAGAAACAGAGGTCTATGGAGTTTCTAGAAGGCTCTATCTAGTCTCAGGGCCTAGAGATTTCAACTCAAGGCCAGAATTTGCCTTTTCATTGTTAATTTACTCTGCTCCCTATTAATGACTAGTTTTGGAGGCCTTTAAAATCTGAAAACATATTTTAAACCTTTTCCCAAAGCATCTAACCTATTCATATTTTTAAATGATTTGATCTTTCCTTTTTTCTTTGCTACTTTTTTATTTTAAAGAGGATAAAACAGAATGCAACCAATCAAAACAAACCAGTGCAAGAGATACAAGACTTCAAAACATTATGAAATCAACAATAGTTACCATAATGCCTTTTGATGCCTCAAAATACTGCAAATAACTTCAGACATAGTAAAAATCAAAAAGAACAGAATAGAATAGAAACAATAAAAACAAAACAATGAATGCAATAAAGGACTTTAAAACAAGCCTATAGCAAATCCGAAATGGCTACCATAATGTATCTTTCTATCTTTGAAATAGCTGCTCCTGCCATCAGATTTGACATTATCAAACACAACAAAAGAGAATAAAACCCACCTCACCAAAACAATGGATATGATATGGGACCTTAAAACAAGACCATAGGGAATCAACAATGGCTGCAATCCTCAGAAGGAGACCCCCACCCACCCAGATGCCACACTGCACACCGCTATCCTCTGAACCTACGATTAGACCACTGGCCCTAAACCTGCAACATTAGTGAAATTCTAAAGCATCACAGGCATCCAATTACGTTTCGCCTCCATAGCTGTGTTTCTCCAGATAAGCTGGTCGCTTACAGTGTGTGGGTGAGAAGTGGTACTTCTTGTTTGCCGGCCCAGCTCACGTAATGGAAGGGGCTGGGGTCTGTCTGTCCTAGTGCGGCAGTGGCCTACGCCGTGGCACTAGTTCCCAGACTGTGCTTGCTTGCTGGTGTGTCAATTTTTTCCCTGCTTTGTCGTTGATTATTTTCTCAGACTCAATCTTTAAATCACCTGGGATTTCACCATTTCTTAACAAGTATTTTCTTATTTATCTAATTTTCCATATGTCTTTGAGATTTATGCTCAGAAATTATTATAATTATTCTATTGGTGACCCAGAAACTGCATAGAAATAAGGACCTGTCTCTACAACTGTAGCTATTGATGATAAACCTCACTTTTCTTGAGGCCTCTCGAATCACTACCTCTGGGTTTTATTGTTGTGCTCATCACTCTTTTATTAAAATACAATGCTGTTTATTTAGATTTACTACTGAACTAACTAAATATCTCCATGGGATGCCTCCATAGCCCTATACAAGTGGAGAAAGCATACTGAGTTAGCCAGCTAAGACTTCTCATTTACAAAGAAAATGTAAGATAAGAGAGAAAAAACATAGAAGTATTTTCCCTAAAATAAAAGCAGGTGGAAAAGTTGATTTTTAGCAGTCCTGAAGGGTTAACAGGCTCCTGCCCTGTGCCAGGAAGTTTCTCTTTGTTATATAACACACTTAAACCAATTAGGGCAGGTCTAGCTTGTTCTCATGAGGTTATGGGCCCAAGATAGCAGAATATTTCTGCCGTGCATATTCACTCTCAGGAAAGTCTCTTGCTGTATTCTGACATTCTATGGGCCTTCACTCAGCTTATTACTCAAATATACTTTCTTCATTCCATCAACAAAGAATATTTCAGTGTCTATTTTGTGCCAGAAGTGGTTTGCCAAGCTTTAGGACTGTCAGGCCATCCAGGCCAGCCACTCTCTCCTTCATTATAGCCTCATGGGATCATACAAGGCTGAAATCCCATCTCAATAGGGTGAGGAAAAAAGATCAGAAAATGCGTTTCTGAATGAAAGAAAGAGAAATTTAAAAGTATTTCAGGGTTTTTTTTTCTTTCATTACAGTACTTTTCATGCCTTAATATTTGCATAGCATTTTTATAGACTGTAAAGGACTTTTGTGAACACTGGTGTTAAAAATTCACTTGTAGGGTTTGGATAATTTAAGTGGATCTTCCTCACTATGAACTCCTCGAGTGAAGAGACTCTTATTAATATTTGTATCTCTAAAATATGTCCCGGGGGCCAGGGATTTAGCTCAGTGGCATTAGCACCTGACTGGCAAGTGTGAGGTCATGG
This sequence comes from Hydrochoerus hydrochaeris, assembly GCA_004027455.1. Taxonomy (NCBI): domain Eukaryota; kingdom Metazoa; phylum Chordata; class Mammalia; order Rodentia; family Hydrochaeridae; genus Hydrochoerus; species Hydrochoerus hydrochaeris. The sequence continues at coordinate 436,690 of PVLA01000008.1, forward strand.
GTTCAATCCCTGGTACTGCAAAAATAAAAATAAAAAATAAAAATAAATAAATAAAATAAAATAAAATAAAATAAAATAAAATATGTCCCAGGGCCAGGCACAGAAGCAGATATCAGTGAGTGATTTTCAATCCCATGCTCCCACTTACGCATATGTAAGTTACTCCCTCTGAATTTATAATTGAGGCTCTTTCTACTCTCTCCTCTCCATGTCCAGCACTGTTATTAGTTAAGGCATTTGGCTAAATGTCACACATAAGTATCAGGCTGAGTTTAGAGGACTTAGACACAGGGACAATGCCATGCTACCTAACCACATCACTCCTTGAAGCCACAGAAGAGATTTTGTTTTCTTTTGTAAAATAAGAAGTTTAGTAAAGATACAAAGTTGTTAGCTGGAGCAAAATAGAGAACTGAAAGAATTTCATGGAGGGACAATAGTTTCATAATGATTAAGGTTTCAGAAATATCCAGACAAATTTAAACAAAGCCAATAAAATTTCTTCTGAAGTAAGTACTTCATGTCTTCTTCAAAAGTACCCTTCCAAGGAGACTTGAAATTTATTTTCACCTGTAGTGTGTATTACAATTGCAAGTTTGGTAGTTAAAAACACTATTATTTTCTCATGAACAGAATATAATAAATAGCAGGAAAACTGGCATTTTGGCCGCTGGAAGAATACAAGACAACAAGCCATTGAGGCACCCTTGTTAGGAGAGGATCTGCAGATCTCTAGAGTTTAGTCCTGAGTTCTGACCTTGTGGTAAGATTATTAATGACTATTTGCTTTTGTTCATTAGAAAACTTCAATATTCTGATCTCTAGTTCTCCTAAATATCTATATAAACATCCTAATTGGTAATCCAAGATACCCAAAATGTGGGATAAATATTGACAGAAAAATATAGGAAATAATTAGATACTTAAACTTAGACATTTTTCTGTGAAATCTTGGAAAAGTCATCTAGCTTCTCTTAATCTTTTTCTAACTTCAATAAAAAGGTTTTTAAATTGGACCATTTGTCTTTTCAAATGGATGCTATAGGAATAGAATTAATAGAAATAAAATACTTACAAACATTAAATGATTTATTCATAACCTGTATATCAATTTTATTTAAGATGTTCACTTTTCCTTTCTTGACCCCATGTCAGCATTGAGTAGAAAAAATGGCCAATAAGGAAAATTTGGAAAAATCCATGAAAAAGATAGTTCAGATCTGAGAGAGTCTGAATAAGTTCAAGCCACCAATTGAAAAGAAATTAATCACTCAATTTTACCAGCTTCCTCTCTCCCCTTCTGCTTGATTTTGATGGACATCTGTGTGGATGAAACAACGAGTATATTCTGTGGTTAAAAACATTCTAAAAGTACTGTATTTATTTACCTTTTCATTTAAGAAGCAGAAAGAAGTGCAGATGAACTTAGAAGAGAGAGTTATATGAGAAAATGTGAGCAGAGCAATTCAGACTCTTGAAGGGGCCCAGTAATTCACAAAACCTTCAGTGTCTGTTCACACACACACACACACACACACACACACACACACACAATGGCCTTCCATCATGTGCCAAGCACTTTTGTAAGCATAGAGGATACACACTACTAAATGAAAAATAAATTCTCTATTTCAGAGATTTTATATTCTAGTCAGTGAAGAAGTAGTGAAGTCAGAAAACAAATTATGATAAATTCAAGTAATGACATATGTATGTTATGGAAAAAAATTCAAGATAACTAAGTAGAGAGTAGTTAAAGAGATAAAAATGAAGGCTAGAGCTGGTGGTTTTAGAGATACTAGTCAGTCAAGATCTCTCTGAGAAGTTGGTATTTTTTTTCTATTTTTATTTAAAGAGAAAAAAAGCATGTAAATGGTAGAGATAATACAGAATTTCAGAAAAAAAGATAAACAATAAGAAATCACTAGTTGATAAATTACATATTGTCCTCTTAGAAATAGTTGTTCAAGTTACAAAATTAAAGCATAGAAAGTAGATATTCAAACAGTGAGACTGTAAATAGTTACACATTCATGAGTCTCTACATGTATTTATATCCTTTCTGTGTTAGAGGGAAAAACAAAACCTAGCAAGACAAAATGAAACAAATTCCTATAAAAACATGAAACCAAAAAGTCGTATAAAACCACAGTACAAGGTGATCTACAATGATTGCTGTGTTGTTTCTTATTATCTTCAATAGAATTGCCTATATCATCAGGCATAAATGAGTATAGCAGTACAATTGAATAAAGCAGTACATAACAATATTAGTAAAAATAAAGCATTGTAGACAGTATAAAACTTCAAAGGCAGGTAATAATCAAACCAGAGTGGATATTCTAGTGAATCTTGTCATCTTAAGTGCAGTTGCCTATACTTTCAGACTTGATACTATCAATCATAACAGCTTTGAATAAGAAGTTGGTATTTTAATTGAAATATAAATATTCAGAGGCAAATACTAAGGCAAAATCTGGAAAAAATCAAAGATGAATAACATGAGAAAAATCTGTAGGAAAGTGAGGTAATACTGGTAGCCAGGATCCAAATAATATGCAATGCTTTCCCCTATGAATTGGGGGTTTATCCTAGAATTTTGATTTGTGGATAAATGTCTTTCCTTAACTTTGGACATAGCTTAGCTATTATCTCTGCAAAGCTGTTTTTCTTTCATATTCTCTCCTACCCTTCTTTGATACCAATCACATGTATATTAGACCACTTGATAATGTCTCATACATCTAGGACATTCTACTCAATGGTTTTATTCAATCTTTTTTTTCACTGCAAGGTAAGTTAGATAATTTCTACTGACTTTCTTCAAATTCATTGATCCTTTCTTCTTGTGTATTTAGTCATAGAGTTAAACACACTGATTGAATTCTTTATTTCTAACACTGTAGTTTTCAGCTCTATAATTTTTACTTGGTCCATTTGTAGCATTTCTACTTCTATGCTATTCTGTGCATGTAACACAAAGTAGCAAAGTCCATATATCTGTTGAACAAATGAATTAGTTTTGCTACTCTCTCACAGAGAAGGATTTTTTAAAATAAGTGATATTCACATTGGGAAAGTTCAGTTTATCATGGAGCAGGCTATCTTCCACTGAGACAACAATATCAACTGATAGAAACCTTTATTTGAAAGTTTTGCATAACTAACTTTCTTTTAGGGATGGCTAATGTTACAAACCACTCACATATAATTAGTGCTTTTATACTTGGTGAGCTCCCACTGGAAGCTTGTAGAAAGATTAGGTCCACAGGCGCATGAACATTAATGTCCTTTTCTCAATAGCACAGGACTATAGCAGCCATAATAAATGTTTCCCTTGGTGAATGACTTGAATAAAACCAGATTGTCTTTGGTTCAGTTTTATCCAAGGCTAAAGAAGATAAATTAATTGTTCCACTGTCAAAACATGGAATATGCCCCTTGGAACAGATTGCACATGATTTAAATTCCTTCTCTCTAGAGAATAGCTTTGGCAAGACTCTTCACATGCAGAGATAAAAGGGTGATGCAGATTTTACCTGGAGAAGAATGTCCCAGAGGTCCATCCTGAAAAGAATAATGAGCTAGGAATCCCAGAATGTAACAATTCAATAGAAAAATAAAAGTGAAAAAGGAGAAATCTCAAGGAATCCATTAAATATTTCTGGAAGACAAAACAAAATAGCAAGCAAGGCTGTGGAGTTATAGAACAAGAAAAGCACGAAGGCACATTTCCCAGAAAACACTGGACTCTCACATAAACTCAAAGAGAGTGATGTTTCTGGTAAGAGGATTGTATGTAGAGTTATAATCACCAGTATATTTTATTAGTGTTAACTATCATCAGGGTCAAATAAAATGCTACCTGCTGCCTTGAGTATGATTAAGGGGTAGATTTTATTAAAGTGCAACATGTTGACATACGTTATAGTTTTTACACACACATGCACATGTGCACACATATGTACAAACACACATGCACATACACAGACTCAAAGAGGTGCTGCATTTTCATTTCTCAACAGAAAGAAACTTAGACTTTCACATGTAACTGTAGTTTCTAAACATAGTGTGGGGAGACAGAAATCTGAATTTGGCTGCTGGCGAGGGTTGTAGAGGGTATAATTAGTTCATCACAGAAGCTGGAATATGCTGACCTTTTCATCCCAGCCGAGCCTGCGGCCTCTGTTGCTGAGTGCCTCCTTCTTTGCAAATTGTAATAAGAACTTTCATTTCAAGATGCTTTACAAACTTTATTTCTTGCTTCCCTTAAGGAGAGGCCTGTGTCAGTCTTTGCTGACCGGAAGGAACTGACCTGCTTAAGGTTCCATGGGAATTAGTGCCCAAACAGGAATTGCAACTTTGGTGCCTTTGGATCAGCTCCCAGACACAGGCTGCTGAAGCACCAGGCAGACCTGATTCTGCTTCTTCTGTTCTGCCTCTGAGAGCTCATCCACTCTGAGGCCTCTTCATTTTATTTCCTCTTTCTTCTTCTTCTTCTTCTTCTTCTTCTTCTTCTTCTTCTTCTTCTTCTTCTTCTTCTTCTTCTTCTTCTTCTTCTTCTTCTTCTATCTGTGAGTTTTGGTTTTATTTTCCATGAACTCTATATAACCATATTTATGATATTTTTGATATTAGGTATATTTGTCCTCTTCATGATTTTTGAAAGTTCATTTTTAAGTTCCAGAATCTATACATACTAGGACTTACAGAAGTTACACAGCTGAGTAAATTCTGCTCCTGTTTATATATCCTTGGGACTGTCTCACAGAGCTCCACGAAGAATACATATAAGAGCACAGAATGCCTGTTGTTCTTGTTTGTTTTTAATGACTAGAATGGGGTGTGGAATGCAATACTTTTTCTTTACTAGATAACTTTTAGATCATTCATGTATTCACTCAAGAGAAAAGAAAAGAAAAAAGAAGAGGAGAAGAGAGAAGATAGGAGAAAGAAGGAGAAGAGAGGAAGAAAAAACAAGGCGTGCTATGATTTGTCAACTGTGACTTAGCCAAACCATCAATTATCCTGCAGTGTTCACTGTGGAAAACCCCACTCATGTCTTCTCAGTCCTTACCACTAGGATTCTTTTTACTGACTTACAACTGTGAGTGTTTGAATCTCTTTCCCTAGAGACTTCCTTAGATGGCTGTAACCTGTTCTGCCCAAGGCAGGCTGGAAGCACTGAAGAACTGTTGGGTGCCCATGGCAGTGATGGGTGCCTATGGTAGCAGTTTGCAGTGATGATTCCCTTGCCCCCCAGATGGAGCAAGTCCCAGCTGCTGTGCATCTGCGCCCCATGCTTCCAGTGGGGTAAGCGCTACTTGTCCACAGTGGGAGCATCCTTCATTGGCTGCTTTGCCCTCCTCATCTCACTTCCCCCTGCCATTAACATTTCCTGGGTTTTCCCTCCAAACAACTACATGTGTTAGAATCCTGTCTCAGGCTCTGCTTTACAGAGCACACAACAAGGACAAATTCTCAGGGTATTATTGCTTATGCATTTAGTGTGCTCTCTAAAAAGAGATTTTGGAAGAATTCCAAAAAAGTTAAACAAAGAAGAGTTCATGTTGTCAAGAAGCTCTCAGGCCAGGGATTCTTTTTACTAGGAAAGGAAAGAAAAGGAATACTTGAATACTTACTGTTACGTACTCAGCTTATCAGAATGACCCATATGAAAAGACTGATATTATACTTTGGATCTAGGATGTCCCTGAGAGTTCATGCCTTAGAGGTATGGACTTTGGACTGTGATTGGAAGTAACTGAACTGTGAAGGTTCTAACCTCATTTGTTATTGGGATGTAGTAGAAACTTTAGTATGTGGGCCCTTATATAGGAAGTAGTTCCCCGGAGACAAAACATTGAAGGGTATATTCTTTTTCCTCTCCCTTCTTTCTCCTCTTCCTCCCTTTCTGGCCATCAAGAGGTAGGTATCTCTTCCTTACCACACCTTCTCTACCATGACGCTCTCCCTCATCACAGGCCCAGAAACAATGGAGCCAAGTGACCATGGACTAAACCCCTGTGACTGAAAGCCAAAGTAAGTCTTTTCTGCTTTTAAATTGTTTTTATTAGTATTTTGTCAAGCTAAGACAAAAAATATTTGGTCATTTTTGACCTGTAAAAATGTCAGTTTCATTTGGTTCAATGTAGTACATGGCAGTTTTCATTCATGTTTTAGCTTCCATTTAATAAGCTACCAAATTCTTGCCAATGGAGAGAAGAATTTGCCAACTTTTGCCCAACATTCCATCCAGCAATATAGAAGAGGGAAGAAAGTTTATAACCAGTCAGTCTAAATGCAAGTTTCAGAGTGAAACATTATTTATGCTAATACCTGATTAGGCAGAGCTTAGTCCCATACCACACCAAGCCTAAAGGGGCTCTTGAAATGTCAACTTTATTCCACACAGCAATGTGTCCTGCTGTAGTAAAGGACACTTTTGTGGCCCTTGAAGCAGAAGACTAATTCTGTCATCAAGTTGTCCACATTTATTCTTTAGACTATTTATATTGATGAATTATTATGTTTTGAATTTTATTATATTAAGCTATGAGTACTTAATAACAAAAATATTGAATTTTTAATATTGAGTGTTTATAAGCATCAAAATTGTCAACATCAACATCAACTATTTACTTCCTTATAAAATCTAAAAGATAACATGGAAAAATAAAAACCTATGTGAACTACAATGTAAACACAAACAAAAGTCTACCACAGAAATAGGTTTTGCTACAACTGTCACACTCAAGGCAATTGCATGTTTCATACACAAGTATCACTTACACTGATAGCACATATATTTTGTTTTCCTGTACTTTCCTGTAGGGAACAGTTGACATCTTTTTGGTTTTCCTATTGTTGTAGCAATTCTTTGTGATGTTGCACCTGCCTGTTGTTCACCAGTGTACGCCACAATTTTTTTTTCTCTGTAGTTCCCTGGGCAAAATATTTTGTTTTTCCTCTGTTGTAAATGACCTCTTAAGAGCTTTGGTCCCAATTCTGTAAGAAAATTTCTCTGTGATATTTTTCATTTGTTAATATCTTGGTAAACTATCAAACTACTTATGCCACACATGTTTAGGAACAAGTAAAACATAATCATTGGTCAAAGCTTTGGGTTTCAAATGACATCATAGTTGCTGCATAACTCATCAACAACACCTACTCCATGTTTGGTTTTGTTGTTGAAAGTTACCATCTCAGAGTTCTGTTTTGTCCCTATCAATATTTCCATTATGGTGAAATGTTAACGACAGCAGGCCAGTTTGCTTTTCTTTGCCATATATGAGGTAAATGTTATAGCTTTCTGAAATTCAGAGATTGTACTATATAAATCTGTTTTGAAACTGAAACACTTCATTTGTAATCTCTGCTTTGTTCTTGGTCAATTTGTGCTTTGTTAGCAAATGTAACATCAATTGGAAACTGGGAAACTAACTGTTGAATGTCACATTTTGATTAGTTTGGCAAATGGGAGCAGAAAGTCTGTTCATAATATAGTTTGGTTTGTAACTATATGAATAAGGACCTAATGGCTAAATTGAAAGAATAACAAGTCTTCACACCTACAAGAACATAAAATTTTATGCCATATTTTGACCCTTTGGTTTTCCATAAGTCTCTTACATTCCTGTAATCATCATGAGAAATCTGTGCTAAGTACAATAGACCTATGACTGCTTTCAGTTCAGTTAGTGAGGTGTCAAAATGAATGCATTTTTGAGTATGGTTATTGGTGCTACAGAACATTTTACTTGCATTTCAGTCTTTGGGTATTTCAAAGGATCTTATAAAATTTCATCTGTTATAATTTTCAACATTGAATGGCAGGTGTTCTGTGATGCTCAGTTAACCATTTACAAAACCAATTAGACTGAGCGTAAAGATGTATCCAAATTCTGTTTTGACACTTTTGTACACATGCACACTCCTTACCATTCATCATACCAAGTGGGTAAATTCATAGATTGCTTCCTGTATTCCTCAGGGGAAAGTCACTGAGACAAACAACTGGTTAATATAACCCTAAAGCACAAATTTACATAGAAAGGTAAGACATGGGTCCATTGGACCCAGGTTTATGCTTGGGAGTGAAGATATTGAAAGATAACTAACAGTTTAGAACTTTTTCCAAATTGTTAATGATAAGAAAGCAAATGACTGAAGAGAAAAAGGGAGGCAAATTAAATTACTTTTTAATTTAGTTCTTTGGATTAGGGGGAAATTTAACATTTTTCATCAGTTTAATTTTCTGTATTTGTTTTGGTCCTCCGATACAGAACTGATTAAGTCACTAACTTTATTTCATGATATATTGCCATCACCACTTATGCCATGACTGAACTGACTTTATTGTCAAATGTATTCCATAAAGCTCTTAATAATTACTCCTATTATCTTTCCCATGTTACAATACACTTGAGTACATTTGATATCTATGTTTGAAATGATGTGTTTTCTTGTAAATTATTTGCTATTTTTGTATGTATACATTTATACCTTACATAATTGTATTGTGCTATAAAATTTTTTTCTTTGTTTTTTTTTTATTTTGAAGGTAGTAGAAATACAACAGAAGAAGACAGAAAAAAGCCAGTTGTGACAATGCAGTGAATTTGGTGCAGAACTTCACAGCAGGTTACCGGGATAACAGTAAATTGCTTTTTCTTATTTTTTTCACCTATCATTTTGCTTTTAAGTTTTATTTGTGTGTTCTTTTAGTTTTTTGTTCCTAATAGCATTTATTTAATGACATCATGTTTCATATTTCATCATTACTTTGCTCCTCAATTTCCCTAATTGTGGACCCCTAATTTGCTCCCAATTCCCCACTGCCACAGTCACAATGGTGGGATACACATGGATACTTATACTCTTCTGGACCTTGGGAGAATTTCTCAAGGATGCTTTCCCAGCACAAAGTCAAAGACTTGCACATTATGCACTAGGCTCTGTCACCTTAGAATATCTGCACTTACTACTTTATCACCAGTGGCATGAAAGAATTTGTTTCCCACATACTACCCCCTCCTATGTCATTATAAAATATTTAATTTTGTAAATATGAATATGACAGGAATAAATAATTATATCATTACTGCTTTAATATGCCTTTCTTTGATTACTATTCATTTTCTCATGTTTTCATATACAATTGCCCTTTGTATTTCCTTTTCTATGCCTTGCCTGTTTATATCTTGCTGGTTTCTGTCTTGAAGTTTTTCTCTTTTTCTTAT
>PVLA01000008.1:446034-668004 GCA_004027455.1 Hydrochoerus hydrochaeris
TCTTCTTCTTCTTCTTCTTCTTCTTCTTCTTCTTCTTCTTCTTCTTCTTCTTCTTCTTCTTCTTCTTCTTCTTTTTCTAGCTACATGGTTTTACCTTGACATTTAGGTATTTAATCCATCTGGAATCTTCCTGTATGTTGGTATAAAGCAGGATTCCTATTTCTTTTAAATATAGTGACCTAGATTTCCTAACATCCTTGTTAAATACCTTTTGTTTTCCTATTGACTTGTATTAGTATTGTTTACATAGATCAGGCTCTTTGATATCCTGTGCATGGTGTCTGTGTGCTTGTCTTGCCCACCCTAACTCAGACATCTATTCCTTCTCATTCCATTCTGTGTATTTATTTGTCCAGAACTATTAAACTGGTTCCAACAAATTTTTGTGTATATATATATATGTACATGTGTGTGCTTGTGTATGTGTGCATGCGTGTGTGTGTATTGAGGATTGAAGCTAACATCTTTGCAATGAGCTCATTCCAAATCCTTGTTATTTTTTTCTTTTGGGACACATTCCTGCTAATCAGTAAGTTGCTCAGGCTGGGCTTTAATTTATGATACTACTGCCTTGGCCTCCCAGAGTGTTGGAATTACAGGTGTGCATATCACCATGCTCTCCTGGCTCCATATTTTTTAAAGAATGCAGTATGTATGTATATACACATGTCCAGAGAGATACAGAGAGAGATAGACAGAAATTTAAACTGGACTTGTCTGGAAAAATGTGGTGTTTGAAAGGAGATTGTGCCATACAGCTAGAAAACAAAACAGAAATAAATGAAAGATTGGGTGTAGGACAGGAAGTAAACCAAGTTCCCCAGTATCTGTCTTCAACCCCAAAAGTGATGTCTGTGGTGCCTATTCTTAACCTCCATGCCTATAGGAACTATATTCTATGCTATATGTCTTTTTCTCATTGTCCACAGAGAGATTTTTCTATTGTATTTTTTCCTGCTCAACCTTGTGTCATTAAAGATTTAAGATGTCTTACAAAAATGCAAATAACCAAGCAAAATGTAATATTAAGTGAAGTAAGAAAAAACGAGCCAAAGAAAAGCTAACATACTTTCTTTTATTGGTAGCCCACATTAGTTTACAGCAACCTTGACTCGCTCTAATTTTCCTTCTATTTGCCGTTGTTCTCATTCTGGCTTTCATAGGTTTGTTCAGTCCTTCAGTTTTCTTGTTATGTAATTTAGGAGAATAAATGAAAACCCAGAAGCGCCCAGTTTTATAAGCAGAATGTGGTGCATGCTGTGAGAGAACTTGCTAGGCCTTGCATAATTCCCTGGTTTAAGCTATGATTGATAGAAAAGACAGAGATGGAGACTTATAGAACTAGGGTTCTGGTCCCTGCTCTGTTATGACTGCCTGTGACCTTCACTTAGGCACAAAGCTCTCTTGACTTTATCATCCTCAGCTTTCTGGGGAGGAGGTTGTCCTCAGTGGTCCCAAGGTCCCAAGGTTCCACCAGTGCCAACATTCTCTGAGTCTGCATGTTTTTTTCCCCTCTGGGGCATCAGCTGCCAGGTCTCTCTGGAAACGTTGTATAACTAATGTGCACATGGGGCCAGATGCTCATGCCCTACTTGGGAAAGGCCACTCCCAAAGGGCGGATTAGCCTCTTCCTCTGGCTCAGAATAATTATTCCACAATCATCACATCTTTCACACCAGCAATTCCTCTCCTGTGGAGGCCTCACAGATGTATCTTGTGGAGAACAAAAGCAAATGCTTTCCACAGCTGAGAGGAAATAAACCCTAAAACTGTCCTGTCTGGCAAATATATGTAAAAAAATAGTTATAAAATCAAAGAAGACTATATCACAAAACTGTCCTCTTGTTCTCCAGCCTTATGCTGTTGTTCTTTTTCTCAAAAACCAGGTGAACAAACCCAGGCCTTTATTTTGCACTGATCCCTGCATGCAGTCACCTCCAAGTTACACCTGAGCTCCACAGATGAAGAGATTGTGGCTGTCAATTGCCACTCGTCACAGCAGCTCCTGCTTTCAGTCACCCCAGCCATTCTATCACCTGCCATTCCTGGCGGCTCTAGCTTTCCTCAGAGTGATCTCCACCGTTATGGTGATGCACAGTATACAGGCACCAACTCAGAACAGGATTCAGGCCTAGAACAATCCTAAGAATCCATTGGCCAAACATCATGGTAAGTCTCTTATTGTTTTCTTTTCTCTTGGTCTAGGCCTGATGAACTCCCTCTAAGAAGACACCCCCTCTTTTGTCACTTTGCTCCTCTGCTTTGCAGGACATGGTCCTGCATGGTCCTGAGCCTTGTAGCCTCATCTCTCACTTCTCTTTACTCAATCCAGGGCCCGCAGCCAACCAGTGCTTAGGTGGTTTCTAGATAAACCCTCTGCTTCCTCTCACCACAGGACTTTTGTATGTGCTGTTTATGCTCCCTGCAATTTTTCTCCCTTCTTTTCCTCCTATCCATAGCTGCATAACCCCAACATCAGTTATCATTTCCTACTGGAAATTGTTTCAGTTTCCCATATCCAGGTCAAGTTCTTTCATTACACTCTTGGAAAAAACTATGTTCTATCTTCTTTACTTTGCTACACAGAACTAATAAAATGGCAGGTTTTTCCTTAATGGCTTCTCAGGTCTTGCATCAAAACCAAAACCAGTCATTGAGACTTGAACTCCTAAATCCCCTTTGCATCCAAGCAAACCAAAAAGGTAGTGGATTCCCACATCCTTCTTCTGCCATCAGGCATTTCTTTATATAATTCAATGTCTCTAATTATCACATTTTAACAATTAATAGATTCCTGAACCTATTAATTGTTACAAATCCCATTGAACCTATTAATATTTATATTCCTATAACTACAAAATAAATGGAAATTATGGGGAAGTTTTCATATATCCAGATATCTCAATTTTCTTTTGCTTTTTCATTATACTGTATGTTTCATATTACACATTGAAAGTGATTTTTTGGCAATATGGAAATTTGCATGAAATTCAATTTGTTTTTTATTTTTATTATCATTAGTGTTTTTTAAAATCCTAGAGATGGTTGTGGTAGTACACGCTTGTAATCTCAGCACTCAGGAGGCTGAGGCAGGTGCAGAATAGAGAGTCTGAGACTATGCAGTGAGATTAATTTCAATCTAAATTACAAAGCAAGACACTGTGTCAAAAAACCCAAAACAAACACACATACAAATAAAAATAAAAATTATTTTCATTTATGTTTTTAGTTTTTGAGAAAAAAATAGAATAATATAATTGACCCTTCTATTTTCACTAGTGTTTGCCAACTCATTGCCAATTTTCTTTCATCTATACACCCAGCTACCCCAACAAATTATAGCCTACCTATCTTTAAATTAGGCTTTTTTGCTCTTTTAGAATACATTGGGAAATTTTACTTTTGGGATCAGTGGAGTTCCTTTATGCATACTTAACTATTAAACCTAAAATAGAATAAAGAATGCATTGTAAAAATCACAAGCTCAGCTTTTAATGAGCTTATATCAGTCAGAATATGATGGAGTAAGGGAAAGAACTTGAGTCCTTGAAAACTTCATCAGGTGGTCTCTGAACAGATCTCCCTCTGGACTTTTCCTGGTGGTGAAGAAAATAATCTTCCTGTTGAAGCAACTACTACATATTCTGTTGCATTCAAAAGCATACAAATTAATACAGAACCCAAAACAGGCTGATTTATTTGTATAGATTCCTATAAAATACAACTGTGTTTTAAGCGAAACAATAAAGTCTAGTGATACTGGCATGTGATTAGAGTCACTTCATTTCAATTCATTAAACATGTACTGAGCACTTGCTATATGTGGACACCGTGCTAGGTATTTGGAAACTAAAGATAGGACATAATCTCTGCCCTCAGTTTAAAGGAAAATATGAAAATCCAGGAAACATTACTGTGGGAAATAGTACTACTTTCTACATTGCTAGGTTTTGTCTCCTTGGCTTGGGAAGGATGTTTACGAAACTATCTCATTTAGAAATGATGAAATCACACATAGGAACATCCTACAAGAAGACTGGCTCAAGAATAGACCAATTGGCAACCATGAATATGATAGGATTTCATGTACTCTAGGATTGGTTCTTGCCCCAGAAGAGTCCTTCCTAGTGTCTAAATTCCCCATCTCTGGATTCATTTCTTTTTAAAAAAATTTTATTTAAAGAGAGAGGAAAAATAAAGCAAAACAGAAAAAAAGGGTAGAAACAATACAGAATTTCAAAAAAAATGAACAGTAAGAAATCACTAGTTGATACATTACATATTGTCTTCTTGGATGTTGTTCAAGTTACAAAATTAAAGCATACAAGGTGGACATTCAAACAGTGAGGCTGCAGACAGTTTTGTTCTTTGATCCAACAAAGCTTTAGCAACATAATTATCATTCCTACACCCTTAATTATACATGCAGTTATATCCTTTAGAGCACTTGCTTTTCCTCCTTTTGCTTTTTAAGTCCATTATCTCTTTAGTTATATCATGTTTCAGGTTGCTCAGTACCTTACTGATCTGTTTTGTTGTTGTTATTTACTTTTTAATTTTTTCTTATTTATTATTAATTTTTATTCAATTTATTTATTTTATTTTAAAGGTAGTAAAATACAGCAGAACAAGACAGGACATAGCCAACTGAGGCAGTGCAGAGAAATTGTTACAGAACCTCACAGCAGATTACCAGGGACAACAGCAATAGGTACAATAATATATCTGGTTTTCCTCACAATAGTTGTTCCTTCAATTAGGTAGAGCAATATTGAAGGAAATACTGAAATTATAGAAACAGGATATTGAATAGAGCAATACCATTGATCAGAACAGAGCAAAACAGAGATAAAAATATTTGCCCTCAAAGAGATGGCAGAAGAAAATCCCCCTTGTATGCTATATCGCCTATAGTCACACTCGCAAGACATGCTGGGATCTCTGGCTCTCACCTGCTGGGGGGGGCGGGGATGGATGTTTGAGTCTTAGCCCGTACACTTAGGCTCACAGCCGCCCACCAGAGGGTGAACTGGCTGCCCGTTTTCCCAGAGCCCCAAGGTCCGACATGGCGCCTCGTGGAGCTCAGGAAACGCTGATGTGGTTCTCGTCCTGGGGCAGCTGCGGCTTGCCAGGCCACAGCCACTTACTGGAGCAGCGTGCTCTGGATTCATTTCTTTGGCTGAAGGATTTGTCCCTTGATAAATGACAAGTATTCCAGAGAAACAACACATTTGCTCTCCATCCTTTATGAGGAGAATTGGAGCTATCATGAAGGTTACGGGGACTTGAAGAAAGGTGTCAGAATTAGTAGGAGAAATGGATGCTAAAATGAACTTTGGAGACACCAAGGTGATTCACATTTTAGCTGAATCAACTCTGAGCCAGCTAAAAGGAACCGTAGAAGGATAGGTCATCTGTGGGTTTTTTTTTTTTTTTGACAATTCTATCTTTGACTTGGTTTTTGTTTTTAAAAAGATTCACGGAAGATTGAGTCGCCATCCCAGTGGGTGTGAACGTGTCACAAAGGTTCAGTCGGCCATTTAAGTGTGGAAATAAACTAGGGGATTGGAGAGACCCCATCCTGCTATCATAGCACTTCCAAAAGATAGGAAAACAATGAAGACAAGATAAGCTCTTTGCATTCCTGTGACTAAATGAGAAATGTAGAATTGTGTAAAAAACGTAGCCAATTCAGAAGGATGCTAGAGATATTTTTCCACAGCAGCCTGAGTGTTCCAGTTAGCACTTCCTAAGGAAGACTTAGATTTCAGAGCCCTACAAGATTGTTACCACCACTTCCTCTGCCCTAACTCTTCCATTTTTGTCTGCAACCTTCACTTCCTGGCATCTCCTTCTGTCTCTCAGGGAACTCAATACAGTGTCTTCAGCCCAGCTAACTCCTGGACATTTTGGTTTACAAAGGGTTTCAACTGTAAAAGCCTCATCCTGATCTAATCATTGCAATGAAATAGAAATACAAAAAAAGAAAAGATTTGGCATATCTGGATGAGAATTTTCTGTGCAAAAGTGAAATTTTGCCTGAATTATCTGAATAATGTTTTTTTTTTATCTTTGACTAGTGAGGCTGCTCTCACTTTTGATTTTTCATTTCCTTCTAGCATTCCTTGAGTTCCCACCATAAACAAGGCAGTGAGGTAGATACACTGGGCAGCAGTGAGCCCTATAGACATAGTATCTTTCTAGAGCTGCTCTTACCATGTAGAGGAAGCCACTGAGAAAGTACAGTAAGTGGGATTCTTGGAATGTGTGTCTGAAAAAACCCTACAGAGTGGGCTATTCATAGGTCCCCCAAAGGAGGAAGCAATGATGTCTCCAGAAAGAGGTAAAACATTGGAGAAATAAAACAGCAGCAGCCAATAGTTATAGTGAGGGATGATGATGGTGAGTTTGAGCACTGTTAGCTAAGAGAACATCCAGTAGGGGAGATGAATGGGCAAGAGGAATTCAAGCTGGGCAGGGATCCACTGGGCCAAAAGCACAGGGAGAAGGAAAACCAATACTTACCTGGACAGCAGGAGAAAGCTTCAAGGGAGGCTTCCTTAGGAACAGGTATAATACAGTGGGATGGGCAAGTATGGCATGAGAACCCCCATAGCTAATGTGGGGAAGGGTAGGAAATAATGTGGAGGAAATACAACCTGTAAAAATGTCTAATTCAATTACTTACACATTTACATCGCTTTACTTCGCTGGCTGCTGGTCAGTCTTTATGCGGACCAAAGTGTCAAGTTTTTGGACACAAGGATATTTGCTTTTTGTTTATGAAAATTGCTTAACAGCATTTTTAAGTGATTTTATTCCTATATATCATTGCACCCCTTCAGTAGCCAACCTGATAAATAATCTCACATGTCCTCTTCTTGCTTTAAAACAGTGGAGGGTGAGAGGACAGAGGGATCCCAGAAGGCATAGAGGACTGAACCCCTACCTTGTCCAGGGTCCTGCAGCTCTTCTTTCCCTGCCTGCTCTCGGGCTCTAATTAAAGAAGTCTTATCTGCCTTTTACTGGAACATAAACCATACTGCCTAAGGCCCCCCAAAGACTCTTAATGCATTTTTTAAAGCTGAAAACACATAAAATCCTCACATTTGTAAATAAACATGGAGACATACATGATGAGAAACAGAAATTTCACCAAGAATCTGTATTCCAAACCAATGCTAAGATGTGTTTCTAAGAGTTCTATATTTTAGCCTCTGCAGTAGAAGTGCTTGTGAGGTGTCTACATTTTCCTGTATGCTCAGAAGTTCACATTATCTGAAATATACTTGAGATTAGTGTTTTAATGGTACCTAGAGAGCCAACAGGCAAGAGAGAGGGATTTGTTATTAAAAATAATATAACATTCTCTCCACTTGCTTAACAGTCACAAAGAACATTTTGCAATTATACTGCATCACAGAGATATAACTTACGATCTGAAGAGCTGGATTTATGGCATATTCAAGTTTTTTTTTTTCCTGCCCAGGACTTTGCTTAACTTTCTTAGGTTTCTTGATATGTGTGGTTTAAAGTCAATGAGCTTGTGGCATTACAAGAGGACAGAACTGTGGTGGTAGTAAGGTGAGAATCTGGCCTTCTCCTGAAAGACTTTTCCCTAGCCAGGACACTCTCCATCTCTGAACACTGCAGGGTGGAGAACCCAGAACAAGCTGAGGATGAAGACAGATAGTTCTGAAACTGGTTCTTCTAGTAACTAGCACCCTTGAGAAAGTCATTTTATTATTTTAGGCCTTGTTTTTTCATCTATAAAATTCATCTTTAGACCAAAGATTGCTAAATTCCTCCCAGCCCTACAGTACCCTAATTCTGTGGCCATGAGGCAAGTCCTAGAGCTCCTGATGATAAGGGTCAGGTCATACCCTTGATGAGTGTGTTCACTGTGTCAAAACAGGAACATTTAAATTGGAGAGGCATTTCATAAGTGGAACTGATAAGTAAAGTATCACTTCAAATAACTGATTTGTAAAGTATTGCTAGTTGGTGAAGGCTTAAGACAGCACACCAAACTCCGTGTTTTAGAATACCCACCAGATGCCCTTTGTATGTCAAAGCCCACTTGTACCATTCTGTACCCAAAGAAGCTACTCCAGTGAAGCAGTCATCAGGGGCACCTTATACAGAGCTGAGAGCCTTTGGCACTGTGAAGGCACACCTACAGAGGTTTCTTTCTGTCATGATTTGACATGCACTTTCCCCCTAAAGGCCCATGAATATTTTCTACCTCCTCTCACTAGGCTTGACGTTATTATAGTAAAAAGGCTTCCCTTTGCTAATTGTCTCTCTGACATCTCTGAAAACCAGCAAAACACTTAAAAACCAGGGTCTGAAAGGGCAACTGTCACTTTGCTGTTACTCTAAGAACTCAACCCCATTTAATTATAATGGAATAGAGCAATCATTTTCATTAGTCATCAGGTTGGGTAAAAGGGATTCCTCCCTCCCCAATTGCTACACAAGCATTGCAATAGATGAATTAAAGCATAGATCTTGGGCAAAGTCTCCTATTTCACTAACTGTTTCCTTATTTAACTCTTTTAAATGTATTGTCTGTTCAAATGAGGTCTCAGGATCAGGACCAAGCTGTTTGGAGGTAGATAAAGTGGTTACCTTTTCTCTGGGTCATGTGTTCCCTTCAGTGAGCCACAGAGCCAAAGAAGAGTCTGCATTCCAAGGCATACATGTGTGTGGCTTGGCAGAATAAATTATTTTCTTTCAATCACTTTTCAAACTCACTAGAGTATGTTTTTTTCTTTTTTCTGTAAGCCCATAGTGATTGGCTTGTACATAGGTAAATCTAACAGCAACCTAGAGGATAGTGGTGGATAGGTGCTGAGGATACTTTTTTGAGAGTGAGTACAAAGGCCACTGGTACCTAAAATCCTCCATTATCTCCAGCATAGCTCAGTGAGGTGCATTCATTCCTTCCCTTTAAGATTTTGTTCCCTCTTATAATACAGTTGCACTAAAAACAGTGTTGAATGCAGTTTCTGGACATGGGCCAACTCAAGAAAAATAAACCGCTCAGGAGTCAATTATAAAAACAACAGATCTCTGAATACAATTAGGAAATGCAATGGCTGCAACTAGTTTTACATTTTAGGACTTCATCTTCAGCTAAAATATCAAAGACTATACAGTTAATCAGTACTACAGAACCTGATTTCAATATTGCACATTTGAATAAACTTGATTGCCAAGTAAGACATTTTTAAAGATGTTTATTTGCCTTCCTTTTAACTGACCCCATAAACTACTTGGCTTCTCTCTTTATGTCTCTTGATTTTGTGTTATCTTTATCATGAAATGCAAGTGATCTCACAGCAACATTTTCATGTCCAAAGAAATGCTCATGGTCACTGATTCTAAGAGATGCAAATTTAATTAGTCGCTTTTCTCTTTTTCTTTGAGTCATAATGTATTTTTTAAATTGTTCAGAAAAATAGCTACCTACTCTTATGAATGTACCCATCTTTTTTTTTCTATTTCTCAGAGTAAGCCAACTGATTTTCACAAGGCATACACAATTGGTTAATTCTCCTCCATTTGCAAAGGATAGGGGCAATAGAGTTCTGTAGTAGTTAGTTTTCTCAAATCTAAGGTACAATAATGTGAGACATGGTGTCTCTGGACTTGTTTTCTCTTTTATAAGATGAGGGAAGTATCATGAAGTCTGGTGGTTAGGCGAATTGCAGGGTGGCATCTCCATTACAATTTGCTTCAGTCTACCAAACTGAGGGTCCTGCTGCCTCCAGCCAACACTAAGAGTGAGATGTTCCTTCAGTAAGAATGAGGTTGCTGGGTGTGGTGGCTCATACCTTTAATCCCAGCACTCCAGAGGCTGAGGCAGGAGAATTGATGTGAGTTCAAGGCCAGCTGGACTACAAAGTGAGCTCCAGGGCCAGTCTGAACTGCATAGTGAGACTTTGTCTCAAAAAAGACAAAAAAGAAAAGAAAACAAGAAAATCACAAACACACACATACACATAACACATCCCAAACGGTAAGTATGAGGTGATGTCACGGCTGGAGATTTAGCTCAGTGGCATAAGCACCTGACTGGCAAGTGCGAGGTCATGAGTTCAATCTCCAGTAAATTCTCTAGAGGAAAATGAAGAGAGCAAGGTGACTCTGGGCCTCCCTGAGAGGTAGGATGGATATACCTAAGAATTTAGCTTTGACTTGGGAAGGCTGAATGGAACTAAATCAGTTCACACAACTGTATGCGAAAAACCCTGATTATAGCTAATTAAAACTCAAGAAATAGTGGCTTCTTCTTTGGGTTTTACTAATAATTCACTGCTAGATCTATCTGGTCTCATGAAAGCAAATAATAAAATGGTAGATTCTTCCCTCCTGATTAGGCTCTGAGGGCTTGAGAGAGGCTCCTACACACAGAGTAGGTCAGAAAGCAAAGCAAGAGAACAGAAAGGGCCCCATGTTTCTCTAAGTTTAAGTGGATGAATAACATATGTGGCTCAGTAAAAACTGATTTAGTGAAGCAAACAGAATCTTAGGTCCAGAGGCTAATAATCTTTAATTCTACTGCTGACCACAAAGTTAGTATGAATGACGAATGCATAAGATCACAAGTCATGGGAACTTTCAGGTCAGCTTAACCCATTCAGAGATTGTTGCAAAACCTCAATAATTCAGACATTATGATTGGGAACTGGTAGGCCCTCAGTCTGGCGAGAGCTTCCTGCTCTTCCTAACTGCTCAGAGTCCAACTTTCTAAGTGAAGTGTTTCTATATAACCTTAATAAAAATAAGATGTGAGAAACATTTGAGTAAAATGGTCTCCAGTTATCAGGGTTCATTCCCTTCTGTGACAATGAAGCCAGTAGAAAAAACTGGAAACTGAAAATCAGAATTGGCTCTGTTCATTTTTAAGCCTATGATAACACAAAAGACCCACGATCACAGTGCAAGCCAACTTTGACTTCAGTTCAGGTTTCCTCACTGGTCTAATTTCAAGAAATTTTCTCTGTACACTAACTGAATCATTTGGAAAAGGTTGGAAGGAAGGTGACTGGCCACAACTATGTCCTAAATGTTCCCACAGATAGAGCAGAATGAACTTAAAAGTTCTCAGAGACAAATGTGCTTACCATCCTACTTGATTTCTGGCCTTCTACTACAACCCAAAGTAGTCATAAATCCAGGCTTACCCCAGAATAATTCAAGACTGAAGTGTTTGAATAGTGTGACACTTTCAGCAAACTGTAGGATTCCAAGTGTGGGTAGGGGAATTTTATCTTATAGGGTACCTACACACATACACACACACACAAACATATGAAAGAAAGTTAAATTGAATTTGGCAAATTGTTTAGATTATCTGAACCCATATAATCTGTAAGAAAGAAAGGGAAGCCCTTATGTGTCAGATAAAAGGAACAGAAAAACAACCCAAAAATTGAGGAAGATTTTGAGGTTCTTTGGCTGTGTGTGTGTGTGTGTGTGTGTGTATGCGCGCGCGCACAGCGCGCATGTAGGGCAACTCATATGAAAGTTTTTGAGTAAAGAAATTTTGGAGCATTAATGTTAATGTCCATGTGGAAACAGTGGGGTGAAGAACTTGGTCATGGTCAAGAATGGTGGAACCCAAGACCCCTGCATAAGCTTAGAACTCCAAAGCATTGCACCTCAGTGCAGGAATGAACTAGGAAAAAAAAGTCCCACCTTCCAGTAAGACTATGTGTCTGTCTTCTAGAGTTCTTATTAGAGATAAATGTTTTCATGATAATTTGTATTTACAAATTTTCATTTCGTGAGTTTAAAGCTGACTGTTTTTATATCTATGTGGTCTTAGAAATTTGGACTGAGATATTTTGCTGAAGATTGGTCTTGGGACTCTGGTTCACCAGAGTTACCTCCTAAAAGTAAAAATAAAAATTTCAACTAAGTCTACAAGATGTACAAGATATACAAATAAAGTCCTGCCAAGAATTTACAATCTAAAATTACAAACAATCCTACAAGAAATAAAATTATGCACCGAACAAACAGCAACATTAGAACTTAACTTCATTTATAATTTAATATTGTTATTATTAGTTTAATTATTATTAATTATTTGGTTACTGAATATATTAAAAATCCAAACCAAAAGAAAAGATAATAAAACACTAGTGGGCAGAATGGAAAAGATAAAATTAGACCCCTACGTCACTCCCTACTCAAATTAAATTTCAGATACATTAGGATCTAAACATGAAGAGCAAACTTTAAAAAGAAAGCATAGAAAAATATGATTATGATATTAGCATGAGGAAATTTTCTTATACGGTACACAAAAACCATAAATAAAGGAAAACACTATTAAATTAGAGCTTTATTAAAATCCTATGGGGAAAAAAAAGCTACCATAAACAAAGATAGAAGAAAATAATATAGAAGGAAGATACTTACACACCACATAAATATAAATCTTGTAAGTTAATAAGAAAAATGTAGTCAATCTCATTGAAAAAGAATATTACCACTCCACAGGAGAGGCAATACTTGTAACAAACACATGAACAATGCTCCAGCCCAAAATAATCAGAGAATTGCAACCAGCACCAAAAATTGAAAAAGCTGTGGGAAAATAAGAACATTTATGCATTGTGAGTTGCAGCATATGTTAAAACCACCATATGGAGAGAAATTTGATGGCATTTAATAAAGATCAAGATATTCACATTATCTTTGGTATCTGTCCACAAGAAGACATAGACATAGATATTTATTATTACAGCCCTGCTGTGACAGTAAAAAATTAACAAAATTTTAATGTTCACCAAGGAGCAATAAGTATACACAAAACAGTTGAATGGGTTATTTATATACCCAAAAACTTTTGTAAGAATGATACATATCTACTTCAAAAAAGATTACCTTAGAAAAGGGGAAGAAATAAGAATGAGGATTTTGTTTTTATTTTTGGTACTGGGGATCGAACTTATTGACCTAATGCTTGCCAGACAGGTGCTTTTGCTGCTGAGCTAAATCTCTGACCCCAAGAATGATGTTTTAATTGCCTCTAAATAATTATGTTTCTTAAAGAACTGTTTGCACCTAATTAGGCAAACTGTTGAAGTAGCAGTTGTGTAACTTCAATAATGATATGTAGGTATTTGTTAGATTATTGTTTGTAATTGAAAATAAAATTTAGAAAAAGGATGCATCTTGGCAATAGTTGCTCTAGGCATCACCTAAAGTTATTCATTGGCTTTAAACATCATTAAAATAGGCTCCCTGATTTAATAAGTATTTACTTATTGTCTACTGCATAGTGTTATAGATATTCATATGAAACATTTGAACCTTAACTTTGGGTTCGACTGGGCATCATGTTATGGCTGTCAGTGATTGATAAGGTTCAGATTAATGTTGCTTTATAATGAATTATGATCTATATTAGGCTACTTTAAAGGGCCTTTTCAAATGCACCTTATCTTCATATAAGGCCAGATGAATACATTATAATAACCAAAAATACCAAATAGAGTTTCCAGAATTCTAGACATAGCTCTATGGCTTGTGTGCATGTATTTTTTTCTTAACCACACACTTATGAGATTAGTACTATTACTCTTGTCTTATGGATTAAGAGGTTGAGGCACTGCTACCGTTTGAACATATGTCCTCAAAAGTATGTGTTGGGTACTTGATGTCCAGTGCAACAATGTTGAGAGGTAATGCCTAGTGGGAAGGGTTTAATTCATGGAGGATCCTCCACCCTCCTGGGCGGATTAATGGCTGAGGCTTTGAGTTTATCCTTTCATGTGTGCTCGCATGCCTTTTTGCATTTTGCCATGACATGATAGATCAAGAGGTCTCTCACCAGATGTGAGCCCCTTGACTTGGGATTTCCTCAACTCCAGAGTTGTAGCAAATATATCTCTATTCTTCCTAAGTTTCCCAGTCCCAGCCATTCTGCTACAGCAACATAAAATAGACTAGGACAGTCACATAATAGTTAACTAATTTAATCTAACTCACTGCCAGAGCCAAAATGTTGATTTCATCAATTCAACAACAAAACACGACACTCTTAAATTCTTCTGGTCTGTTTGTCCTTGTGCAGTTATAGCTAGACAGTTAACTCTAAGGACAAAAAGTTCTCTGGGTGTGCCTAAGGACATCTGCTTTATGATGTCTTATAAGTGTAGGATGCTGGATCTGGAAAGGAGCCTTAAAGATCATCTGGTCCAGTAGAATGTTAGCTCCAAGACAGCAAATGGCATCATTATTTTTTGTTGCAGCGTCCTGCCCAAAATAGTGCCCATTACATTGTTGGAATTTAGTAAATATATGCTGGAAAAAAAAGTGTTGAATAATTTTCTTTTTTAAAATTAAGCTTCTCTTCAAAAAGCTCAGTATCAAACAGATCAAAGAAGAAATGGTCTGCTTAAAGTTTTGAAGCAGAGATGGGGCCCAGAGCTCTGAGACATAGAGTCAGTTACAAATCTGTCCGTGGCTGAAGACAACTCACCAATCCAGATCTCTGTAACTCTGAGCTGATGAATGGCTGAGTCAACTCTTATGATTTTGAGCCCTACAGAGTTTGAGTCTTAATTCACAAGTGAAACTATATTTCTAAGAAAAAGATAATGACTTGGAAAATACACAGTCATATAATGAAAGTTACTGAAATACAACTTTAATTCATGTGTGGTAAGCTAAATAAAGATTTCCTGTTCAATAAATTAAGAACTAGCAATTTAACTGGCAACTGCCATGTCCCATGAAAAGCTGCTACATTTGGAGAATGATTGTCTGTTGGTTTAAAAAGATACCAACATCCATTTTATTGATTGCTTAAAGACTGTTTATTTTATGATGAAATAAGGATCCTTTCTTCCTTCCTCCCTTCCTTCCTTCCTCCCTTCCTTCCTTCCTTCCTTCCTTCCTTCCTTCCTTCCTTCCTTCCTTCCTTCCTTCCTTTCTCTTTCTTTTTCTTTCTTTGCCATCCTTTAGCCTTTCTGCCCATCCACCAAGAACCGCCCAACTCAGCTGCCTTACCATGATAAAAATGTTAGCAAACAGCCAGGAGCTGCTTAGAGGAAACCTGTGTGAGATGTGTGGCTTTGTTTGGGTAAGAGACAGTGAAACCAGCTGAGACACCCATACAATTATCTCTTTTTGGAGGTGTACTCCCTGTTCTTTTAGAAACATATTAATCATTTTTACGCTGTCCTAACTCCTAATCACAGGTGTTTCTAGTGTTGTCAAAACAGAGCCTGCCTATATCTGTTTTCTATGTCTGGCTTGGGTTCCAGGGAGTGTTTGTGAGAGAGGTGAGAACAAGAGATTGACAGTCTTGTGTTGCCATTTTGTGGCTGTTTGGAAATGAGAACAATTCAGGCCTGATGTTGTAATTCCTGCTTTTATAGGCAAAAAGCAATGTCTCAGCATGAATGAGCATGACTGAACACATTAGGGCACACCCCAGACACATGGTGTACTCCCAGGACACTCACTGTGCTTTTTGTTGCTGCTATTGTAGGACAAAAGGCAGAAAAGGTTTATCTGGTTCCCTAAGTCTCCCATTGCTAATAAATTGAATAAAACATCAACCTTAAAGAGAAAAATACTATCTATCTACTAGCTATCTTTTTATTTTTCAAACCATAGTCCTAATCATAATTCCTTATAATAATGTTTTTTTTAAAATTACACAAGTCATAAGATTCTTATTGGTGAAAATAAAGTAGCACAGATGAAGCAAAACTTCTCTTTGCCTGTTCCCCTGATAGCATGTGGTTCCTTATTAAGTATCTTTATTATTTATCTGCAAATCCTTACTATTCATGTGCTGTGTATCTTTCCAGATTTTTCCTATGTGCACGCACGCACAAACACACACACACACACGTACATGTATGTATTTTTACATGTAGGAAAGGATATGTTTGTCTGGCAGGAGTTTTTGTTTAATATCTAAATTGTGCCATACTGTACATATTATAACAACTAGCTTTTCTCATTTAAGAATATATGTTGGACATATCTTTCATATCAATACCTATAGTTTCTCTCATTGTTTTTAGGGAAAGCATAGCCTTTGACAGAAAGGATGTATAGCAATTTATTTAATTATTTCCCTAAAAAAAGGGAAATTTGGATTTTTTTTAATTTTTCATTTTTAGAAATATTGCTGTGATAAGAATCATTGTACATATGTTTTTTAAATTTACAGATTAAAAAAGTACACTTGCTTATTTAAAGAAACAATAAAAACTATTTAACTGGCTTAGCTGTGCTATCATAACAATATACTATAGACAGAGTGACTTAAATAACACATTTATTTCTCACAATTCTGGAGGTCAGGAAGTCCAAGATCAAGGTACTGATATACTCATTCCTGCTAAGGATTCTTTTTCTGGCTTGAAGACAACTGCTTTCTCCTTTGTCCTCACACAGTAGAGTGACAGAGCACTCTGGCTTTTCTCCCTCTTCTTATAAGGACATTAATGCCGTCATTGATGCTTCACCCTCATGACTTCATTTAAGCTAAATTACATCCCAAATTTTAAATTCTACCTCACCTAAAATACTATTACACTATAGGTTAGGGCTTCAGCATAGGAATTTGGGGGTGACAAAAACTCAGCTCATAACATTCTACTCCTAGTGTTTCTTCTCAGGTTATGTCCTTCTCACATGCTAAATATTCATTCATTTCAATTGCTTCAGAAGTCATAATTCATGGTATCACTTCCCAAGTCTCATCTAAATATCATCTAAATCACCAGTGGTTGAGGTTCAAGGTATCATTTGTTCTGAAACAAAATTATTCTCCTGCTGTGAGATTGTGAAATTAGGTTAAGTTATGTGCTTCCAAAAAAAATGATGAGGAAGGGGTAGACTAGACATTTCCTGTTTAAAAGGGAGAAGTTAGAAGGGAAAAAGAATATGATAGTCTCAAGCAGTTCAAATAGTAGCAAGGCAAATATATTTAATTTTAAGGCTCGAAACTTATCCTCGTTGGATTGATGTCTTGCTTGGAGCAGAGAATACTCCCCGCCCTGTGGAGGGTCCCCCTTCTGCTGTTACAGGTAATATCCTATCCACAAGGCTTTGGGTGGCTGTCTTCTGGTTTATCAAAATTAAAGTGACAACATAATGTCTTCTTTTAAGTCTGGGAAGGGTCTGGATCTTCCTCCTTTCCCAAAGAATAGTGTGTAACTTCATTTGAATAGTTCTATGGTCTGATCCTGCAGTGCCTAAGAAGTGTAACAGCCTCCTTTCATTGCATCCTTCAGTTTCAGTTGGTAGCGTTTCTGCTGAGGTGGCTTAGTTAGTTTGGTGGTTCACACAGACTAATTTCTTCAAATATTTTTTGACCATACTCTTTGCTCCCCTCAAAGAATATTCTCTCATTCTTTTCTAGTATGGATAGATTGAGAATTTTCTAAATCTTTAAATTACTTTTACTTCTGTTCAAAAATCCTTCTCAGTTATTTTCTTTCTTCCATTTTCTGTAAAAAGTCAGGAAGAACAGATACTTTCCTTCAATATTTTGTCTCAGTTAAATAGCAAATTTCATTGCTCACAAGGACTTATCTACCATGAAACTCTAAAGCAAAGTTTAGCCAAGTTGTTTGCTACTCTGTATTATGGATCATTCTTTTCTCCACTGTCCAAAACCTTTAATTTCAGTCTGAGTCTTCACTAGTATGACCTTTAACATTCACAATTCTGCCAACATCCTGTCGTGATTATTTATTTATCATATATGGAAAGAAGGACCTTTTTAGACATACCCTTTTCTTTCTGGTCACCAGAATTGTCTTTAATGCCTACGTTTCAAAACTCCTCCAGCTTTTATTCATTACATGTTCCCAAAGCTGCTTCCACAATTTAAGGTATTGTCGCAGCAGCACCTCACTTCTTGCTACCAAACTCTCTCTTAGTTAGTTTGGGCCATCATCATAAAACATCACAGAATGGAAGTTGAAAAATAATAGAAATTTATTTCTAGGAACTGGGAAATCTCCAGATGAATTGCTGATGAGGGTCTCCTTTCTGACTTGGAATTGTGTGTTCATTTTTTGCTAGGAAGAGAAAGAGGGAGGGAGGGAGAGGGAGGAAAAGAGGATATGAATGGGACACTGGGAGGGCAAGGGCACAAACATCAGTCTATCATCTCTCTAAATAAGCAATAAATGCCTGTGATAAACAATGTAAGCAGAATCACTTATAAGTTAACTGTATAAAATGATTGTAAATTTTAATCCAAATATATTACAAATACATTAAATATAAATGGTCTAAGAATAAAATTAAGAATACAGACCTCAGATTGCATTAAAAGTGTCAACTATATGTTACTTATAAGCAACCTACTTTAAATCAAAAGACATAAAGAGAGAAATAAACAGTAATCAAACCTTATAAAAATGAAAAAGAGGCGGTTAGAAGTATAGCTCAGTGGCATAGAGCCTGCTTGACAAATGTAAAGTCATGTGTTTGATTCTCAGTACCAAAAATAAATAAATAAATAAATATTTAAAAAGGAAAATAAAGGCAAGAAAGCCAGCGTCTTTATTCTAATATTAGACAAAGTAGACTTGAGACTAAGGAGTTACTACCAAAGATGAGTGGATATTGTGTTATAATAAAGAGCTTAAATTCATAAAAAGAATGCAGTAATCATGAATGTGTGCACATCTAATAAAATGACTTCAAATACATGAAACAAAAATGTGATAGAACTTAAAGAAGAAATAGATAAATTTTGTTATAATTGGATTCTTTATTACCTCTCCCACAGTAATCAATAAATTGATGGAAAATTAGGATAAAGATGACCAAAGCACTGTCAACCAACTTGATCTACTTGACATTTATAGAACACCTCTCTCAAGAAGAGTTGTACCTCAGAAAAGTTCAAAAAAATGTAAATCTTCAAGGTATGTCTTCTGACTACAATGGAATTAAAGAAGAATTCAATAACAGAAAAACTTTCAAATCTCCCAAAATTTTGGATATTAAATGTGATCTAAATAACCAGAGTCAAGTAGGAGAACACAGGGAAGTTGGAAAACATCTTGGATTGAAAATCAAAACAAAATGACCGCCATGTATAGGATGTGACAGAAACAGTACTTAAAAGGGAAATATATCATTTTAATGTTTGTATCAGAAAGCTTGCCAGAAACCTCCCACTACTGAAAGGAACACTGGAGAAACAACAAGGGTGATAGCAGTAGCTAGTTCCAGTGCCATGCTCACCTCCTACCTCATTGGTCTTAACAGGGTACCAATGTGTCAACAGCTAATCAACAACCACCACAGACTCCCTGGAGCCCTCTATTGGCTCTTCCCACTCCAGTTGTTGCTACCTACAACTAAAATGACCTACTCCTCAGTAATTTCTGTATCTTTGTATCATCATTCCCCTCTTTGTAGTACAGAGCTGGTGGATCCGACTGGCTGAGTCCAGATCAAATGCCTGTATCACAGCTATAAAAGTAAAACAAGAGTGAATGGCTTAAGTATTGAGTTTCTGTGGTGGAAGGCAGGTTGTGTGTGTGTGTCTCCAATAAAAAGTTAGAAAGTCAGCCCTCAGTACTCTGAAGACTGATCTCAAATTCAAGCCCAGTCTTAGTAACTTAGTGACTTAATGAGAACTTATCTCAAAATTGAAAGAGCTGGGGCTGTAGCTCAGTGCAAAAGCCCTGGGTTCAGTCCCTAGTATTAAAAAAAAAAAAGAGGGAAAGAGAGAAAATGTGGGGACAGGGAACAGGATTTGGGGAGGAAGAAAAGGAGAGAGAAAGAAAGAGAAAGAGGAAGAAAGGTGAAGAAGTGGTAGAGGAGGACGAGGAGGGAAAGAAAGGGAGAAAACCAGGGACAATCCAAGCAGAGAAAGAGATTTCAGAAAAGAAAAATTCCCACTATGTCTTTCCACCATTTTTTCTCCAGTGTCAGTTTCTCTCTAGAGAGTCAGACACTCTCACTAGTTTTTAGAGCATCCATCCAGAAAAGAATATATGTGTGTAAATCCCTATGTGTTGCTCTCCCTTCTTTGTATGTGAGATATTTCCTGATTCACAGTCTTGAGAACAAAGGATATTTTGTATTTTAAAGAAAGATTGTGAAACACTTTACTTGAGCCTTTTCAAGAGGCTGAAACATGGGCCCTTCTACTCCAATCAGCATCTCAGGTACACTTTCCTGGTCTGTAAAGAACAGGATGAAAAAAGAACACAAAAGAATCCAAAGTTACTTGGAATGAAGTGTTTGTGTTGGGAGACTATTTCTGGATCCCATACAACAATGCCATACTCTTCCATCTGCATACAGGCAGGGCCTCCGTCAGCCCATTTCTTCAACTAACCAAGAGGAAGGGGCACTTAGAGAATCATTGGAAATGATGAAAATATCAGCAATAAAGGGTTACAAAAAGGTCAGATCCCTCAAATTTAAAAACCTAATCCAAAAATGGGCATTTGAAATGAATAGACGTTTCTCAGATGAAGATGTAGAAACAACAAATAAATTTATGGAAAAATGTTCAATGTCACTGGTAATTTGAAAGATGAAAATTAAAAGAACACTGAAATTCCATTGGACTCCAGAAAGAATGGCTGTTATCAAGAAATCAAGCAATAACAAATGCTGGAGGGGTTGCGGGAAGAAAGGAATCCTTCTTCACTCTTGGTTGGAGCATAGACTTGTGCAACCATTGTGAAAATCAGTGTGGAGATTCCTCAAAAAACTAAAACTAGAGATTCTATATGACCCAATTATTTCTTTTGTTGGTATCTTGAAAGAATTAAAAGCATCATACAACAGTGCTATATGCACACTCATGTTTACACCAGCATGGTTTGTAATAGCTAAATCTTAGAAACAACCCAAATAGATGAATGGAGAATATATAGGGTTTTTAAAAATACAATAGAGTACAACTCCAGCATAAAGAAGGATAAGCTTGAGACATTTTTAACTAAATGGATACACCCTGAGACCATACTTTTAAGTGAAATAAATCAGACACACGTGTTTAAATACCACATTGTTTCTCTGGTGTGAGAAACCAAAAGTGTAGATAAGGATCAAAATATATAACAGATATTGGGAAATTGGAGAAATATATTCAGATGAGAAGGAGAGCAAGGCAGGGAGAGAAAAGACAAGGTAAAAAGAGAATAGCATGAGAAAATGGAAACAAACTTTTGTAAAGAGGGGAAGAGGAGTTAAAGGGAGGGGAAAGGACTGGAGAAAAAAGAAGAGCCAAGATATGTCACTTACAGGTACAAACTCCCTATGATGAATGCTACTATGTATGTCTACAATGTACCAATAAAATTTTAAAAATAAAAAAGGGGGTTACTAATATCTCCCCCCTACTCCAACTGGCTGCCTGCCTCACAAGGATGGACTGCTGCACATAAGATTTAAATAGGACATGAATGGGAAGTCAACTAGACTAAAGTTAATTATAATGATGAGGCTCGCCTGAGGTGATGTTAAATATGGTAAGGCAGAATGTGACTGAGTATGGAGAAAGTGTCCGTAATGGGGACAGTGCTACTTTGCATTTAACAGAA
Source organism: Hydrochoerus hydrochaeris (assembly GCA_004027455.1). Classification (NCBI taxonomy): domain Eukaryota; kingdom Metazoa; phylum Chordata; class Mammalia; order Rodentia; family Hydrochaeridae; genus Hydrochoerus; species Hydrochoerus hydrochaeris. Next base: position 467,607 of record PVLA01000008.1, read on the forward strand.
TCCACTTTCGATACTGTTAAAGAAAGAGATTTACTTAGAGATATAGAATGCTGACAGAAACACGGATAAGAAACAGGCTGCAGGCTGAGCTTCAGGGAACTGACCTCAAAAGGGCTTTTCCTTCTGTCACAGTAAAAATGCACAGTGGGGAAAAAAAACCAAAATAAACAGATCAAGAAGCAGGCAGAACTCCTGGCTTCAAAACAGCTTTTTGTTGAGAAGGCTAAATGGATGCTCCATGTCCTACCTGTATAAATAAAAGGTAGTTTTAAATAAAAGTAGTTTGTAGATATATTTTATTTATGGAACCTAAATTATATGTTCTCACCCTTGGGTCATGGGAAATTATAACATATTGCACTTGGTTTTGATTTTACATTGGAAAAATTGGATTTAAATTGTGGGAAAACATTAAAATGTGGAAAAACTATTCAATGGTTTGGGGGCAATACAAAGAATAGTATTTTTATAGCAATCAGTGGAAAAAATAAATCACTTTACATTCACATTGATCTGAGACTTTAAAAATTGGTGTGGAAACATATAGTATTAATTTATATTTTAGTTAATTCACTTATTGTGTATCTATATCAGTCATGCCCAGTTACTGTTTGATAATTAATTATAATTAATAGCTACTCCCAATCATACTTAACCCCCTAATGACAGAAATTCAGGTTGTTTTGTACCATTTGTTATTATTTTTAAAAATCTGGAATTCAGGTCTGGATACACAAATATCACACCCTCCATTATCATGCCCTTTCCAAATGACAGCCTTCAGATTTTGTTTGTTATCTGGGCCTGGTGGTGCAGGCCTTTAATCCAAGCACCTGACAGGTGGATGCAGAGGATTGTTGCAAGTTTGTAGCCCAAGCCTAGGCTACAAAGTGAGCACAAGGCCAGCCTGAATTGCAATAGCGAGATGCTGTTTCAAAAAAATTTTTTTGTTTTCTCCCCAATTTAAATAAAATGACTATTTCCTCTCAAGTAAGTAATTTTGAATCAGTTCTTGAGTAAAAGTACCAAGAATGTAAACAGACTCCTGACACAGTGGCTCCAACACAAGCCACCTTGTGGCCTCTGGCAATTGATAGACCCCTTTAGGTTTAATTTCATTATCCATTGGGGCAAGGTGATCTCTGAGACCTAGTTAGTAAACTCTGTGATCCTAAGAAGTTCCCCTAAGACATCTGATATTGATGTAATCTTTTAGGGCACTGATAACTAACCCTCTAGGGTGCTTCACCTGGAAGTTCTAAGAGGGACAGTGACTTCAGTTTCCTTATGCCTTTCCAGTCCTTATTTTCCAAGAAACAAAAGCTACAATCCAACAACAAGTGCTCAATAAGCTAGTTACTGACAAAGAGACAGTAGCGCAGGGTAAGAGACAAAGTTTGAACTTCCCCTTCCATCACACCCAGTAGTCATTCCTGTACCCCAAGTTCATTTTATTGAATATTATTTCTTAATTTCTATACTTCCTAAGGGCTAATGATTCTGTCTGATTCCATTCTCTGTCATCTGGATTATTTTGTATTGTTAAAGTATGGTTGATAAGAATAAGAAATTTGGTTTTTGAATTTTATTAACATGTACTCTTTACTCTTTTGGCAACTTGGGATCCTAAATCACTTCATGGAAACCAGGTAAAACCTGCTTTGAAGAGTTTTTTTTTAAGGCATTTAAAAACATTTTGCAAGTGATCCACCTTTATGAGGTTCAGTGTTTGTGGATAAAATGCAGAGTCCTGGGTCTAGACAGGAAAACGGATTATAAGGATTATAACCTGGCAGTTCAAGGGGAACAGCACACAAAATTCTTTGTCCTGCAGCCGAGAATACACATCATGCTCTGCCTTGTGAGCTGTTACCTTACCTCTCTGGGCTTTAAGTTAGTAATACTTCCTTTGCAGGACCACAGTGAGGTTTTGAGAGTGCATGTATCATATCTGTTGTATGTTGTCCTCTCACCCATGACAGTTAATATTATGATGCGTGGGTCAGGTGCACAGAGTTACCTTGTTACCTCCACAAAGCTGGCTGACTGGAACCTTCTGCTCACCTTAGCAGACTCCATGCTCTAACATGATCTATAAAACTTGGTCTATTGCCTCCTAGAGTGACCTTTGTGTTCAAAGTAGACCCTGGCTAGTCATACATGGGTGCATTCAGTGTGCCTGGACTGGCCCACATACTTTCTCCTTCACCCTGTTCTGACCATCAATTAAATTCCTTCCTCCCCATCCTAACTGTCCCTTGACTCTTATATAGGGCTTGCTGCTGGCCTCCATCCTCTATGAACTGCCTTTAATGGATGCCAGTGATCACTTCTCTGCCTTTCTACTCTCTCCAGGACGAAGTCCTTTTCTTCAGCAGTACTCTCAGAATCCTATATCCCGGCCCTGGCCCACATCTCCAGCCTACTCCTCAATCCCGCTCACTAGCCCTGCCACACTCTCTGAATAGGGTCTGCCTATTCAGGTACACTCTGTGTTCTGTACTGCACCCACAGATTGTATTGTATCACTCTTTCTTCCTGGAAGTAGTCTTCTGAGTTGTTCACCTGAGCAGCACTAACCAGCTTATATGAAACCTTCCTTGACCCCTTCACAGAGATTGGACACAGTCATTCCTTCATCCACCTCATTCTCCTGACAGTGTAGTTTAGTACATTGATTTGTCTTCATTCTTCCAGTTAAGGTGTAAGAAGGCCCCTGGAAGTCACCTCAATAATAAGAACTATGTATTTTCATTTTTGTATCCCCAGGACCTAGCACAACAGCTGGCACCTAGTAATTACTTTATAAATGATAGTAACTGCTATGGGTTAGTTAGGAATGAGTTTGGCTATGAGGAATAGAATATCTAAGGGTAGCTTGAAGAGCTAAGGAGCTGTTTTCCACAGATAGCAAGGCTTCTGGAAGCAAGTCTTAGTCATTCACTGAGGGCATTTTGGGCCCAGATCTTTCTGTTTTCAATCTATTATGAACACATGAACCAGAGTGATCTTGCTAAATATAAGTCAGATCCCTGCAACCACTCCTCTAACCTTCCAGTGAAGGGCTTCACATTTTGTTTACCTTTCCCAGAGGACTAGCCAAAGTCCTCATATTAGCATTCAGGGTTCCACTCAAGGGAATGCTAGCTTTTCTTTTTACAGTAGTACTTATCACTATGTGACACGATCTGAGGTCTGCTTATCATACGGCATCTTTCTTTCCTGTAAAAAAAAAACCTGTAAACTTTAGAGAGGCAGGCAGTTGTGTGTGTTCTCTTTCTGACTGTTGTTTCAGCAGCTAGAATAGTGCCTGCCACATGTGGACCTCAATAATATTAATTGAATAAATGAGCAATGGGGATATTTCTGCTCCATCTTTCTTTCAGTCTTAGTTTTGTCTTCATTTTTTTTTTTGCCTTATGGTTACATAATAGCTTCTGATTTCTAGTTACCATATCCATATCCATTTCCAAGGCAAAACAAAACAAAAATGAGGAATAGGGGTCCCAGACCCATAGGTCCCTTTTTTTTTTATCACAGAAACAGAAAATAAATCCCAAGCTGTCTTCTGTTCACATCTCATTGCTCAGATTATGTCATAAACTACCACCAGCAGTAAGAGAAACTAGGAAAGTATATATGAATATGAGCATGTTGCAGCCCTGAGCAAACTTGGGAAGAAGCAGGGGCTGTACTTGGGATCTACTATGAAACTGCCAAAGGAAGAACTCAAATCTGGCAACAGCGTTGGAAATGTACAGTACTCTTAAATCAACTCTCCATACCTCATTCTATATTTTCCTGGAAAACCTGTCCTTGGCCACTGGAAGACCAGTGCAGGCAGGCTGTGGTCTGAGGTTCAAGGAGTACATGCAAGACAACTGTGGCTGCCCCTTGAAGCTTACAGGAAGACCACTGCACAATAGTGTTCCAGAACATTTGGCCTTGTTCAGGCAATTAGCTTCTTCCTGAGCCTCTGAACTTGACCAGCTCAGGTCAGCACTGCCGGGCCTTTTGTCCTACAGACTGCTCTTTGGTGGAGAAACTGGCAGCTGCTAAACTGCCTGCAGATGGGTCCAGTGATGCAGAGGTATTCTTGCAGAGTCTTCCAGTTCTGTGTGTGCTGTCTCCAGATACAGGAGTGAGACCTGGAGTGCTTCTCTGCCCTACTGGCCATCTCTGCACCACATCCTCTGGGAAATGACTGCAGCTCATTTGAAGTGGGAAGGAACCATATGGAGTCTCAGGACATGGCTCTCCTGGCACCTGTTGTAGAAAGCATTGCAAGAAGGCAAGGTGCTGGAACTTTGGATACTAGGACTGAGACAAGGTATCATGCTGAAATACCCTTCAGTTATTCCATCTCAGACCTTGATTCCATGGGGACACATCAACTTGTTGCTCTTTAGGTCATGAGGCTCCAAGAAGGCAGCAATTATGTCTTTTTTATAATTTTTAAAATTTTATAATGCATAATGATTAATCCATCATAGAAAATTAATACATATACTTAACACATCTTAATTTTCTTTACTTCTCTTTCCCTCTCTTCCCTCTTCCTCTTGTTCCCCTTCCCACTTGTGAAAGACCTCCCTGTTTTCTATTATCTGTCTTTTACTTTTTAAAATTATTTATACTTTGTCTTTCTCATATAAAGGGAAACCATGAGATATTTAAGGCTGTGTGTCTAATTTATTTTACTTAACATGTCTTTCATGGTTTTTGTACCTCTAGCAGTTAGCACACTGCTTAGTACATAGCAGGTACCCAGTAAGTGGGCATTAAATAAATTCCCAGGCAAATGAATGATTCTCTGAAAACAAAATGCAACAGGCATGGGAGAGGCACAAAAGGACCCACAGTATCCTTTGGGTTGTACTGTACTTCTCCATACCTTTTGTAATAAAATCTAAAAATTTATCCCACCTTCACACTTGAAAGACCTAGACAGATCTTTTCTACTTTTGTTGTTCTAAGTTCATTAACTTTTTTGAACTTTTTAACTTATTATTGGTATGGGAAAAAAGGAAAGAAAAGATGTTAGTTTGACCATGAAATTTAAGAAGCTGCTTTAAATAGTTGAATACTCAGATAAATCACCTGCAGTTTAAAAATTCCATGCTTTGTAATTTAGCTTCTACTTGTTACTATAAGAATAGTTACCAGTAAAGCGGGGGGTAGTCTTCATCCCCTTAGACTCCCTGTATAATCTCCATATGGCTCTACTTAATTGTGATTATTTTCAAAAAGCAAACTGTTGTTTTTGGTGGTCAGTCTTCTTATTTGGTTAAAAGGGTTGGCAGATGTGACACCCAAAGACCTAGAGTCCCAGATGTGACTAGAAGACAGAAGTCATGTTTCCTGTATCACATCCTGGAGTGTTTCCAGGGCTTAGAATGATGGGAAGAAAATCTTTTCCTGCCTCCTATGACCACCAGTAGCATTCTCTCAAGACTATTCCTACCCTTCCAAGTGAATTGTATTGACAGAGGATAGTTCTTTAACCCGAAGACTGTCTGGTTTAGAACTCTGGCTTCCCCCAACTTATGAAGAGAAAGAGAGAAAGATGGAGAGACAGAAAGAATTCTAATCCTTCATAATGGTGAACATCCTCAGCCTTGGCAAGTTTGTCAGTGTGCTGGAAAAGGATATGCTGCCATGTTAGAAAGCTGTGTGCTCGCTGTTCTACCATTGTTCTTTCTACTTTAAAGAAAAAGTGCATGTGAAGTCAAGCAGCTGGCTATACATGACACTCCTGTGTGATACAATGCCATGATTTGGCCATCTCTTATAGTACAGCTTTTCATTCCAAGACAGTCCCTTGTACTGGCTGTTTGGGATGCAGTTTGGCATGAGCACAGAAAGTCCATACAGCCACCCACAACTTGATCTAGTAGTTGTGAATGGAAACTTTTGAACATGTTCCACTAGCTGCACAATGGTACCATTTATTACTTTATTCTCAGGGGAAAACGTTTGCTGTGTGAATAATACCAGGCACTTATGTAAGCCTCTTCATTTTCAGGGAGGTTTACGGGTGTCAGCAAATTCACACAACAGCCTGGTAAGGTAGCAAGGCATTGTTATGTCTTCTTTACAGGGAGCGAAACCAGATCACAACATTAGATTTTCCCAAGGCCACATGGACAAAAAGTGGCATAGACTTGTTTCCACAGAGACCCACATTTTTCTGCTAGACAGCACAGTTTCCCAATTAAAGAAAGCATCAACAGGCTTTTATCCTGCACCTAATGCTTGAAGATTACTGCCCTCACTTTTGACATATTTCCTAATGTTACTTTACCTTGGATTTTGTCCAGATGGGAAAACAAGGCAAGACAAGATGAAGGTCCCCATATAAGACAGTGGTGAAAGTTTTGGCTCAGTTCACAGGCTTTGCCATGGAGTATTTGTCCAATCTATAATCACAGGACAACAGAGGCAGGTGGGAGGTGAGCTGAATATCCATTCAGCCTCAGGAGATTAAAAAAATCCTTCCTACAATAGATTTGTTGATTTTAGTTGCTACTTAGCGTAGAGGTACATAACTATTACCCCAGGACTTGGGAGGCTGAGGCAGGAAAATCGTGAGTTTGAGGCCTGCCTGAGCTACATAGCAAGACCCTATCTCAACAGAAATAAAAATTAAAATAAAATAAAGTCAATTGCTACTTAGGAGATTGAGAATAAGTTTTACCAATCAGCTCCAAGACCATGCCAAGTAACTTCAATAATAGGTTAACTTGTGGTTCCGAAAAGATGTGTTTAAGTATTAAACCTCAATGTTTCTGAATGTGACCTTATTTAGTAAACAGATCTTTAAATCCAGAGATAGATACCCTTATAAGACAGCAGCAGAGGTACACAGAAGGGAAGCCATGTGATGACAGAGGTAGAGACTGGAGGCATCGGATTCATGCCAAGGAATATTGAGGGGTTCCAGAAATAGTAGATTCTGGGAGTAAGACACAGAGTGGATTCTCCTCACAGTCTCCCAAAGGAACCATCTCTGCTGACACCTTGACTGCTGGCTTCTTATCTCCGTCGCTGTGAAGGAGCAAATATCTGTTGCTTTTTTTTTTTAACAGAGGAAAAAAATCAAAATCATAATAAAACAGAGTTTCAAAACAGGTTAGTAGGAGAGTTACAATAATTAATGCATTGTGCGTTGTTGTCTTTGTAGTAGTTATTCAGAATACAAGAGATAGGGATGCTATTTTGTCTAAACAATATTAACACAAACCTTTTTTTTCAATGAATTAAGAGAAACTAGCTATATAGCTATTTTATTGTTGTGTGTATAATTATACTTTTTCTTTTTTCCCTTTCTTCCTTTCCTCTTTTCCCCATCACAGTTTGTCTTTTCTTTTGGACAATTTCTTCCCAATTCACAATATCCATTGTACATTTTGAATCTTGCTTTTTAAGTCACCTAGTTTGCAGTGATTTATTTTAACTGTCCCAGGACACAAATATATTCTCTTTCACTCCTTCTTTTAATCCTCAGAGTCATATGAATTTTAGCTTGTTAAAACTTAATATAGGTCAGGGCAAATCTTTCAAGTCATATGTGTATACATGAACATGTGGGTGTGCGTGAGTGATAGAGTGCAGTAATAACTCTAACATGGCTGAATATCACTCTTCCAGGCAACCAACATTAGTGAGTGCTGGAGTATCTAAACTCATCCCCTGTGAATGCAGAAGGGGCATCATAAAGTCAGAAAAGTCAAGAACCATGCAGCAAATTCAAATTCTGATGCAAAGCAATGGTTTTCATATACTCTTTTTTAAGCTACTGTACCAAGAGTCATGTAATGTAACATTGCATATTTAAATAATAATGTGATTATTATTAATTTTTAATTCATTATTAATTTAATACAAATTCATTAGACAAAATTCAATTATGATTTAAATTCATAGAAAACAATAACCTCCAAAATGCATCCATAGCCCTTTACTTTTTTTCTCCTGTCAACAGTATTAAAATACTTTCCCTCTTTCTCTTTAACTTTCAAAATATTAGAAGACAGAATTGACCTCTAACGCAGTCTTGTACCTTCTAATTCTTTGGGCTGATTTAACTCAACAAAAGAAATGTTAGTCGATTGCCCTCCTCCCCCCCATTTCTTGGAAGCTTTGCATCAGGAACAAAATTCTCACTAGACACAGTTGACATGAGATTACATTTATGGTTAGAGCATAAATTAGCAAACTTGTTCTATGAAAGGCCAGAGAGTAAATACTTTAGGCTTTGGGAGCAGTAAGGTCTCTGTTGCAAATATTTTACTCTGCAGGAGTAGAGAGTAAGCAACAGAGATCACATGTTCATGAGTGCATAGACTTGTGTTACCATCTTGTTGCCACATAACAAATCATCACTATTTCTAGTTGTGTCCAAAGTTTAGGTGGACTTTGCTGAGTTCTCCACTTAGGGTCTCACAGGGTGGGCATGCTGAAGTTAGATGAATGAAGTCTTGCCTGGAAGCTTTAGGAAAGAATCCACTATCAAGCTTCCGCAAGTTGTTGAAAATGCCTAGTCCTCCTGGTTGTAAAAATCTGGCAATTAGCTAGTAACTTTAATTATAGCTACAAAAATATATTTTTCCATATAACGGAAATCTCAGCAGTGATTCCTTACTATAGTCACAGGTTTTGCCCACATTCAAGGAGAGGAGATTATTTAAGGGTGATTATCACTGGAGTCACTTTAGAATTCTTCCTCCTGCAGTTGCATTTTAATACAACTAATCAAGTTGACAGTCAAGATTAATTACCTCAATGTGTAACAAATATTCTTCTTCATTTAATTTCTTTAACCATTTAAAAACCATTCTTACTTTTTGAGGCCATAGAAAAACAGAGGGCCAGGTTAGGGGATGATGTATGCAACCCATTAAGAAAGACTGAAAGAGTAATTGTCACAGTGTTCCATGCAGGACCTTAGTCATGGTGGGTTCTTGAATGAAGGAATGAATAAATGAATGGATGTTGGTTTCCCAAAGAGACTGAGGACATATACCCTCAAATGTGCTGGTGCCAAGTCTACTGCTTGATGTGGCATCTGCTTTTGAATGATACCAGACAGAACCACAGGAATCCTGGGTGGCCCAGAGCCCCAACTCCAGCATCTGCATCTGCATCTGCCACATTCCTTCAGGCTCCAAGGGCTTGAAGCTACAAGGGCCATGTTCAGTGGAGGTCAGTCCAGTTCAAGTTATCTTATAAGCAGATTCAGAAGCCAAGTGAGACTCTTAGGAAGCTGTCCCAGAGATATTTGGCTCAGCACCAGGTCTTAGTTCTCTGCAGTTATGGGTTGATTTGTCTGGTTGTGCAACAGTGCCTCAGCCCAGATGGATGCCACTTTAACTGCCATCAAATGGCTGAAGAGAGAGAGGCTTGGACTGCTCTGAGAATTGAACTCATGGTAGACATGGGAATATGGGGAAACTTAATACTGCTTGGTGAGAACAATCACCTGGTTTCAAAAGGATCCATCCCCTGTGTTTTCGAATTGGAAACTCTCTTTATGATAAGAAGGGGCATTCTATTTTCTAGTGGTGTACCACAGGATTGTCATCATTAAATCTGGGAGAGAGGATCTCTGTGTGAACTATCCAGGCTCCCCAAGCAACAGATGTTAGTAGGAAAAGATTTCCAGGGACCACCTGCTTCAACTCTCCTGTTGTACATTCAAAACAATTCCTAGGAACATTACATTACTTTTTTTGAGTGTTCCTGGTTACTTAGAATGAAGAAAGAATCTATTTACCCTAATTCCTAAAAACATTTGTAATCTATATACTCTCTTCTTATGTCCCAAGCTCCCACATTTTCTTGCTGGTTACCATGTCAGCCACAAGTTCACAGAGATTATTGCTCACTCCTGTTCCTCCTATGGTAACAGTACCTCACTGGTGGATGTCTTTTACTTTGCAATTCAAAATATTGAAGGGAAGCACACTCATTTAGATTTTCATGTCTTCTTTTCTCCTGGTTACTATGTAAGATAATATATTCAGGCTGTTGAATTAATAGCTCCAAAGGAAAACCTAGGGGGCAAACAGGTTTGATATGTAGACAGCCTGGCTGAAATAATGATGATCTTTGTATTTCCTTTTATTTTTTAATCTTTTTAAATTTTGCAGAGAATAAAACCAAATGAGACAAAGCAAAATAGAGTCAATCAAAACAAAAGGATCAACATGGTACAAAATATAAGGAGATCAATAATGGCTACACATAATGCCCCTTGTTATCTTCAAAAGAACTACCCAAAACATCAGGAATAATAAAATTGAACAAAATAATACAGAACAAAACTGATAAAAACAAAACATCAGAGACATTATAGGACTTCAAAAGAAGATAATAGTCAAACCAGAATGGGTATCATGGTGCATCTCATTGTCTTCAAAGTAGTTGCCTATACCATCAGACTTGATACTATCAAACAAAACAGAATAGAATAAAATCAGTCAAAACAAAACAGTGAAAGCAATACAGGGCTTAAAATCAATATAATAGGAAATAAAAAATGGTTAGCATAATATATCCTGCTATCTTTGGAATAGCTGTCCATGCCATCAAATCTAACAAGTAGACAAACTGAAACAGAATAAAATCAAACTAAACAGAACAAGGAAAACAATATGGGTTTCAAATTATGGTAATAGATTAACAATGGCCATTGCCTTCCTTATTTAGAGAATTCCTTCCCTTTCACTTTCACAGGATGTATTGTATATTTTGGATCCCACTAACTCCTTTAGTTTTTATATTAGGGGGGCAACCCGCTATTCACCTAAGTGATTCTGAACCTTTTTACCCCTGAGCATGATCTCAAGTTGTATCCATTTGCCTACAAGAGCCTCAAGGTTTTCTTTCTTTATAGCTAGGTAGTTTTCCATTGTATAAAAGTGTCATGGCTTTCTAACCAATCTGCAGCTGATTGGCATGCTACCCCCACTTTTTTTTTGGTTTCCTGTCACATAGAGCATTGTTTTCTCATCTTTGACTTTCAGTCTATAAACCCCCTTTCAGGTTAAATGTATTTGTTGTATAAAGCATATTGATGGACCCTATCTTCTGATCCACTCTGCCTGTGTTTCTTTTTATTGGTGAATCCAGGCCATCCATATTAGTGATTATGGCCAACCTTCTCTACTTCATCTCTGCCATGCTATTTTTCTGCCATTAGTTGTCTACTTTTCCCCTTCATTCCACTGTCTGCCTCATTCAGTGAGCCCCCTTTGTCACTGTTCCTGAAACTGTTTTTTTCTCTCTGGAATGTCCTTCAGTATTTTTTGTAGGGTTGGTTTGGTGGTCATGAACTCCCCAGTTCCTCTTTGTCATGGAAGCATCTTGTTTCTCCATTAATTTCTAGAGACACTTTTGCAAGGTACATCAATGTGGGCTGAAGGTTATTTTCTTTCAAGACTTGGAATACTTTACTCCAAGCTCTTCTTGATGGTCTGTGTCAAGAAGTCTGTTGTGATTCTGATGGGTTTTCTTTTATAGGTGATCTGTTTCTTTTCTTTGATAGCTTTTAATATTCTGTTCTTGTGTTGAATTTCTGGGATCTTAATTACTGTATGTCTGGGTGTAGATCTATTTTGGTTATAGCTGGCTGGAGTTCTGTATGCCTCACTTATCTGAAAATCATTTCCTTTTCCTATGCTTCAGAAATTTTCTTTAATTATTTCTGTAAATAGTCTTTTTATCTCATCTGTGTTTATCCCTGCTTCTTCACTCACATTTTTATTCTTAAGTTATAGTTCCTCTTGTCATCTTCTAGCCTTTGTATTTTTATTTCCTGGTTCCTTGTTATTTTTAAGAGATCTTTCCTTTCACAATCTCAAGCTGCAAACCTGTCTTCAAGGTTTGATAGTCTATCTTTAGGCTTTTTCAAGCAGTTTTGCCAGCTTTCAATGGAGTTTTTAATTTTCTGGTAATCTCTTTGAATCTGTTTCATGTATTCTAAATTTTTTTTATACCTTCATTGAAGGTTTCCCTCCTTTTTCTATGCTCCTCTATTCTTCCATCTGTGTCTTCTTTAGAGGTGCTTATCAATTCTTTTATTATGTTTCTCATTTCTTTTTTACCTGAGATAGTATTTCTGTTCTAAGTTCTTTTATAGCCTCATGAAATCGTTTCTCTACTTCAGTTGCTCTTGCTTCAGAAACCTCAGGTGTGCAACTCCTGATCTCTTCCTGCACCAGTACTGCTTGAGTTAGAGGTCAGAGACTGCCTTTTGCTTCTTCTTCTTGTTGTGTTTCTGGTTTCTTCTGGGTAAGTGGGTAGTGGAGTCCTTAGCACTTTCTGTGTTGGTTATAATTTTTCTGAGGTGTGCTGGCTAGGGATATCTGATGGTGACCATTGGGTGTGCTGGTGTAGGACTGTTTGCTGCTTTTCCCAGCCTGCTGATGGCTACTGGAGTGAGAGCAGGGGCGGGTGAGGGTGGCGCCTCCCTCCCGAGCTGGTTAACCACAGGAAGCCCTCACCATGTTAGTATGCACTGGGCAGGTGGAGCTGGTTGGGGATAGCTTTAGAGAAACCTGGGTGATTGGCTGTTGGACTGTGTACAGGGAGCAAGACTCAGTCCAAGCAATTTCCACCAGTCTGCTCCAAGCTAGGAGTGGCTGAATGAAGCCAACTGCAGTTCTGGCTCTGGGTTTATCCTGTGTGACTCCAAAATGGCTCCTAGCCAATCACCCACTCCCATGGGAGGACTGAGTCCCCCACACTGACTGCCACCCAGTGTAGTTCTCCAGTCTGCTACTCATCTCTGTCACCTTGTCTCCCTGGAGAGCCCTTTGGGCTTGCCAGCCACCACCTTCACTGTGACCATGTATTCCCCAGTTCCAACAGTGCTTCTCCAGCACTGGGTGAAAGTGCCACCAGCTATTGCCTTCTTTTGCTTAAGTTTTTTTTTTTTATTCTCTCTGTGGGCTTCAATTCTCACTCTAGGTTCTTCCTGGGTTGAGAGGACCCATTTCCTTCCTTACTGTCTTCTCCAGAATGCCATATTCCAACATCTGGACGGTTTCTCCCAGAGAGGCTGTTTACTATGCCGCTTACTGTACCACCATCTTCACTGGTCTCCTGATATTTCTATTTCATAGCAATATCCTAAGAAGGTAAGAAGTCTCCAAAAGATTTATTTGTATTTCTAGTAATATGCACCTGAGTTTTCTTTGAAATGACATTGATTGGCCTCCCTTACCTTAGCAACACCCTAAATCTTTGGAGGACCATGCTTTTCCATGGACCTCCTATGAGTGGGTGACATCTCTCCTGGTCTATCCTGTGCCCAGTATCTCAGGACCTCATCTTTTATCCCTGTTCCATATTTTGTCCCACCTCTAGGCATCCTGGACATCAACTTGAAAGGATATAATCCAGAGCACTTAAATGTTCAGTCTCTCGTCACAAACTTACTGGACTGCAATTCTGCAAGTCTCCCTTTTTCTCTCTCAGTGACCTGGATCATCTCTGTGCCAGCAAGTGCCCATCTTGCTGTTCTGTGCCTGTGGGTGTGGCTGGCTGTCCTTCCTTAGCATCACAGGTACCTGTGGAGATCTGGTACTGTCACCTATAAGAGGTTCTCCAGCTCCTCTGGAATGCAGTGTGCCAGTTGGCCTCACTTGCCCTCCCTTCAACATGATCTGTGAGAGTTCTATGGCAATGGGCACCCATCACTGGGATTTCTCTTCTTTTCACTGTTAAAATTTACTGATTAGATCTGCCTCACTCTGACTCTGATTCTGTCCCCTGTGCCACCATTCTTATTCAACTCCCTCTTTTCGTTCCTCAGATCTGTTGCTCTTGAAAAACACAGGACTAACATCGTAAGGCCCTGTAGAAAGGATACCACAGTTTCCTACCCAGAATTGAACTGGTACTTGTTTGCTCTGGTGGTTCTTGCCCTACCCCCCTCCTAAGATACTAACATGGGGAGATTAGGGAGCAGCTCTGTCTGTCCCCAACCCATACATGACTCAGAACTAAATCTCAACCAGGCTACCATAGTTCAGAATTTCCTGGGGCCCTTGCCCTGAGGCCCTGGACTAGTTTGGGCAACTGCACTCACCCATGCAGTGTGGGACCTGTGTTAGGAGTGTCATGGCTGTTATATCTTTTCTTTCCCTTTGGAATCTGAACCACAGGCTCTGAAGAGTACTTCTTTCCTCATCAAGGGGCTTCCCTCACAGCTCAGGCTGCAGGTGTATCTAAGGAAGAGGTGCAGGTACCTCTTGCTGCTAACTCAGTCCAGAAGTGTGTTTTTACTTTGTTCAGAGAAATAATTTTCTTGTTTGTCAAATTTAAAAATGTTAATGGCCTACATGCAATAAAATGTTGGTGTGACCCACCTGGGGAGGGAAGACCTCAGCCCCAGCAGGTGGCCACTTTGTCAGCTTCCTGAAGCAGATTCACCCAGCAGAGATCATTTATTGTATCTGACTTTCTTTGTCTATATTAGAAGAGTACTGGACTTTTCCAAATTATGATACTCTATGATATGAAATAAGTGTCATAGAATTTCCTTCTAGAAATGCTGATGTGCATACTGAGAAAATTTCCTTGCCCAAGTTAGAAAACCAATGCTATAAAATGTTAGGGAAGAAGGAGGACAGGTGTGGAGGCAGCACAAAAAAAACGACGCATTTCATGGTACCCAGGGAGAACAGAGCCGAGTCCCTTTACAAAACTACTTTTTTATACGCTTTTCAGGCCAAACCATGCCCATCAGGAAGAAGCAAGCATGTGTTCTATCCCACAGAGATGCCATACCATGTTTTAAATAGCACACCCCTGTGTTGTGCTGTATGTTTCCCAAATGAACAAATTTGTACCTCAAATCTCAAATTTCTTATTTCTCATGAAGTTGGTTCAATATGAATCTCTCCAGGACCAGTTGATTATTAATTTGACATCAGTAGGTCCATAAGAAATAATGCAGATGCACTCCAGCTCAGATACCCCAGGAGATCCCATAGTGGGGAAGGACTGTGTGCACATGCATCTCAATATGGGCACACAACTGGTGGGTAGAAACTTGCTGTGAAACAGAGATCACAGGTTGCTGGGCTTTCCTTTGCACTGGGTGATCTTTAAACTTTGCTATTCCCTGAGCAATAGTACAGTCTGGTGAGACGTGCCCTTATCTTAGGGGTGTGAACACATGTGAGAGTTGGCCCATTCCAGCTCAGCACTATCAACAGGGCAACTCCACATAGGTCTGGCAGCAGGAGTGATTACCTAGGCCTATCAGTTCCATATGGTTTTGCCTACCTTGGCCCGACAGCTCTCTTTGCTTTGAACAACCACATTATACTGTTTGGCAGTAATGAGGCTGACCCTTTGGAGACACATCCACTAGCTAGGGCTTTCTTAGATGAGAGATGATATTAAAGGTTCCCTGTCATGTCAATGGGATTTGGTGAAAAAGCAAAGGAGTTTAGTAATATTTTAATACCCTCAAACATTACCCTGTACATGAATTTTTCAGGTTCTATTTATTATTTGATTCATGTTTCAATTATTTGAGCAGTGGACAAAGTAAAAACAGAGTGAATCACACATCAAAATCCAGAAAGCCTTTCCCAACTTGAAGATGAATGGTAACTTTTAGCTTGCATTTACATTAGAAGAACAAATGTCTCAATGAAGTGCCCCAAATTCTTAGAAGAATTGGAGATAAGAAGCTCCCACCAGCAACTTCAGTGTTCCTGAACCAATTCAGTGATTTGTGCCTTGGCTGCACTCCCAATGACAGGACAGAGAACTCTTTGGGAAGTCTGAATGCATTTAAAAGGCAAGTGTTATTTATAAATTATCTCCAGATGGTCCAGATCTTACGATTTTCATATTGCTCAGATTTTCAGAGTGGAATTTTAATCATAGATCATTTGAGTTTGATTTGGTCTAAGCTGAGGGAAATTTTAAGAACACAAATGACAAAAAGAAGGAAAAAGAGCACCTCCTGGGACTGCTATGGGAGACCTGCCTTTACTTGTGGAAGCTTAATCGCCAATTGTATTCTGTTTTGTAATTTACAAAGCTCTTTTCTTAGACTTCCAGACAGACCTCTTCCTTGTGCACTTGTGAGGAACTACTGAAAACATTCTCCTAGGAGGGAGCCAAATCAAATGATTAATTTTCTTTTTAGAGTATCATATACATGCACAGATTAGTTATAAGTTCCAGTCATATTGTGTCACTTCAGCACTTTGATACATCAGGTCCTAACATCTCATGTACACTCATCCATCTCCCTCCCTCTTTTCTTGCTGTATTTTGGTCTTCTATTGGTCTTCCATTGGTATTCATAGGGATACTTTGGTTGTCCAATTCAATTCCTTCCAAATTCATATTTGAACACCTAGAAGTTTGAGAACTGAATATATTTTTCCCAGAAGAAAAAATGGAAAACCAAATAATGGGTTCTAAGGCTCAAAAAATATTTACAAATTTATTTTTCCAGGACTTTAATATACTTCACAATGATTTCTTTCTTTACTTTTATTGTGGTTATCTTAACTTTACTGCTGCTATCAGTAACTTTCTTTGGAGCCATGGTTACAAAATTTTATGCAAATAGAGCACACACACACACATACACTCACACACACACACGAAGTACAATGATAAACATTTAAGCACACTAACACACATACTACACATTGTCTGGGCTGCCAGTGCTTAGACTGAATCGTCACCCCTTTGTGTCCATGCAAGACACACTGCATGACTCACTCTGGACCCATGCAGGATTTTTCAGGTCAGATTTTTGATTTGATATTTAGCAAAATTACAAACACCAAGCAGACTTTTTTTTTTCCAACTTTGCTCTTTGAGTGGTGGGAAATTCAAGCTTGGAGCCATTCAACAACTGAGGTATCACCGTACTTCTCTCAATTATCTGTATTAAAATTCATGGAGACCTTACTGAATGTCAAGAATGGGGTCTGTTGTTGATCAGGAGTCAAAACACTCTTCCCTTTTGAAGGAACCTGGAGACATAAGTAGAACTTGAGCTCTTCCCCCAAAAGAGCTCTGTGCAACCTCATGAATTGTAGCTCAGGAGTGTCCCCATGTGCGAAAGAAAAATACAGACCATCTTTACTTCTACCAGTAATGAATACAACCTTAGGGAAAGATTATCTGAGATCTTTCTTTTAGTTTTCTGGCTTTCTTTCAATTTTCCTTTACTTTTCGTCTGAAAGCAACCTGCCAGATACATGTATCAAGTGAACCATAATACAACAGCTGCAATCTATAGGCCTAGGAAGAGCTGCCTGTTTTTGTAAATAAAGTTTTGATTGGAAGACAACCTCATCTATTCTTTCAAGTATTGTCTATGGCTTCTTTTGCATTACAATGGCAATGCTGAATAGTTGTGACCAAAACCTAATGGCACAGAAACCTAAAACCATGCTATCTGGCCCTCTAAGAAAAAATTTGCAAACATTGCCATTCTTGAGCGCATTCACTCCTTTTATTAATGTATATTGGTTTTTTAGCTTCTCTAAAAATCTTTTTTTCTTTTTAAAATTTTCTAACTATGCTTTTATTTTTTTAAGTTATGTATTTTTATATGTGCTCAGTACAAAATGTTTACATTTCTTGTGTGAAGTTGGTACGTGTGCAGCACACATCTTAATTTCTTTTTTCATCTCCTTTCCCTCTTTTTCCTCCTGCCTCCCTCCCTCTCTGGGTCCCTTTCCCATTTGAGAAAGAACTCTCTCCCTACTTCTTATTACCTATCTAAAAATGTCCTTTTAAGCAAGTTTTTAAACTTGTTACTTGGCCATATTCCTGCATATAAGATCAAATATTATACACATGGAAAAGAGTGTAGTAAGAAAGTAAATAATGTAGGCCTGGAAATAATTTACTATCATCTTCCAGATCATTTGGGATTTTAATAAAGTCTGCCAAAAATTGTAGTCAATATGTGAGACTGCATTTTCCACATATAAATAAGTGTAGGTGATTATAATATCTAATTCAAAACTGCAGCCTACCCAGAAGAACAAGAGGAAAAGCTTTTCTTTCTCCACTTTTAGTTTAAATCAGCCAAGTTAAACTTCCTCTCAGGCTGAAAGATATTGGTGGAATTCACATTATGTTGAATATTATTACAGCTGAGAGACAAGGGCCCCAAACTGTGTTTCCAGAAGGTTGGTCTGAAGCACCCCAAGCCCTGGGTTGGGATAATAACTCCCATCTAGTAAGAAATGTAAGACTCAAAGTATGTCATGTAAATGGGGCTAGCTGCATGTTTCCTTAATGTTTTGACTCATTGGCACACTCTTTACTGCCTCTCGTGTGTGTGTGTGTGTGTGTGTGTGTGTGTGTGTGTGTGTGTAGGCCCTCTTCATTTTAGAAACTTCCCAACAATGGATGGCTGGAAGGTGCCTTCCTTTAAACTCTCTGGGTGGCAGCAGTCTTGCCAAGCAGGTGGCAGGAGAGAGTCACTGACCAAATAACCTCTTGAACTTTGTGGGAAAGGCAGGCAGGATACAGCTGCCCCAGCCAAACATTTCTCCCTTCTTCTTTACAAGCTACTTAAGGCTTTCTTTGGCGCAGAAAGAGCAAAAGGGTCGAATCACTTAGTTTTTCTGGGGGCTTCCAGATCACCCTGAGGTCAAAACCCAAATAAACCAGCAGGGTGAGTAGTGAATGGAACAATCCCTGCAGAGGAGCAGGGCCTTTTGCCTTTGTAAGGAAAAGTCATCCAGGAGGAGCCTGGCATTCTGGACAGAATCCAGAGCAAACAGCCCTGAAGGCAGCACTCCCCACACACCCAGGTATGTCACTGCTTGTAACACACACACACACACACACACACACACACACACACACACACACTCCCTGCCAAATGCAGCAAAAACATCCTTACCAAACCCTCAAGAAAACAACCAGAAAACCATTGGCTGCAATGTGCCAGCCTGGGAGTTTTGGCAATTAGAGACAGAAAGCTTCAACTTCATGAATATTCAATAAGAATCAATAAAAGTGCTTTTGGAAAGTTCCCATCTAAAACTTCCAGCTCATTCCACATTTACCTTCTTTCCAAAACATCTGATATGAGGGCCTTCCTCTTCCTTTCCCAGAGAATCTTGGATGTGTGCTGGTTTTCCATATCAACTGTGCAAAACAATGACTTTCCCTGTTCCTTTACTGAGACAGATATTAACATCTGAGAAGATAGTATTCATTTTATTAAAAATGTTCAACATTCTAATATGTAAAGCATTAATGACAATAATTAACCAAAGTAAGTAAATTCTTTGACTTAGGTAAATTCTTTGACTTAAAATACTAGGAAAAGAACAATTAAAATCTAACTTTCTTTTTTACTTAAAAGTTTTTGATGTGTTATTTGCTATCTCATTTTAATTTTGACATGCATCTTTAATAAAATAAAAAGGAATATAAACTATTTATTAATAAATTTGCAGTTTTCATTAGCTCTGCTTATTAATCAATGCCACTAAATATTCAAAACATAGAAACTTAGAGAAATGTAGAAAATCCCTCTTTGTGTCATACCTAAAAACTTAAGCCTCAAACTAGCAAGCAAAATAATAATTTGGCAGAAAAATGCCAAGAATTTAACTGTCAAATAGCTCATCATTTCTAGCAAGCGCTTTTAAAAAGTTGCCTAGATCTCTGAATCTCATTTTCTTGTCCACAAAATGGACATAATAAAATCTACCATGCAAAATTGTTGTAAGAATTGCAGATGAAATAACAAGAGGCTGAAAGAAAGCTTCCCCTTCTGAAATTTTGCTGAAACTAATTAACAGTAGACAGATTAGCAGAAGAAAAAGATGTGCAAATTTGTTTGTGGTGCCTGGGGGTAAAGGGGGTTGAGTACCTGGTAGTTCAGTGAGTTCTAGATGTTTGTACACCATTTTTCCATAGGAAGAGAGAGAATATAGATAATCTTGAAGGATAGGAAAAGTTATACTAGGGAAGATGAATGGACCCAGCATAGCAGGGAGCTATACTTGAGGGGGGGGGGAGTTAATTGTTCTTTTCTTTTCTCATTTTTGATATCTTAGGGTTTTACCTATGGATTTGTAGATGCTTGTTGTTTATATTTAAAAGGTTAACCTCACTGAAGGACACAGCCACCTAAACCAAATGGGCAGGCATAGACAAGACAGAAATGACAGTACACGACTTCTCTGTAAAACAGGGCCCTAGGATTTCCTTAAACTCTATAAAGGTGTGAGGGATCCAAAAAGTGAGAAAAGGGGAAAAATCATATCCCTGACATTTATTGAATATGACTACTCACCCTTTTGTGTAGCAAATATTTACCAAGCAACTACTGTCTGTGTCAGGCTTTGTTCTAAATGAAAGGTCATTACAAAGAAGAAGAAAGATAATATCTCCACTTTAATGGAGCTTCTTTATGGAATGCTTCTTGAATGTCAGACATATTTCCTGAAGCCTATTCACTCACCTATTACCTCCAGAACACTGTGTGTTAAGTATTATTAGTTTTTATTGTTGTTGTTCAGATTAAAAAAAGAAAATAAAAACAAAAACAAAAACCTGAGCTTTGGGTTGGTTTACTTGTCTGAGAGAAGACAGCATGTAATTTGGTGCAAGAGTAAGGGTGTGAATGCAGGCAGCCCAGATCCAGAGCTTACGTGTTTCATCGTCCTCTTTGAAATGAGAAAAAGCTTCAAGTACAGTCTTCGCTTAGCATAATAGTGCAGGGCCATGAAGGTGACTGTGCAGGCAGAAACCTTACAAAATAATAATCTATAGGAAAAAAATTATTAGAAATTGTTGTCAAAATATTAACAATTCTTCATAGGTTATAAAAATGATACCTTTTTTAAATTGGTAAAACAAATATTTATCTATCATACTAACTTCAGCAGACTAGAAATAATATCAAAAATTAAAAGGTATTCCTTGATTGAGCAGTGTTTGCTTTCTGTCCTTTTACGTGATGTTCAGCCATTGTACAAGAGGATACAGAGGAAACATATCATGTTGGGGTCACAGGTCGTGGTGACCGGAGGCATAGCACATGAGGAAACCTCAGAGGGGTCAGGAAGAAGAGGACAGGAGCCAGGGTAAGGTTTAAGCCACAGCCTTTATTGTGGTTTTTGAAGCACAAGAAGGCAGGAAGGGTGAAAACTTCAGGTTGGCTGGTTTGAATAATTTCAGTGGGTTTTATGCTTTGGGGTCCTGCTTGCCTGATAATGAACCTGGGGTGACCAAGGCAGAGGAATATTGCCTCCTGAGGTTCCGGGGCCATGGAGAAGAGGCCTGGCTCTGAACTTGGTAGTTTCCATATCAGAAGCATGCTCCTCATTGAGTACTTTCTATCAGGACCAGCTAACTCCAGGAGAGACAGTCTCCTCTGATCCAGGAGGTTTTTAAGATGTCAGAATGTCATAATACATAAGAGAAATATTTTAAATATACACAGCTCTACCTTTTTGTCAAATAACTTACAATACTGAGCAAATATCTCCACTATGCCTTGATGAATGTCAGTTATCTTTCTAAGTCTGGATTCAATTCTGGCATTTTGTCCTTTGCATTTTCAATACTATGAAGTGTCTTTGAGTGGTTATTATTATTATTATTATTATTTTGCTGGTATCCCTTCTTCTAGGACATTATCCTATTTTCTTCTCTTCCTTACTTATGCCAGTAAGTTTACCCTTATTCAATTCAATTGGTTGCTTAAGTAGAGTCTAGAATGACTATCATCCTTCCTCTACTGAGATTTATCTTCTTCACTGTGATGCTCAGCTTGAATTTCACTCCCTGTGTTCTCATCTTTGATTCTGTTGCTTCACTTTCACATTTTGATGACTGCTTCACACCACTGATTATCCTTTTCCCAAAACATTCCATGAGTTCTCCCTTAAAGACAGGCATGCTTTTCTGACAGTGTGTAAACTGCATGACAGAGGCACAGTGACCCACCTCTGAGAGATTTTTGAAAGAAGCAACATGATCAGTTACTAACTGATCATGATACAGATACTTACAATGTGATTTGAGTCCTAAAAAGCTAGCATCAAAATGCATGCTTTGGGCAACTATTCAGAGTTCCTGTTCATGGTGACTGGAAATTGAACTGCTATTGTTTAGCCATTGATGGATGTGGCTGAAGTTGGTACACACTGGAATTCTGCCAAAGGAGGAATACCTGCTTCTTGTTGTTGAATCTTGCACACCTGCAACAGAGAAATGACAGTACATCTTTAAAAAGGCAACACTGGTTTTATTTTGCCAAGTTGTTTTTTTCCGTGTGTAAAAATTGCAGGGTGTGGCCACAGAGCACTATCGTTAATCGCACAGTTGAAAATTCAGCCCACACATCTCTTCATACCCAAAGGGCCTTCTATTTTAAGGTAATTTTGTCTGGTTTTCAAAGTTGTAGTGAAGATATTTCCTGACTTCATGAAAAATGTTTCTGTTTTCTAACCGTTGAAGGAGGAAATAGAAAGAGAATACTATCTATTACAACATAAAAGAGCTGTGTACCTAGATCCTACTCCCTGTCTCTTAACATGCAGTCAGAACTCAGACACAAATATGAGCAATATGCCACCTGTGCAGGCCCCAAAAGGTATCAGAACAAGCCTGAAGGAAGAAAATGGGCAAGCTCTGAAGACAACTGTATTCTTTGCTACAACATGTCATGCTTTTGTGGTCTGGATTTCATGGGTCTCTATATACATCAGTGTATTTCTGGTGGGATTTGCTGGATATAGAGTGAAGAAGTCTGCAGCTGATTCATCCTGGTGCATATGCATGTCACTGTGGAAAGTGAGAAAAGAAGTGTGGGGCAGGGGGCAGAGGAAGGGAATGGTAAAGGCTGTTTGGATCTTTCAGAATATATCTTAAGGATGTTGTGATCAGACAGAAGTGTGTAGTAAGAGCAAGAGTATCTTAGTTTGTGTTACAGTTGATGCACTATGTCAACTTGAGAAGTTTAGAAGTTTAACTGAGAAACTCAGCAGGGAGCTAGGGTTCTTAACTTTGTAAATATCTTCATGCAGTGCAAAAGGAGGGCAGGGAGATTTTGTGAGTGTCACACACACACACACACACACACACACACACACACACACACACACCCTGAAGGGGGAAGGAGGGGCCTGTGTACAGTATAAGGGAGAAGAGGCTTGTTTCTTTCTTTTTACTCTAGCTGCTGCCTTTTGAAGCGTAGCCCCAGTGTCATGCCACCATGCCTTGGAGCCAACTGATGACAGACTGAAACTTCCACAATAGTGAGCTAAATAAGCCTTTCCTTCCTTCATTTTGAGTGTTGGGTATTTTGTCCCAGCAATGAGAAAAAAGTAATCAAGACAGTTTGGGTTTCCCTGAAGCAGATCCTGAATTCAAGTAGTAGTTTAATTTAATTTAGGCAGAAGTCCCAGGGAGACCAGGCAAATAGGAGAAAGAAGCAGTATGGGATAGGCCAATCAGCTGGTTACTAATGTGAGTCACTGGGGTTCAGTCACCCTATGGAGTGATGAATAACATGGCTTGAAGTGTCTCACCCAAGAAATGAGAAAGCTAAAATGCTTGAATATCAGCTCTCACATTGGTTGCTAGCTGCTTGCTATCTAGCAATTTCCCAGCGTTTGTGCCCAACCCTGCATGCAAAGCACACCACCAGGAGGCCAGAGAAAGCCTAAGGGAAAATATTCTTGTAGTTCAAAGCCACCTGTAGTACAGGAAATGGTCAGAGCATTGACCTAGTGCTTTGTCTGTAGGTTTTTAAAGTTTATGTTATGGGTATAGAACAGCTTCATTTTAAAGATGATAGGAAAACACTGATGGGAGCAGGAACTTTATATGAGCAGGATCCCCAATCACATAAGGTATCAGCCAAGTATTTTTATTTAAGCCACTGTTGTTAGAAATCTCATCATTTCAGTGGTCCAATCTAGATCTTGATGAATACACAGAATAATGTTGGAGTTTCAGGTACAGCCTCCAACACTACACAGGAGAGTCCAGTGTTTCTATAGCATGGAGACTTTAAGCAAGATATATGATCAGCTCACTGTGTCATGTAAGTTTCTTTCCTTGCTTTGATCAAAGGAAGAGCCAGACTCTTCTTAGAATTACCTTTCCTTGTGGAAGGATCTTGTACAAGAGGCAACATGGTTATGTCCTTTGTGGCTCCTCTGCAAGTCATTGCTTGATTTCAAGTCTGCCTCACCAAACCAGTCCTGAACTCCCAGTGCCCAAAAATGTCAGCAAACCTCCCACACCCTGTTTGTGTTGGCTTATATCACTGTGCCAGGCTGGAGGTGTCAGCTAAAGCTGTTTATTGGCTTCACTCAAAAATACCTGGAGGTGTTCTTAAAATTTTGCTCTGTGCAACAATATGGAAAGGAATGGCAATGAGGCAAGACAGTAATGAAGATAAATAGAACATAACAAAATCATCATAAAATCATACGAAATAGCTTCAAGGGACTTTTGAAAAAGCATTATGTACTTTAAATCCAATGCCATACACACATTAGTACATACATACACACATGTATATGTGCACATATACATGTAAAATTTCAGGAGATCTTAATGTCTTTATAAAACTCATCCATCCATGTTGCAGAGTTATGTCCAGGTTGAGTTCCAGTCTGAAATGTGTCCTTCAAAGATAAAAAAAACAAAAGCATAGTTGAATTAAATATTAGTTTAATAGGCATGTAAAATAATGGCACTAAAATTTACACTTCAATTGCAAAAGCTCCCATAAGAATTTCCTTGATGCCTTTTATGGGGTCAGGGATCATTTGCTGATAAGATGTGGATAGCTCTAAATTATATACAACAAAAGGCTAAAAACTCAAGCAAAGTCACCAGCTTCTTATATCAAATGAAAACCAATTAGAACTGCACTTGTTCAACAAAAGCTGAAACAAGAGAGAGATCACACAGCCAGTCTGAGAGAGACTCAAGGCCAAGATCTAGTTGTCTTTCTTCGATATTGCACAGCACTTGATGGTTCCCCTGTAGCCTATGATTACTTTATCCTAATGTACTACACATCTGGATTAGAAGGAAAATCCAAAAGCTTCTCAGGCTTCATCACCCTGTTTCGTAGTCATGTACCCAGACACTTACCTTACTCAAACCTGATCCACAAGGCCCGGACACCTGTCTTGGCTCTAATGCAGGTAGAGATTAGTCAGAAGGGAAAGTGAAGGGGGAAGTCAGGAGAGGAGTGGGGTGAGCAATTCTTTGCAAGGAGGAGGCTCAGGTAACAATGACAAAATTCCAGCCTTGCCACCCTTGCACAACCCAAGAATAACATCCAGGCATCAAAATCTCTGCCTCCCACATGCTGATACACAGTATCTTTGTCTGTATTGAACCTTTAAACATGAAAAAAACTCAACTTTTGTTTTCCACCTCCTAAGAGTTAAATGGATTTGAGAAATGTTTCTCAAAGTTATTTGAAGGTTAGCTTGTAAAGCAAAGCAGAAGAGTGTTTTTTTCTTTCTGGATGTGTCTTTGGAGGTGAGGAGCTTGCTGTCACTGTGGTATGAATATTCTTTAGCTCCAAAGTAGACACAAATTCCCTTAGTAGAGTTTCCCACAGAAAGCCAATATTAATGGGGCATGAGTTCCTTTTATATGGAAAAGAAAGGCCTTGTTTCCTTGTTCATGACAGGGGAGGATAGAGGGCAAAAGGGTGCACATCTCAGGCCAAATTAAGACACATGGAATATTTAAAGCACCACAAATGCACCTAAGTCATTTGCTTCTTAACTATGTAACATTTGGCTGATATTCAACCCAAGTACACTTGGAAAATATAGCTAAAGGACTGACAGGTGTGGAAGATGTGAAATGGATAACATATCTATGCAAGTCTGAATTTTAGTTAAATGATTACAAAAAGGGGAAGGGAAGGAAAGAATGAAAGAACAAAAAAAGAAAGAAAGAAAGAAAGAAAGAAAGAAAGAAAGAAAGAAAGAAAGAGAAAAGAAAAGGTGTCGTGGTTTATGTTAGTGGCCCCCAAGCCTCATGCAACTATGCATTTGTGATTGGTTCATTGTCTAGCATTTGGATAGTGGTATGAGTGCTACACCCGCCTAGGGGTGGAGCCAGGATATGATGTAAGAGTGGGAAGAAGGTGTGTCTCTCTGTCTTTCCGGTTTATACCTTGCTGTTTGCAGCTGCCATGAGAGGCTGCCCCGCCATGCCATGCTGCCTTGGAGCCAACTGAGTATGGACTGAAACCTCCAAGAACTATAAGAAATAAACCTTCCCTTCCCTAACTTTGGGCATCAGGTATTTTACATCAGCAATGAGTAAAAACTAAGACAAAAAGAAAGAGGAAGTAAGTTAGTTGTTAGCGGTTACCATGTGCCAGTAAGTTTTATAACAGTCCTGAGTGTCAGGTACCATTATCAACCCCACTTTGCAGGTGGATAAATTGATGTCCAGTATAGCCTGGCAGCCAGCTCAATGCTACTGAGCTGCTTATGTGGCCATCACTTGAGAAAGTTGGTCTCCAGAAGGTATGCTCTTAACCAGAATGGCATATTGCTTCTCAATGACCAGAGTACAAATGTAATTCTTAAAATAGAATGTGGCATTTTGTGATTCATTCATTAATGTATATTTAGTGGTAGTGTGTCTATGCCAGGAATTGCATATTAGGAACTGAGAAGACAGTTAAAAATTGATGAGGCTCCTGTTTTCTGACATTTAGATTCTAATCCAGAAAGTTCCAAAAAGATTGCAGAGATCAATAGAAATAACTTAAGATACAGTAAGGGCTAACAGAGAGGTCAAGCTCTTATAATATTAAATAAGGGAAGGGGACTCTTAATTTGAGTTCTTATAGAAATATTGGCAAGGGATTGTATGGAGGTCATTTATTTTAGGAAACGATCCCAGGAAAGAGGAGTGGAAACTAGGGAAAGGAAAACAAAACAAGGAAAAAAATTGAAGCTTAGATACATTGTCAAGTTGGCCACTGCTGCAGGCAATGGGGGTAATTCTGCTAGGACACCAAAGACTCAAGTAGAATATAGGTCAGAACTGTTTACCCAAGGAATGAAAAAGATGAACATTGGTCCACCAGCTCCCATTGGTCATAGGTTGTTAGTTTCTTCAGATTTCCAGGCTAGACAAAGTCCCCACTGCAGCACCAAAGAAACCTTGTAGCAGAAACTGAAAGCAGCAGGAACATCAGAGGCCACATGCTACCAGGCAGCATTTGGACAAGGCTTCCTGTTACTGAAATGGCTGCAGTAAAATGGGGATGGAGAGGCTGAAAAGACACTAGTGACCAATATGGAAGCCCCACTTTAAATGGGTGGGTCAGAGAAGTGCTTCGGAAAGTTGGCTTCTATGTGGACATGTAAGAAGGTCAATTGCTAAACATGGCAAGAGCTGAGGGCATAGTGTTTCCAGACACGGGAAACAGCAGATTGAAAAGCCTCATGAAGAAGCTGGCAAATTTTAGGAGATGAAAAATCGGAGTAGCTATGATAAATAAGGATAAAAAGCAAATCAAAGTGTTAGCATAAGATGATCAGTGCACAGATCATGCAGGGGCATGGTCATCATGATACAGGTTTTATTTTAAGTGACTATAAGTTCACTGAAGAGTCACAAATAGGCAGTCTACTAAACTCTGAATAAGAAAACCTCAGAGTTTAAGAGCTAGGAGAACCATTGTATAAAGGACACAGGAAATTGATAGAACCATGGTCAAAGATCCACAAAGAGGCCAAGAGTGAAGACTTCCCTCCAAGTCAGGGCAGGCAGAACATTTTTCCTGGGCTGTTGAGCTGAGGCAGTTAGGCAGCAGAGCTGAAGTTAGCAGACAGGAATCTAGTATCTGACACAGACACTGTCAGTGAGAACAAGTTAGGCCCAAGGGAAAGGAAAGGGAGAAAGGAAGGGAAAGGGAAAGAACTAGATGGAGACAGGAAAACTCTTAAGAGCTCTTAAGAGTTTTAACCTGGGTCAGCACTGATCATTACATCATCATCATCATGGTCATTGTCATCATTGTCATGATGGTGGTTGTGGTCATTGTCATCATCATCATCACAATAATAATAATTTCAAATCTTTAATACCTGGAGGAATGAGAACTCTGAAGGGAAATCCTGACTCTCTCCTCTTCAAATTCATATGTTTCCCCTGAAATGTCTTTAACTTTGACTTCTCCTGTGTCTGTTGTGTTGGCCCCAAATGAGGCATTAAAAGTCTGGTTCAAGTCTCAACAAAGTCTCTTTCCCTTGAGTTATTTGTTGAACTATAATTGTCTGTGTTTATCTAAACATATTTGCCACATGATTAATGAGCAACACAAATCACTTGGGAGTCATTAGGCATGTAATTTCCAATTCCCTTGCCTACTGGACCTTTTCTTAGCTTACAGGTGCATCAATATACATCCTGTCTTCTGAAATCCCTTTCATAGTTGTGTTAGAGTAGGCTAACTGCTTAAAGAGTTCAAAATTCTGGTATCTCAACACACCATTCCATTCCATCCCATTCCCATGGAATCATTTCTATTCCATACAGTCATTTAGGGATCTAGGCTTGTTCCTTTTCCTAGCTCTATGTTCTTTTAGTTCTTTGGAATCTCTTCATTTGGCTGGCAGAAGACCAGGAGAGCACATGCAAAAGGGCCCACAGTTTGCAGGTGAGACATCCACTCTGACAAGCACTAATCTAATGGCCCACCCAAGTCCACAGGGTTTAAGAATTATCTACTGGGGAATCTAAGAATAGAGGGATCAGAGATGTGGCTGAGCACTAGCTGCTTCTTCCATAGTGGAGGAGAATACTGAAGCACAACTACTGACCTTCCATGGGAATCACTGAAAGTGCAAATATTCTTTATCATGTAATCTAGGGTAGAGTAGAAGAAAAGACTTAATTGCTTAACATGCATATAGTTAACAGTTCAGAGAATACAGTTCCTCTATTTCCAGAGGTTAGGAGAAACACAAGGGAAATGTTTAAGGGCAAACATTTGAAAAAATTTACACTATTTATTCCCAAAAGACATTTTAAGTGAAAAACTCTTTGGCAGGTTTCTCTGTGACTTTGTATTTCTGGAACTTCTGAGTTTACACAGTATCTCTCTCTCTCTGTTTAGTAAAATAAACATAATACAAAATTTTCTCTCATTCAGTAATGTTCAGTGCATTCACACTGTTCTACAGCCAACCTCCAGAGCTATTTCTAAAACTCAGAATGATAAATCAACATTCAAGAAAACTAACAAAACTTATGTTTGCCATTCTCCACATAAAGCAACTACAAGCATTAGTTCATTGCTCTGTGCCAGTAATATTGTTTTGGCTTAAAAAGGATCTTTAGTGAACTGATCATTATCCATGGATGTTACTTTTTTTGTTTGTTTTATAGTTGTGGTAAAATATATATAACAAACTTACAAACTCTGCCATCTTAACCACTATTTTTTTTTTGGTCTTACGTATTGAACTCAGGGCCTTGTGCATGCTAAACATATGCTCTACCACTGAGCAACATTATCAACCTATCTTCTTATAAGTGTACAATTCAATAGTATTAAATATAGTCACATTTTTGGACAATAATCTCCAGGATTTTATCTAACAAAACTGAAATTCTACACTCAATAAAACAAGAATTTGCCCCTCCCCTCCCCCAGCAACTACCATTCTACTTTCTATCTTATGAATTTGACTATCATAGGCATCTCCTACAAACAGAATCATAAAGTATTTGTCTTGTGTCTGGCTTATTGCAGTTAACATAATGTCTGTAAGGTTCTTCTATGTTATAGTATGTGTCAAATTTCTTTTTAAGGTCAAAGAATAATGATTATTATATTAATGATTTCACTCTGTGTGCATTGCTGAGTTCAATCAAGGTAGCAATTCAGCACTTGGTCATGAGAAGAAAGTTAATCCTTCAGAAATGGCTGGGATATGCAATGTACAACTCAGACATCACAAATTAGAATTTTTTCTATCCCAAGTTTTAAGAGTTGTATATCACTGAGCTTATTAGATATATTACACAATGTCTAGGTGTCTCTTAGCTATGGACTTCTAGTCTACAATGGTAACAAAAGTTGTTCGTCCATCAAATATATGTCTTGCATCACTAAAGATTGTAAGACCAGGGACTCACTTGAGAGTATCCTCTTTGGGCTCAGTGTAGTAGACCTTCTTAGGTGGGTCTTTTCTGGAATCTCTCACCTTCATACCTACTGTTGGTTCCTGGTCCAATGAACAATGTTGAGAGTCACTCTGTGAGGGCCATAATCCAGGGGAAGCTGGGGAGGTAAGGGCTCCTCAGGCCACATACCCCAGTGATGCAGGAGCGGCTCCCTGCTGTGTCACCTAAGCAAATCTTCCCATGATCTGAGAACAGAGCAGAGCTCCTGTTCCTACTTCCTAGAAGCTGGAGAACCTCTCTTCTTAGGGTGCACACCCAACTCATGGGAAGCCCTTGAGGATAGTTACAGTACATGAGTGGCAAAGCTTTATTTCTATCTTTTAGAGTCCTTCTCAGCCTGAGAATTAAATTGATGTAAGATAGATTAATGGGACAAAAGCACACACGTTTGGTATGTTTTAGAACAATTGTTTCTTATACAAACTATTTCCAGAAAATGTCATTGTACTTGTTTACATTGTACTCTCCTGTCTGTCATTAATGCCCAGTCACAGATTAATTTCCCACAGTTGTTTAGGCCCTTAGCTTGGGCTGTTACACTAAAATATCATAGATGGAGTGGCTTAAGATTCTGGTTTCTCTTCCTTTCCTAAGGACACTTCCATCAGGGGAACCCACTCTCGTGACCACATCCAAATCTAATGATCTTTTGAAGGCCCACTTCCAAATACAGTCACATTGGGCATTACAGCTTCAACCTAGAATTTTGGAGGAATACAATACTCTAGCAAGTGCTCAAAGTATTAAACAACACAATTCCCCCAAAATGTGAGAGTTGGTGCCAGGATGTGCCCATTTTTAATCCTGCTTCACCCTCCAGATCTGCAAGCTAGGCATTTTAGAGTAGAAAAAGAAAGAAAAGCAACAGTTGTACAAATGAGGACCTTATTGTGGAAATCACTAGATCTTTAATGAGTGCACATTTTAAGTACCAGAAGGCCTAGTTTAGTTTGTAGAACATTAATTGATCAGAACAACTATGGTAGATATAGTTGAAAATTAAGAGAATCACCTTCAGCACCTCATCAACTAACCACAGACTATTATCTCAAATGGGAAATTATTCAGACCATTATTCAAACATTCAAACAAGTATGAATCTTACCACAAATTACTGCATAATTTGTGGAGCCCAGTGCAAAATACAGATGTCTGGTTCTTTAAAAAAAAAAAAAAACTATTAAGCATTTCCAGATGGTAATAGGAAAACATTCAGCCAAGCATGTGTCCCCCTCTGAGCACAGATCCATAAACCTACACTCCCTACTGATTACTATCTAATAAGTCCAGTGCCAGGAAACCCCAACCCCTCCTAAGTCATACAGCTGCTGCAGCAGAAAAACAAAACAAAACAACACCCCCAAAACGCATTATCAACACCAGCAGCACTGACTGTTCCCCAAATTGCAACACTTCCTTGTAGTCTTCTTCAAATGACTAGTTAGTTTTCACTTGTGTTCTCCCTCCTCGGGGTTTGTCTATAAGGCAGTTAAAAACTGAAAAACAACATCAATCCTTGACAGTAAATGTAGAAACCAACAGATTTGCAACCCTGGTAATTGCAGCTGATGCACTGGGGACCAGGGAGCGGAAGTTCTGTGCACCAAAGGCACTGCTGCCTTCAATGTGGCAAACCAAACCCCAGTCACACCGTTCTGTTGGCAGATCCCCTCCTCCCATTCCAGGTCCCTGCCTCACACAGTAAGCGGCATAAGTACGTAAATTGCTTTCTGAATATTCCCTTCGAAACTGGGGAGAAAAAAGTGTAAATGGCTCTAACTGTAAAGAGAAAGAAAAGAAGCCGAGGTGCCTGGCAGCAGCAGGGGCGGGATCTTTTTCTCGCTGGTGGATAGTTTGATAAGGAACCTGGATCCCAGCGGCCTCACAATGGCCTATTTATCCGGCTCTCACGCACCGCCCGCAGCCCCGGCTGGGAATCACGGGGGTGGCACCGTCCCCGGAAAGCGACGGCGCTGCAGCACAGGAAAGCCAGCTGATAACTGATCTGCAGACAGCGCTTCTTCCTTCCTGGGAAGCAGTCACAAAGGCAGCCAGCTGATCCGGGCCCAGCGCAGCTCTGGCCAAGGAGGCCAGAGGAGGGGGAGGGAGCCGCAGGCGGGGCTGGGGGCGGGGTAGGACAGCTGCGGGTAGGCGATAGCTGTCCCTGCGCCCCGAATTTCCTCTGGCAGGAGCGCCCCGCGCCGTGACGCAGACTGAGCCCTCCACGCCGCCGCTCCGCGCCCCGCGCCCCGCGTCCCGCGCCCCGCTGTGAGCGTCGCCCGGCCGGGGCTGGGATGGAGTTGAGCGGGGACGGCGGGAAGTGACTGACACAGCTTCGGCGGCCGTCTCCCCGAGTGGCCCCTCCCTGTGGCTTTCGGTCCAAAGCAAAAGCAACACAGACATTGGTGTCACCTATTAAGCGCTCAGAACCTTGGCTTGGGTTTCAGGCACAGAGACCTTTCATCCACCCGCCCCTTGGCAGGGTGGCCCGGGAGCTGCAAGAGGGGAGTTCCTGACTTCCGGACTTGCCTAGCGACAGGGAACTTTACGGGTCTCTCTCCGGGTCTGTTTCTCTCATCTTCTTGTCCTGTTATGTATACAAAAAGGCAACGAGGGAACTGGCTGAGGTCACCGCGGGTTCTGAGATGCCCAGGGTTCCCAGGAAGCGCTGTTCCCGCAAAGACCCAGCAGCTGGTCCCTGCTGCTTCTGACAGCTTGCATGTTTTCGCTTTTGCACTCCCTACACTGCTCGTTTGCAGTCTTGAGAGCCTTGGGAGAGACGCCTAAGAGGGGAAGATGAAGGTCAGGAGAGCAAAAACACTGGGCGAAGGGGAAAGAGCGCGGGCCGCCTGTGGGCCCTGCGGGCGGGGCGTAGTGAGCTGGGAGCCACGGTCAGATCCGCCCAAAGCCTGTTCAACTCCCACAGGGAAGGTGGGGTGGGCAGGTCAGGGTTTGACTGTGTGTGCTCTTCAGGCGACCCTAACTCTCACCAACTCACTAACTTCTACCCAGGGGACGCCGCAGAGGAGAGGAAAGCTCTTGCCTGTAGGCAGAATCGTAGGCCCCAAATCTCCATCTCCAAATTTCTCCTAAGGTACTGCCATTATCAACAGTCAGCCCTGTAGGCTTGAGCTGGGAAGAAATTTCTTCGAATTTATCAGCTGCAGAGTCTTGCCTTGGGAAGCAGGGTGAGCTATTTCACCCTAATGGCACTCTGCCTCTGAAATGACTCTTCTATACATCTGGTTCTATTTCAAGGGACAGAGCAGACACTAGGAACAAAGAAATTGCAGGGAAGAGGCCTCTGATGTTTGTGGCCATTAGGAGACTTAAGTTCCTTAGCACTCTGAAGTAAAACTAGTGAGAACTTCTTCATTACCAGAACAGCTTTGGAGTTAATCTTAAAGATCTCCTAGCCTGGTCCTGGGAGTCCTTCAAATACCCAGGAGATCTCCCACATCTGGGAGTACACAGCCCAGAAGGGTGAGGGCGGCCAGCAATAGTTACTTTGGGCCTAAAAAGACTATTTTAGAGTTTCAGACCCACCAACCCCTACAGGTGCATTTCCATATCCTCCCACCTTGCTGTAGTGTTTCAAAGAAATGAGTAGTTCCTTCTGAGAAACAGACTGAGTACCATGTCTGAGAAGCAATTATTCTCATTATACTTCTGGACAACATAGCAAGGAATGTGGACAATTGTGACTATCTTCAAAGGAGGGAGACTACATTTGCCATGTTACAGATTTTACAATATTCTCTGGGTGCCAATATGTTTCTCAAAGACATCTGTGTCAAGTCAAAGAATTACACAAACACCTGTTCAAAAAGCTGTTCTAGGAACCAGTTGAAAAAAGGCTCTTTTTGCTTGTCCTGACTATATTTTCCACTCTGGCTATCACCACATTCAGTGGGACAACCTATAAGAAGAATGAGTTCTGGGCATCTTAGTCTGTTTTTTGTTACTATAGGTAAATATCACAGATTAGGCAATTTATAAAAAAAATAGAGGTTTATTCAGTTCACAGTTCTGAAGGCTGGAAGGTCCAAGGTGGAGGGGTCACATCTGGTGAAGGCCTTCTTCTTGTTAGGGACTCTGCAAAGTCTTGAAAGGGTAAAGGGTCTCATGAGGGGAAGAGGGCCATAAGTATGCTAAAGAGAGTTCACTTTTGTGACAAAGTCACTGCCTCAATAAACTGTTAATCTATTAGTCCATGAATGGGTCAATCTTGATTGATAAGGGCAGAGTCCTTATGATGAAGTCTTCTCTAAAATGTTTCATCTTGAAACACCATTAACTTATGACTTTAGAAATTGTTTCCAGCACATGAATCCTGAAGGACATTAAAACTATAACTGGGTCCTGAGACCACCTAGAATCAATGCCTTGTGCAGAATGGCAGACCCTGCCCCTGACTCCCCAGGGCTTACTCTATCTTCCTGACACTCTGTTCTGCCCAGCAGACATGGTACCTCCTCAGCCCTGACCCACTGTGCTCTTCTTCAAAGTTACACTGTTGAAGCTACTCCAATAATGTCCCTGCCCCAATGGCTGGCTTCAAAGGCGGTTGCTCCTAGAATGCCTGAACTGTCTGTGAACCCCCCAAAGGGAGTCCAATCCACGCTTCCCTTCCAGCTGCCTATAGCAGAACAGACAACAAATACTTGGGAGGCCACA
The DNA here is from genome assembly GCA_004027455.1 of Hydrochoerus hydrochaeris. Lineage (NCBI taxonomy): Eukaryota > Metazoa > Chordata > Mammalia > Rodentia > Hydrochaeridae > Hydrochoerus > Hydrochoerus hydrochaeris. The sequence continues at coordinate 502,509 of PVLA01000008.1, forward strand.
AAGTTGTGGACTATTATTGCCACAATTAAATGCAGAAGAATACTACTCTTTTCTTTTAAGAAAGTGATTAGGATTCAATATCATCTATATGTAATCATCCATAGAATGGCCTCTAATTTGGGCTTGATTACATTCAATCATGCATAGACCTCTCTCCTCTTTGCACTTTCTCCCTAGTTTAGTAGAATATGCTTTGCAAAAGGCAGAGTTGTTGCCTTCCTGCAACTAAGGATTAAGGATCTCTAATCTACTGTCCTTCCTTTCCACAAAGTCCCCGCACCCCACCTGCCAATCTGAGTTAGAAAGGGCAAAATCTCAACTACCAGGAACTACTTTCCAACATCAAAATTCTTCTATTAACTGTGAAATGGTACAACTGCTATGGAGAAGATTGTGGTGGGTTTTCAAAATGCTAAACATAGAATTAATACATGACTTTGCGGTACCACTCCAATAAATTGAAAATATTCAGATACTAGTACACCAACATCCACAGTACCAAAAGATGGAAAAAAATGTCTTCTGGTGGAAAAATGGATAAACAAATGGCAGTAAATTCATACATTGGAATATTATTCAGTCATAAAAAGGAATGGAGTTCTGATACAAGCTACAATGTGGATAAACCTATAGAATATAATGTAGAGTGAAAGAAACTCAAATATAAAAGGTCATAGACTGTCTGATTCCATTTATATGAACTATCCTGATTAGGTAAGTCCATAGAGATAAGCAATTAATAACTGAGAGTGAGAGGAATGTAGATTAACTGTTTAATGGATCTGGGGTCCTCTTCAGAAGTGATGAACATATTTTGAAACTAAAGTTAATAACTGTACAACGTGAATGGAAGGCCACTGAATTGCTCACATTAAAATGTTTTAGTTTCATATTTTGTGAATATCATGTCAACTAAAAAAATCTCTACATCCTTTAAAATCAGTTTGCTGAACTGATTTTACTGTACTGGTCATCTTTTGGTATTTTATGACTGGATGCAGAAGACAGAGTTATAAAAATGACACATATCCACTTTTCTTCTAACTAGTTGTCCACAGTGATGATAAAATAAGGACAACTTATGAAGACAGAAATGATGACAATAATTATGAGAATAGAAGAAACAGGCTTTAAAAGTCCCACAGGCAAGGACAACACAGTATCCACAGATTACCCAGAGTAGGACCATAGTTCTCATCAATCAACCTCGACTTACTTGACCCCATTGTATATTCAGCCTTACCCAGAGTTGGAGCTGCTAAATCATGGAATCAGGATCTATGTGGAAGTGTGTTCAGTAGCAGAGCTGACAATAATTCAACCTCATAGCCTCCCTAAAGTGACAGTGGGCAATTGTGATTACAGCCTAAGATCATATTTTTTCCCCTGGACTTATGGATAGAGACTATTAGCTTTAGTGAGTACTTATCTCATATCATGTTCTATGTGATTTATATGTATTTGAAAAATTATGCCTATCTATGAAACTGTTAATTCTTACCACATCCTGTGAGCTAACAACTATTTTCCCCATTTCAAAGATGAAGAAACTGAGAAAAGAGATATTGCTACTACTGCATTCAAAATTCCACATCTTCCCAGGCAATGGTGTCTGCATTAATGCCCAGAGAGAAGCTGCAAGGGCTAGACAAGGGCTTGCTGGGCAGGAACCTGAGAGGTTCTTCCTTGGCTCTTTACCCTTCCTTGTGAAATTCCAGCAAGCTTTCTGTTTGCTTTTCCAGGGGGACCATGTCCTCCAACATCTGTCCTTGCTGCCTTTGGCACCAGAGCTATATACATACCCTAGACAAGAAACTTACTGAGTTTCCTCAATAATATTTTTGTGCTGTTTCCTACATCAAGATATAAATTCAACAAAACAATAGCTCATCTTTCCTTTGCTTTTGCTATTGTTTGTGAGATGCACTCTAGGTGAAAAGACATCAAGGCAGTGTACAAATAACTTTGGCTCTGAAATGAAAGACTTTTACTTTGCTGCTGCAGGAGTCCAAAAGAGATATTTTTCTTTTTCTTGTAGGGTATGAGGGAGATTGATTCATGATTTTGTTTTATTGGTTAGTTCACTGAGGACTGGGAGACTCATCCTAGAGTATTATTTTCTCTTCTTGCCTCCTTATTCCCTAGAAAATCTAATAACACCATACAACAGAGTCACAAATCTCTCCAGCTGGGAATTTGGGATACTGGAGGCATGAAGAGGAAAGGGGTTACTACTAGTCTGAGAGAGTTTGGATGTGTCTTCAATGATATTTACTTCAATATTTTCTCTTTCTCATTTTACAGATGAGAAAATTGATTTGCAAGTGGCAAAGAGATGATCACATTCCTAACTTGTAGCTTATGTAGAACATAAACCCTAGCCAGTCTTCTAGTTCCATTTACAGAGATCTGTTCTGCTGGGGCACTTTCCTATCTATGCTACTGATGGAGGGCACTGTTAGAGGAGCTGGTGGCTGCCAGGCCTGATCTCTGAACTGATGGGTCACCAGTTTTGGAGAGAGATGGTCCAAGGGATTAAAGTGTTCAAGAGAATATTTGCAAGATGGCTGAAGAAGAGGGTATGAAGCTCTTTCACCAAGAACAAACAGTATTTCTGGTGTGCAAGAGGCTTCTAGGCATTATCTCATTTAATTCCTGGGACAACTCTAAGTTTTATTAACTAATGTCTTTTCACAGATGAGGATACTAAGGTTCAGAGAGATCACATGGTCAAACTCTGCCCAGACTAGAATATGAGTTTGACTCTAAAGATAGAAGGTTGAGACTTTCCACTAAGCCACAGTGTCTCCAGGTTGAAACTGAGGCTGTTATCATGGAACCCTAGACTTCTGACTTTTGCAGTGGATCCTTCTTTCCAAAAGAAAGTTTAAAACCAGGTGTGGTCAGCTTATACCTATAATTCTGAGTGTACCAGGAAAGCTGAGGCAAAAGGATCACAGATTTGAGAACCCACAGGATCACACTGTGAGACAATGCCTCAAAAAATTTTTTTTAACAGAAGTTTTAAAAATATTATTGGTGGGGACCAGCAACTAGCAGAGGAAGAAGCCAGGACTTGGTTACTGACCCTTTTCTCTCGGTTTTATTTTTTATTTTTTTCTCTCTTCTTTGTCTTTTTTTCTCTTTTCTTTCTTTCATTTTCTTTTCTTTTTTTTTTTCTCTTTTCTAAATGGCTGAGGAGAACTCCAGCTAAAGAAAACAAATCCCATCCCCTAGACTCAGAGACCAAATTCAGAGAATCCCTCAAGTACTCCTTCGTTCCTTCTTTTCCACCACATTCTCTAGTTTCCCAAACCTTGTGTCCTTGCTTCTACTTCCTTCGCAGTTATCTTTATTTTATATACTATCTTCCATAAATTTCCCCACCACAGGGTAAAACCACTCTACCAAGGGGAAACACTTTGCATTTAAACTCCTAATTTATGATTGGTACTGTTATATGACTATAGACTTTACTCCTAAGGGCTAAAATCAATGGTTAGCACAGTTGGTCAGTTTCTAAATTGTGCTTGATGCTATTATTATTGCCAACTTTACTACTTTAGCTAGGATGTCACATATGTTATAATCAGTTTTTCTCCCTTCTGTAACAATACTGGGAAGTTCTTGAGTAATAACCTCATCACAGCCCTACATCAAAGGACTAGGAACTGAGCCAAAAAGATACCAACATCCTACTTTTAATTAATTGGGAAGGTAGGATTTTGAGCCAGACACAAATCAAGAATTTCCTATACACACAAGATATCCCTGAAGAACAGACTTCTCCTAGAAAGAACTTGATACTAGTGACATAGCTACCTACTACAAAAACTTACAAGGATCACATTAGAAAACCAAATAAAAAATAAAAGTTTTTAGAAGTAGAAAATGACAAGACAAAAAAGCAAAATGCCATCTCAGACATCCAGCTCAACCAGAACAAGTATAGGAAATATCAATATAGAAGAAACTGGAAGGCACACAGCTGAAATTTCTGAAATTATAGCAACTGAAGTAAAGAAAAAAATCCATAAAGGAAATTAAGTCAGAAATAATCTCTCAGGTAAGAAAAGAAATATCAACATTTATGAAGGAATTGCTCAACAAATCTAGATTAGGTATAGATAAAAAAAATAGATGATAGGACATTGATGGAAACTGTGAATGATCAGTATAGTAAGGAAATAGAATGCGTGAAATGGATTCAACAAATATCTAAGAAATAAAAAATTGCTTTAAAAGTTCACAAAACTGATTGAACAAAACTGAAGACAGACTTTCAGACCTTGAAGATAGGATCATGACTATTGATAATGAAAGGAAAGATTGCTTGAAGATGACAAAAGATCAGGGAACAATAATTCAACCAATATAAGATGACACAAAGAAAAATGATATAAGAATAATTTATGTCAATGAAAAAGCAAGAGTCAACATAAATTACATTTAAAAAACTATTTGCAAAAGTAATAGCAGAAAATTTCCCAAGCATAGGGAAATGATCAGATATACAGATAAGTGAGACATGCATAATTCCACTTACCTATAACCAAAATAAATCTGCACCCAAACATATAATAATCAAGATCCCAGAAATTCAATACAAGAAGAGAATATTGAAAACTATTAGAAAAAAGAAATTGATCACTTAAAAAGGAAAATCCATCAGAATTATGGCAGACTTCTCAACACAAACCCTCAAATAAAGAAGAGCTTACAGTGAAAATTTTCAAGTCCTGAAAGGAAACAGCTTCCAATGCAGATTGATGTACCTTGCAAAACTATCTTTCAAAATTAATGGATAAATAAGATACTTTCATGACAAAAAATAACTGAAAGAATTCATGACCAATGCCACAAAGGGTACAAAAGATATTTTAGACAGAGATAGAGATGGGCACAATTCCAAGAAGAACAACAGAAAGAAACCTTTAAACAGGGCAAAGAGTTAAACAGAGAGGAAATATAGGAAACTAACAGTAGGAAAATAACATGACAAGGATAACCCACTACATATCAGTTATAACCATCAATGTAAATGACCTAAATTCATCAATCAAAAGAAACAGACTGGCAGAACAGATCAAGAAACAAGATCCCAGAATATGATATATACAAGAGACACATTTGACTCTAAATGAAACTCATAGACTAAAAGTTAAATGATGGAAACCAATACTATATGTGACAGGAACCAGAAAAAATCAAGGTAGCTATTCTCTTTGCAGACAATATGAACTTCAAACCAAGAATGACCAAAGGAAATAAGGAAGGTCACTACATACTTGTTGGGGGGGGGACAATAAAAGATAATCATAAATATATATGCACAAAATATGAGAGCACCCAACTCTGAAAGGCAAATATTAACAGACATGAAAAACCAAATAAGCAATAACATAATTGTTTTTGGGCCATCACTCCCTGCAGTTAGGACAATGCCCAGCTTCCTGAACCACTGGAGGAGGCACAGGAGGTCCCACAGGCCTGACTGGGCCATGCCTAGCCACCTTCAATCAGTCCTTGGAGCTGAAGGGTGGGAGGTGAGTTCCAGCATGCTTGCACTCCAGGAGATCTTTGGACCATTGCTCCCAGAGAGCTTTGGACTATGGCTCCCAGCAGTTAGGACCCTGCTCAGCATCCTAGATCAACACATGACTCATGGGAGGTCAATCCAGGCCTCACTGGACCACGCCCAGCAAACTCCATTCACTCCCAGGGCCAAGGGCATGCAAGGTGATTTCCAGTATGAGGGAAACTTTTGAACATTGCTCAAAACCCAGAAATACAGGAAAATGACAAAACAAAAGAGCAAAATGCAATCTCAAACTTCCAGCCCACCCCAAGCAAGCCTAGGAAACATGTACATAGAAGAAAATATAAGCCATATACCTGAAATGCCTGAAATGATATCAACTGAAATAAAGAAACAACTCCAGAAAGCTATAAAAAGAACTCAAATCAGAAATAATCTCCTGAGTAAAGAAGAAATGATAAATGTAGTGAAAGAAATGCTGAACACATCTAAAGAATACATAGTTAAAAAATTAGAGGAATAATGCAAAAAGATGGAAACCCTGAATGAACAATATAAGAAACAAACAAAATGTATGAAGCAGATTCAAAGAGATATACAGGAAATCAAAAATTCCATTGAAAGTTGGCAAAATCACCTCAACAAAAGTGGAGATAGAATTTCAGACCTTGAAGACAAGATTGCAGCTAGTGAAAAGGAAGGAAAGATCTTTAAAAAGTAACAAGGAATCAGGAAATAACAATTCCACAGGTGCAAGATGGTGCAAAGAAAAACAGCATAAATTAATAGGTGTAAATGAAAAAGAAGGGGACAACACAAATGATATTAAGAAGTTATTTACAGGAGTAATAGCTGAAAATTTCCCAAACATGAGAATGGAAACTGGCATACACATCACTGAAGCATGCAGAACTTCAAATAGCCACAACCAAAATAAAACTACACTGAGATATATAATAATCAACATCCCAGAAATCCAACATAAGAACAGAATATTAAAAACTGTTAGAAAGAAGAGACAGATTATCTATAAAGGAAAATATCCAATCACAGAAGACTTCTCAGTACAAACAATGAAGTCAAGAAGAGCATGGAATGAAGTATTTCAGTATTCAGTTGGAAAACAACTTTCAACCCAGACTGATGTACCCTGCAAACAGTCCTTCAAAATGGATGGAGAAATAAGATACTTCCATGACAAAGAACAGCTAAAGAATTTCATGATCACCAAGCCAACCCTGCAAAGAATATCCTAGATGGACACAGGAAAAAAACACTAATCAAGGCAGACTGTTAAACAGAGTGGAAAGATAAAGAAGCAACAACAGAAAGATAACATGTCAAAAATAAACCAATATATATCAGTTATAACCATTAATGTAAATGGTCTCAATTCACCAATTAAAAGAAGCAGACTGGCAGAATGCATCAAGAAAAAAACATCCAACATATGCTATCTACAATAAACCTATCTAACCCAAAGGAAAACTCATAGACTGAAAGTCAAAGGATGGAAAAACAATACTTCATGCAATAAGAACCCCCCCAAAAAAGCAAGGGTAGCTATTCTGTTTGCAGACAATGTGAGCTTCAAACCAAGAATGATCCAAAGAGATAAAGAAGGTCATTACATACTAGTTAGGGTACAACTTCCAGAGGAAGAGATAACAATCTTAAATATATATGTACCAAATACAGGAGCACCCAGCTATACAAAACAAGTATTGACAGAAATGAAAAATAAATAAGCAATAACACAATTATAACAGGAGTCCTAAACATTGACACAAAGGGACAGATCAACCACACAGAAAATCAGCAAAAAAATAACAGAACTAAATCACACCTTGAACAAATGGACCTGATAGATGTATACAGAATGTTCCATACAACAACATCAGAATATACATTCTTCTCAGCAGTACATGGAACATTCTTTAAAATAGACCACAGAACATACTTAAGTACATGAAAAAGAATTGAAATTTTCTCATGTATGTTATCAGATCACAGTGCCACAAAATTAGAAATTAATGATAAAAGAAACTGCAAAATTTCCACAAACACATGGAAATTGAATAATACACTCGAGCAATCAGTGGATCACAGAGGAAATTAAAGAAGAAATTAAACAATATCTACAAGCAAACAAAAATAGAAATACAATTTACCAGAATCTGTGGGATGCAATGAAAGCAGTCCTCAGAGGCAAATTTATTGCAGTGAATTCCCACATCAGGAAAACAGAATGAACACAAATAAACAACCTGATGCTACATCTCAAACATCTAGAAAAAGAAAAGCAAGTCAATCCCAAAGCCAAAAGAAGGGAGGCAATTAGAAAGATCAGAGCAGAAATCAATGCAATAGAGACTAAGAAAACAATACAAAGAATCAATGAGTTGATTCTTTGAAAGAATAAATAAAATTGATAAGCCCCTAGCCAGACTTATTAAAAAAAGGAAAGAAAAAACTCAAATTCATGCAATAAGGAATGAAAATGGTGAAATCACTACAGACTCTGTGGAAATACAAAAGATGATCAACACCTATTTCAAAAATTTCTACCTCTCATAGGTTTGATAACACAGAAGAGATGGAAAAATCCCTAGAAACACATGAAATACCAAAGCTGGGTCAAGAAGATGTAAAACTGCTGAATAACCCAATTTCTATTAATGAATTGAAAATGTAATTAAATCCTTATCAACAAAGAAGAGCCCAGGCCCAGACAGATTCACTGCAGAATTCTACAAGAAATTCAAAGAAGATTTAATGCCAACATTGCTCAAATTCTTCAATGAAATCGAAAGGGAAGCAATTCTTCCTAACTCATTACTGGAAGCAAAGATTGTTCTAGTACCAAAATCTGAGAAAGACCCAACTAAAAAAAAGAACTACAGGCTAATCTCCCTAATGAACATAGATGCAAAATTTCTCAATAAAATATTGACAAACAGGATTCAGCAAATCATCAAGAAGATTATACACCATGACCAAGTGGGATTCATCCCAGGAATGCAGGGATGCTTCAACATACATAAATCAATAAATGTAATCCACCATATCAATAGAGCCAAAAATAAGAATCAAATGATCATTTCTATAGATGCAGAAAAAGCTTTTGATAAGAGTCAACAATTATTCATGATAAGAACCTTACAGAGAATTGGAATAGATGTTCTTTACCTCAAATGATAAAGGCCATCTATGACAAACCAACACTCAGCACCATATTAAATGGCCAAAAACTGAAAGCCTTTTCCCTGAAATCAGGCACAACACAAGGATGTCCATTATCACCACTCTTATTCAATATAGTGCTGGAAATACTAGTCAGAGCAATTAGACAAGAGAGAGAAATAAAAAAAATATAAGGATAGGAAAAGAAGAAGTTGAATTATCATTATTTGCAGATGGCATGATACTCTAAATAGAAGACCCCCAAAACTCCATTGAAAGACTCCTAGATATAATAAATAAATTTAGTAACATAGCTGGATACAAAGTCAACAAAGTCAACACTCAAAAATCAATAGCATTCCTATACACTAACAATAAAATCACTGAGAGAGAAATAAGAGAAGCCACACTCTTCACAACAGCATCCAAAAAAATTAAATACTTAGGAATCAATCTAACAAAAGAAGTAAAAGGTCTATTCAGGGAAAATTATAATACCCTGAAAAATGAAATTGAAAAGGACCTCAGGAAATGGAAAGACATCCCTTGTTCATGGATAGGAAGAATAAATATTATGAAAATGGCCATTCTCCCAAAATTGTTATACAGATTTAATACAGTCCCAATCAAAATACCACCAGCATATCTCATACTCATAGATCTAGATAAATCACTCCTAAAATTCATCTGGAACTAGAAAAGACCTAGAATAGCAAAAGCAAGTCTAAGCAACAAAGGCAAGGCAGGAGGCATCACAATCCTTGAGTTGAAGTTATACTACAAAGCTACTGTAATAAAATCAGCATGGTACTAGAATAAAAATAGACCTGAACATCAATGGAATAGATTAGAAGATACAACTACAACTACAAACACACTCAGCCACTGTATCTGTGATAAAGAGGCCAAACACACCCACTGGAAGAAAGATAATCTCTTTAATAAATGGTGCTGGAGAAATTAGCTCTCCATATGCCAAAAACTAAAACTAGACCCATCTGATCACCATGTACTAAACTAAAGTCTAAATGGATCAAAATCTAAATATTAAAACAGAAACACTAAATCTGCTGGAAGACAAAGTAGGTAAAAATCTTGAAGACATAGGGGTAGGTAGAGAATTCGTGAACAAGAACCAAACCGCAAAGGAAATACTTCCCAGAATCAATAACTGGGATCACATCTGATTGAAGAGTTTCTGCATGTCAAAAGAAATCTCCAGCGTAGTGAAAAAGAAAAGCCACAAATTGGGAAAAAAATCGTAGTGAACTGTCCTTCAGACAAAGGACTTCTGTCTAGAACATACTAAGAATTTTAAAAAATCAGACCCCCAAAATTCAAAGACCCAATCCAAAAAATGGGCATCTGAGATGAATACACAGTTCTCAGATGAAGAAATACGAATGGCAAACAAATAAATGAAAAATGTTCAGCATTATTAGTCATTAGAGAAATGAAAATTAAAACCACACTGAGATTCCACCTCACCCCAGAAAGAATGGCCAGGATCAACAAAACTACCAACAACAAATGCTAGAGAGGCTACAGGGGAAAAGGAACTCTTCTGCACTGTTTGTGGGAGTGTAAACTGGTGCAACCACTGTGGAATTCAATCTGGAGATTCCTCAAAAAGCTGGGATTGGAAGTCCCATTTGACCCAGCTATTCCACTTCTGGGCATATTCCCAGAAGAACTGAAAACATCATACCACAATGATATATGTGCACCCATGTATATAGCAGCACAATTTGTAATAGCCAGATCTTGGAAACAACCTAAGTGCCCATCAACTGAGGAATGGATAAAAGAGATGTGGAATTTTTAAACAATGGAGTACTACTCAGGTATAAAGAATGATCACATGGAGATATTTATAAATAAATGGATGCAACTTGAGACCATACTCATAAGTGAAATAAATCAAACTCCCATGTATAAATACTGTATAGTCTCCTTAGTGTAAGAAATGGTAAGAGTATATAAGATTTTATGGTAATCATCATTTCCCACTATACTGATTTGAAGTCTTACAATGTTTTCATTCATTGGTTGGAATGGTTTCATTCTGTTTTGTTTGATTTTATTATGTGTGATGGTATGAACAGCTACTTTGAAGAAAACAAGACATTATGGCAGCCATTGCTGATTTAATATCATCTTGCTTTGAAGTCTTACCATGATTTGTTCTTCTGTTTCCATTGGTTTTCCATTGGTTCTATCCTGTTGTATCTTATTGGATTTTAATATGTGTGCAAGTATAAACAAATTTTTTAATGAAAATGAGATATTATAGTAGCCAATGTTTAATTTCTGTTATTTGGTTTTGAATGTCCTGCAATACTATCATTCTCTTGAATGGTTTTATACTATTTTGTTATGTTTGATATTATTGTATGTGAAGGTATGCTCAACTATTTCAAAGAAAAGTGACATTATGGTAGCTACTGTTGATATCTGGCTGTGTTGTTGTGAAGTGCTGTGTTGATTTCATTGTTCTGTTCTGATTTGCTTTGTTCTGTTCCCTTTTGTTTTATTCTCTTTAAAATAAAAAATAACATAATTGTAATGGGGGCTCTTATTATCCCATTGTCACAAAGAGATAGATGAACTAGACAAAAAGTAGTAAAAGAAGTAACAGAACTGAACCAAACCTGTGAACAAATGGACTTAGTAGATGTTTACAGAATGTTCTATCCAACCACATTAGATCACACATTCTTCTCAGTTGCACACAGGACATTTTCTAAAACAGACCATATACTAGGTCATAGAATGTGCTTAAGTAAATGCAAAGGAACTGAAATTATTCCATGCATATTAGCTGACAATCATGCAATGAAATTGGAAATTAATGACAGAAGACACCACAAAATCTCTTTAAATGCATGGACATTAAATAACACTCTCCTGAACAACCAATGTGTCACAGTTGAAATTATAGAAGAAATTAAACATCATCTTCTGTCAAATGAAAATGAAACTACAACTTACCAGAACCTATGGGACACAATGAAAGCAGTCCTAAGAGGGAAATTGATGACACTGAATTCTCACATCAGGAAAACGGATCAAGCACAAATAAACAATCTAATGCTACACCTCAAGCTTCTGAAAAAAGAAGAGAAGGTCAAACCCAAAGTTGATACAGGGGAGAAAATTATAAAGATTAGAGTGGAAAATAACATAATTGAGAAAACAATATAAAGAACAATATAATGCATCAAAGAACTGGTTCTTTGACAGAATAAACAAAATTGGTAAACCTCTAGCCAATCTTATCAAAAAAAAAGAAAGAAAAAATTCAAATTCATGCAATAAGGAGTAAAAAGGGTGAAATGATTACAGAATATTGTTGAAATTCAGAAGATCAAAAATCTTTACTTGCATAGGATGGAAAATAGAAGAAATGGACATAAATTCCTACAAATTTATGAATTACCAAAGAAGAACCAAGAAAATATAAAAATTCTGAATAACTTAATAATAGTTAATGAAATTGAAAATGTAATTAAAAACTTACTAACAAAGATAATCTCAGTTCCTGATAGATCCACAGCTGAACTCTACAAGAAATTTAGAGAAAAGTTAATGCCAGTATACCTCAAACTCTTTAACAAAACTGAAGGGGAGGCAAGTGTCCCTAACTCATTCATGGAGTTATTCCTGGAGTATTCCTGGAGACAAACATTACTCTGATAACCAAAACCAGAAAAAGAGCCAAACAAAAAAGAGAACTGTAAGCCAACCTCCCCAGTGAACATAGATGTAAAAATCCTGAATAAAATACTAGCAAACAGAATGCATCAAATCAAGAAGTTTATGCACAATGACCAAGTAGGATTCATCCCAGGAATGCAAGGATGTTTCAACATACACATATCTATAAACGAAAGACATTATATCAACAGAGTCAATGACAAAAATCACATGATCATCTCAATAGATGCAGAAAAAGCTTGTGATAAAGTCCAATACTTGTTCATGATTAAAAAAAACTACAAAAAATTAGAATAGATGGACTTTATCTCAATCTGACAAAAGCCATCTATGGCAAACCAACTGTCAACTTGATACTCAATGAACAAATACTGCAAGCTTTCAATCTAAAAGCAGGAACAAGACAAGGATATCAACTATCACTACTTCTATTTAATATAATTCTAGAAACATTAGCCAGAGCAATTAGACAAGAGACAGAAATAAAAAATTTGAATAGGAAAGGAAGAAGTTAAATTATCATTATTTACTGGTGACATGACATGCTGCATAAAAGACCCCAAAAACACCACCAGAAGTCTTCTGGAATTAATAAAAAAATTCAGTAGCATAGTGCAATAGAAATTCAACATTCAAAAATCGATAGCATTCTTGTACCCAAACAACAGATTCACTGAGACAGAATTTAGGGAAACCATACCCTTCACAATAGCATCCAAAAAAATGAAATACATAGGAATCAATCAAAGGAAGTAAAAAAAATCTATACACTGAAGATTACAGTACTCTGAAAAAAAGAGATCAAATAGGATCAAAGTGGATATCAGAAAATGGAAAGGTATCCCTTGCTCATGGATAGGAAGACCCAACACTGTGTGAATGGCCATATTCTCAAAACTGTTGTACAAGATTTAATGCAATCCCAATCAAAATTCCATTAGCATACCTCATAGATCTAGAGAAAACATTTCTAAAATTCATTTGGAAACAGAAGAGACCTAGGATAGCAAAGACAATCCTGAGCAACACAGACAAGGCAGAGACATCACAATCTCTGACTTGAAATTACACTACAAAGCTACTGTGATAAAATCAGCATGGTACTGGAGAAAAAAAAAACAGACCTGAAGATCAATAAAACAGATGAGAAGGCACAGAAATGACTACAAACAAACTCAACCACTTTATCTTTGACAAAGGAGCCAACATTTTCACTAGAAGGGAAATAACTTCTTTAATAAATTGTGCTGGAAAAACTGCTTTTCCACATGTTTAAGAATAAAATTAGATCCATGTCTACCACCATGCACTAAAGTCAAAATAGACCAAAGATATAAATATTAAAACAGAAACACTAAATCTACTGGAATTGAAAGTAGGTAGAAATCTCAAAGACAATCTCATAGGCAGAGAGTTCATGAACAAAAACCAAACTACATGGCAAACACTTCAAAGAATCAACAAATAGGATCTCATCCTATTAAAAAGTTTTTGCACATCAAAAGAAATCACCAACAAAGTGAAAAGAAAACCCACAGAATGTGAAAAAATCTTAGCCATCTGTCCCTCAGACACAGGACTTCTATCTAGAACATATAAAGAATTGAAAAAAATTAGGCCCACAAAATTCAAAAACTCAATTCAAAAGTGGGCGTCTGAGATGAATATACTTTTCTCAGATGAAGAAATACCAATGACAAACAAATACATGAAAAAATGTTCAACATCATTGGTTAATCAAGAAATGCAAACTAAACACTGAGATTTCCTTTTTACAGCATTATTGCAAAGATTTTTTTACTTTAAAAAGCAAAAAAGGATAGAAATTATACAGAATTCTTTTAAAGTAGGAAATTAATACTAGTTAATATATTACATACTGTTATTTTAGAAGTAGTTGTTCAAGTTACAAGATTTAGGCACAAAAATAATCAAACAATGACAGCACAAACTGTTCTTTTTGATGAGCTAACACAGAATTAGTAGTATAGTTATCTATCTTGCACACCTATACACACACAGACATATATTTATACCTACATACATATAATCTTTTCCTTTCTTCCCTTTCTCCTTTCCCTATTGCAGTTGTTATTTCCTTTTTATCACTTTCTTTCCCTTTCATTATTATAATGTCTACTTGTACATTTTGGATCTTGTTACTCTTTCAGTCTTTTTTATTATTATTATGGCAAGTGTGAGGTTGTGAGTTTGATCCCCGGTACCAAGAAAGAAAGAAAGAAAGAAAGAAAGAAAGAAAGAAAGAAAGAAAGAAAGAAAGAAGAAAAAAAGCCAAAAACAAAAACAAAAAAAACCCCCTCAAGCTCAACACTGAGATTTCATTTCACCCTAGAGGGAGTGGCTATCATCAAGAAATCAATCAACAACAAATGGTGACAGGGCTGTGGGGAGAAAGGAACCCTTCTCTACTGTTTGGAGAGTGCAGACTGGTACAACCACCATGGAAATCAGTGTGGAGATTCCTCAAAAAATTAGGATTGGAGGTCCCATTCAACCCAGCTTTCCCCTTTCTGGGTATTTTCCAGGAAGAATCAAAAAGACAGAACAGCTATATAAGCACACCCATGTTTATAGTAGTATAATTTGTACTAGCTAAATATTGGAAACAATCCAAAGAGCCCATCAGCTGAATGGGTAAGAAGATGTTGTCTTATTGGAGTATTACTCGTCTAAAAAGAAGGATAAACTCAAGGTTTTATAGGTAAATGGGTGCAACTAGAGACCATATTCACAAGTGAAATAAATTAGACTCAGTTGTGTCAACATTGTATTGTCTCCATAGTGTAAGGAACTACAAGAGTAAAAAAGATCCAAAACCTACAGTACATATTGTGAAAGCCGGGTGGGGGGGGAACTGCTCAAAGAACAAATTGGAATGAGGGACAGGAGAAAAGAAGGAAGAGGAAGAATATATATATATATATATATATATATATATATATAAGCTAAGATCATTATATTGCTAATTTCTTTTAGTTCATTGATAAGAATGGTTCATGCTTATATTATTTTTGCATGCCTGTATCTTTTAATCTGTGCAATTACTTTGAGTGTTACAATACATAATGTGTTAACCATTGTTAATTTTCTATTATTTCCATATGAAATTCTGTATCATTGTTTTAATTGTTTTTTCTCTTTAAAATAAAAAAGTTATTGGTATACAGTATTATCAATTTTTCTTAGACTTTATCCCAGTAGGTGCAGTGAGAAATTCCTATGGATGGACATGGATCTTCTTCTGACTTCATTTAAGACATACTGAGGATGTCTGAACCTCTAGGCCATTCTGAACACCATCTGGAAGGGAAGAAGGTGAGTTTGTCTTCCCCCTCAGCACTGGCTGGTTTCCCAGAAGAGGAGCCCTGGTAGAGCGGCCCACGGGAGGAGCTCTGACAATGCCCTGGCTGGGATGAACACCTACTGCCATTTACCAGTTGTGGGGGTCTTAGAAAAGGCACTTAGTCTTGCTGGGCCTCATTTTCCACATCTGTGGGATGGGAGAAGTTGATAACATTAAAAATTTCATAGGACTGTTGAGAAGTCAAGCTACTTCACCTATGGAATGGGCACTGAGGATGGCCTAACACACCATAAGTACACGGGAGTACCCACCATTAGCATGCTTTGGGAATGTCTTGGGTGGTACAGAATAACACTAGAATCCTGGAGCCAGATACCTATTTTAATGAGTACCTAGTCTCTTTAGTAGGATATATATATATATATATATATATATATATATATACTTTGTTTTATAAACATTATTATGTCTCTCTATTTTACAAATGGGAATTGAGGCTCTGATTTATCTGCTTCTCTAATGTAGGTTTGGCAGCTTCAAGAAAATCCATCTTTTAATATAATGCCTTTTATTTTTTTCATTTCTTTTTTCTTGATAAGAGTGGGTGGGTTTAGCAGTTAAAGGATAAACAGTGTGACTATAATCAAATGTTCCTCTATGTGCCCTCTTTGAAAATAAGATTAAGGAAAAGAAACACTGTCATTTGGCAAAGCTGACAAGGCCACAGGGTGACAACCTTTTCTTAAGGGTTTGTCCTTGACTGACCCAACCTCAGCCCACATCTATAGTAACTGAGAAGACTGAAGTCAATGGCCAAGTAAATGAATTTTCATGGATTTAGGACCCAATGCCCAGAAAAAGGGGATCCAAAATGATTCCAAGTCAAATCTCTTTTTTCTATATTGTTCTGGTGTGGGCAACTATATCAATAATAATAACGATGACAACTTCCATTTACAAGAGCTAATGGTTTGTCAAGCACTGTGCTAACTGCTTTATATTATCTCAGTTAATCCTCACAGATGAGGAAACAAAGATTTAGGAGAGGAAAGTAGTAATTTATAGTCTGCTATAGTTTGGTTGTGGTTTGTTCCCCAAGGGTTCATGTTTTGGAGGCTCGATCCTCAGTTTGGACATGTGAGAAGAGGTGGAACCTGAAAAAAGAGAGGCCTAGTAGGAGGTCCTCAGATCACAGAAGGTCTGTCCTTACAAGGGATTTGATAGCTTTTGTAAGACCTCTGGTTCTTTTAAGAATGAGTTGCTGGAAGACTGAGGCTGACCCTGAATCACTCACTCTCTGGCTTCCTGTTTGGCAAAGTGATCCAGCTCCCATATACATTCTTACCTTTATAGTACCTTTCCTCCAGGAAACTGTCACCAAAGTGAGCTGATCTGCTGTCATTCCTTAAACCTCCAACAGGTGAGCTGAAGAAACCTCTTTATAAATTAGCTGACCACAAGTATTTTGTTATATCAATGACAAAGTAATAGAGGGATACAGATGGGCCAAGGAATCAGGGTTCAAATTCTGCCTGATTCATATTCTAAATTTCTAACAATGGGTCCTATGGTCTCTGCACCCTTTTGGAAGGTCATGAGCCAAGGCTTGGTGTGAAAGACTTCAAAACATACCAACCAGTCTGGTTCTCCTTAAAGGAGTCATTCTGTCCTCTCATTCCCTAAGTCACTCAAATTCCACTGAGTTTTTGAACTTTGGTAGAGATGATAGGTGCTACATGAATCATCCCAAGCCTTTTGGGAATGAAATAACTAAGACTTCAATTTTTGACATATATTTTGTTGGCAACTATTTTATTGACAACTAGGTTATACTTGGTTGTTCTTCAAATGACAAAGACCCATCTAAATAGTTAATTTCCTTCTAAATATATACTTGGGTATCTGACATTCTAACTTGATCTTTTGAGACAGAAATTTTCTCCTTCTGTTTATTCTTTCAATACTGTAATTATCATTCATGAAACATTCAATAGTTTTCCAGTATTATCCTGGAAAATACTAAGAACACAAAGAGAAAAATAAATTAACCTATCCTGGTCTTAAGTTGCTTAAAATTTACATGTACTATGCCAGTTCAGATTCTTCTACATTCAAAGAAAAGATTTCAAGTGGGCCTAAAAAGCAAGATTAAGAGAAATTCAAGGGTGTGATTTTATAACTTGTGTGGTTTTTTGGGGGTATTAAAGCAGGAAGAGGAACTTCTGGGGTTCTTTGAAGGCATGAATCATAGACCAGATCAACAGGTATGGCGGTCCCCTCGTCAGGGTAGCATTTGTCTCTATAAAAGGAGAGAAATGTTTGGTAAAAAGGAAATACCAATGCTTGTCTCTACCCCAATCACCCTCCCACACAGTCTCTACAGTATGGTGAAAAATTGTTTTGTTTTGACTTCAGCTCTCTTTCTACCCAGCTGAGCTGCATAAAGGAGAATGAAGCCTGCTGTTTTACACACACTTTAGCTTCTTCTATTTATTTTGCTAAGACCTGTCACTGAAGTGGTTTCCAGCCCAGTGTCTCTGGTAATAATCTCTCTTTCTAAGAGATAAGACCCAAAGTGAGATAGATTGAAAGACAAACTAACATATCAAAGTTGCTGAATACACAGAGCCCTGGCTGTATAAGCTTCAGGAGAAAAAATGAAAACATCCATCTAGAAGGTTTCAGAAACTCAGAAATTATAGAAAACAACATTGGCAAATGCCACTGTATGTGTATGTGCCTGAGCCAAACCCACACTGCTTGTAGCAGAAGTGCTGAAGGATGAAGGTAAGCAGGGCGGTCACTGAAAGTTGGAGAGGGAAGGACTTTTTGACCAGCCTGGAGTTTATTGAACATCTCATATTCTGTGTTGCAATCCAAATTTGGGAAAATATGAATTTACTCCCAGGAAATGAATTTACTCCTAGGTAGTAACAAAATAAAACAGTCACATTAGAGGCTGGGGATTTAGCTCAGTGGCATAAGTGCCTACCTGGCAAGCACAAGGTCATCAGTTTGATCTCTGGTACAATAAAACAAAAACAAAAAAACCACTCACATGAGAAATGTCACATTTTTTTTCTAAAATCAAATTAAATTTGACTTGCTCAGCAGGGCATTATTCCAGGGCAAAGCATAAATTCTTGGCCACTAGGAAAGAGCTCTTTATCAGAGATAGTGCAAGATTCCTTTAGCATTCTCATCTACCTTCTGTGGAATACTCAGATGTTACTATGCCAGTTCAGATTCTTCTACATTCAAAGAAAAGATTTCAAGTGGGCCTAAAAAACAAGATCAAGAGAAATTCAAGGGTGTGATTTTATAACTTGTGTGGTTTTCTGGGGTATAAAAGCAGGAAGAGGAACTTCTGGGGTTCTTTGAAAGTGTGAATCATAAACTTTGCTTTTGTTTGCTGATAAAACCCTGATTTTACCCAAGTGCAAGAGAGGAATCTACTCAGGGAAGGTGAGCCCTTCCCCAGATTTAGACAAATGATTAATCTAAGCTGTACTTAGTATAGCAGCCCTAACATGTTTCCCAACTATAGTATTGAGTTGCTATGTGACAGTGGATTCTAAGACCTTAGTCTGAGGGGTAGCTTCCTTATCAATTAAAACAAAGCATGTGAAGTAAAACTCCATTCCATCCTGCCTTTGGACAGATACATGTGAGGCATGTGTTTGGATTGACAGAAGCAGCCATCTTATTCCCATAACCCACAGGCGAGAGCAACATGCCAAGAAGCCACTGGGACACCACTATGGTTGAGGTCACCAATCCTCACATCTGTTGATGTGTATGATGAGAAATTCCCAGTGTTGAAGACTGCATTAGTATTTCATTACCAGCTGAGAGCACCCTACATTATATAATACTTGAGACCTTGAACACTGTGGAGAGCCCTCTGTCTTTAGTTCACTTTGGTCACCACCGGGAGAGTTGGGGCCATTGTGGCCCCTGTACCAAAGTACTTCATTTTGGTGCCAACATTGGGCAAGGGTCTGCAGCAGATTGCCCCCTCAATGACTCTGGTCCCCATAGCATTGCCCTGATTTTTTGATGCACTAATGTTTTGATGCTGACTGACCCTCCCCAAGGCTTTAGTGATAGGCTTTTCTGACTTGTACTGGGTTCTCTGTTCCCAGTTCATTCCTCAGAAGTAAGAATCTGAGTCCTGAGGCAAAGGGAAAACCAGGCTTTAAAATGACATCTGGAAATGTGAAGTAATGGTTTGGTTGAATAACTGCCCAGAAAAATATTCATTTCACTCTTGCACTTCCTCTACCCATCCCACGCCACTGCAGTTCTGCACAGTCACAGATCTGCTATGCTGGTGTATTTTCAGCAGAATCTTCCTATCGTGGAACATCTGTCCTCCAAAGATTCTCAAATGGCCAAGAACTTCAAAACCAAAACAAAACTGAATACAGTGCCTTTTTTAATTTAAAAACTAGCCAGCACGTGGGTCGAAGGAAGCTAATCAGACCAAGAAAAGTGGAATAAAGGTGAAAATTCTGTCCTCTCCAGACCAAAGGAGTTTTGTGTTATAGCACGGCAGTTCAGTGCTCAGTAAAACAACTTCTAGTTCATCAAAACTGTGATTTTTAAGCTGGTATTAGAGACTCCCAACACTCTGGGAGGCTGAGGCAGGAGGACTGCAAATTTTATCCCAGCTGGGCAACTTAGTGATTTACTAAGACCTTGTCTCAATATTTAAAACAAACAAACAAACAAACTTTTTTTGTTGTTTTTTAAAGGGGTGGGGGGCGGAATGGAATTCATTACCAAAGCTCTGGGTTTAATTCTCAGTACTAGGGGTTTGGAGGCTAGGTTTTGGGGATGGTGTATGTGTGTTGTAGAAGAATAGTTGTTAAAGCCAATAAATATAACATTACCTAAAGAGCACCCAACCCCTGTTTAAAGCACATCTTTGGTGCATAACTTTCTGCAATTCGAATTCCTTGGGCCTACAGTGGGCCAGGAGAATCTGCTAGTCCACATTTAGCCAGTCCAGGGGATTCTGACAGGGGCACTGCACAAGCCCACTCAGATGTACTGCTCTGCATCTGGATTTCACTCCCTAAAAGAGCAACCCCCACCTTCTGCACATTATCAGTGCCTTTTTTTAAAATAGAAAAGAAAATCAGACTTAAAATAGTTCAATCAGAGGCCTTGCCAAAGCACACGGTAAAAGTATTTTATTCCAGAATCTGAAATAGTAAATGAACCTCAAATTATTTTTGAGATGAAATTTCTTATATGCTCCTCCACTCTGTGTAGGAACCACCAAAGGAGGCTGGAGTCTGGAGAACACACTTGGGGCAATTTCTGAACTTCTGCTAAGCTTCAGCTTCCTGAGCAATCTTCTATCCAAACGAATAAGTTTCCTTCACTGGCCTCCACCAGTTAGTCCTCTTTCTGCTGAAAACTACTCTGAAATTGGTTTGCACATGCTGGGCTGAATCAGAGGCCCCTGCCAGGCCAGTACCTCTAAGTAAACAGAAAGAATCACATGATTTATCCAGTGATGAGTGTTTGCTGGAAGCATGTGGTGCGAGGTTATTGTCCAGTGAAGAGGAGCAGGCACCAAAACATAACGTGAAACTCCTGCTTGCTCTTGTTTTTGAGGGAAACTCCCTGCCAGTGCCTCAGGGGGTTCTTTGTGAGCCAGAGCCTTCAGGCAAAAAGTGATACTGTGGTTTCAAGTAGGGAAGGCCGGTCTGGGAATACCCTAGGGATCAGCCAGGAGGCAGCTCCCTCCTGGAAGAGGCTTCTTCACAAATGTTGCCCCAGAATCTTTTTGGATATTTCTGATTCATAGGGCCTTTCCCTTAGCCAGGTCAGATAATTTACTAATGATCTAAAAAAACATTTGGTTGATGCTTGAGGATAAATCACCTACTTGGCCAAAGAACCCACTTGTCAGGAGGTTTTGACAGGGGTGGGAGGGGTGGATGGGGTGGGGGTGAGGGAGAGGAAGATCAGTCTTACAAATTGCAGGAATGGGCTGTGCAGGTTCTGGCCTATAGCAGAAGACTCTCTGGGCTCATTATACCAATCACTGAGCTGTTCAACTCATTACTGGATTTCTAGAATTCCAGAGGCTGACTATTCACTCTCAGGGGTCAGCCACAGTTGATAAATTCCACCATAACAATCATAGCTTTCCTATAGTAGACTGAAATTCCCATATTGCTAAAAATAACTTCTAAAAATCAAGAAGAAAAAACACCAACAGCTTAATCTAAGAGTAGGCAAAAATACAGACACATAATTCATAGAAAAAGAAATGTAAATGACTCTTGAATGCATGAAAAGATGCTTCACTCTTTTAAGCCAATATAAAATTATTTTATTATTTTATTAGTACACATTCGTAGTACATATCTTCATTCCTTGTGTGTACATAACCCATCTTAATTCTTATTTCATCCCTTCTGTTCCCCTCCTTCCCCTTTCCCTTTATTTCTTGTTCCCCTTACCATTTGAGTAATATCTATCTCCCTACTTTCTATTACCTATCTTTTATTTTGCTCCTTATTTATATTTTAGGCTTTCCATGTAAAAAAAACCATTCAAAATTTAAGTTTACATATCTGATTTACTTCACATAACATATGGTAAGAGAAAACAAGCTATATGAATTTAAAAGACATAAAAAAGAGCTTCTGAGCTGTAGGTCTTATCCTGCCTCTTGAACTGGGGTCATATAGTATGCTTAATTTGTGAAGATTTTTATTTCAGATTTTTTCTTTTTTTTTAATTTAAAGAGAGAAAAAAAAAGCAAAACAGAAAAAGGGGTAGAAACAATACAGAATTTCAGGGAAAAAAAGTAGTAAGAAATCACTAGTTGATAAATTATATATTGTCTTCTTAGACCTAGTTATTAAAGTTACAAAATTAAAGCATACAAAGTGGACATTCAAACAGTGAGACTACAAAGAAGTTCGATGATCCAGTAACAATTTAGCAACATGGTTATCAATCCTACACACTTAAATATACATGCAGCCATATCCTCTAGAGCACTTTCTTTTCTTTTTTTTACTTTTTAAGTCCATTATCTGCTTAGTTATATCCTGTTTCAGGTTGTTCAGTACCTTACTGACTTGTTTTGTTGTTGTTATATACTTTTAATCACCTTATATAATTCTGTTGCCTTGTTTTTGAGTTTCTCCTCATCCATGATCCATGGATCAGCTTTGGTGGAGTTGGGAGATTATTAGAGGTATTTTGTTACTTTCTTATCTACTTATTTTTTTTGAAGGTAGCAAAATAGAGCAGAACAAGACAGAACAAACCCATGCAACCACAGTGCAGTAAAACTACCACAAAACCTCAGAGCAGGTCACCAGGACACAAGCAATGGGCTCAATAGTACAGCCCATTTTGTTCACATTAGCTGTTCCTTCAATCATGTAGAGGAAAATGGAAGGAAAGATTGAACTTTTAAAAACAGGATATTGAATAAAGCAGTACCATTAATCAAAACTGAGCAAAACAATGATAAAAATATTTGCCTTCAAAGAGATGGTAGAAGGAAATCCCCCTTACTTGCCACGCTGTATAATTCATCCTCCAAAAACATACTTAGACCACCGGTGCTGACTTGCTAATGGGGGGGTGGTGCGGAAACGGATCAATGTCTAATTCTTAGCCCGTGCACCGGCAGGGCCCCAGCTGCTTACCAGGGTGGCCAGTAGGCCACCTGTTCTCCCAGCACCCATAGTTCCAACATGATGCAGAGCTCAGGAATCGCTGATAGTTCTCGCCCCGGTGTGCCAGTGGCTTGCCAGGCCCCCAGCTGCTCACCAGGGCAGCAAGTAGGCAGCCTGTTCTCCCAGCGCAGCCAGATTTTTTCTTTTTAATTATTTTCTTCTAAAATTATTTTATTAGTACATGTTTGCAGTATATGATTGCATTCATTGTGGACAGTTGGTATTGAGCTATATACATATGACCAACATACTTTTACAAATTGTTGTAGTCAGCATTTACAAGGAAAACAATTTAATACAGGACACATAATTTTTAGAATTATTTTATAATAGTCACCCGAAGAGTCAAACACAAAAAAGTACAGGAAATCTGTCTACACACTAAAGACCCAAAGCATCCACCGGAAGGCCTAGATCCCATAGCAATGTCCTACATGAGTCCAGCTGAAGACCTAGAGCCCATGACAAAATTCTCTCTGCAAGTCCAACTGGAGGCCTAGAGCCTACAACAATGACTCAGTCAAGTCTGTTTCATGGATTTGCACTAGGAAGGCCCAAAGAGCAGAGGTCAAAGCTTGAAAATCTGTGCCAGTGGGATGAAGGATCTGTGCCAGTAGGCTGAGGGATCTGCACTGGAGTAAGAACAGAGCTCCTCAGAAAAGTACCACGGCCATGCTCAGTGACAATGAGGTTCAGAGCTTCTCTGATGATGAGAAAAGGTGAGTTTGTATCAGAAAGCCAGTGTATCTAGCTTCTTCAGAAGACTGAACAGCACACCATCTTTCCCTCCAGAGTCAGGAAACAATGCTTAAAATATGGACCAGAGCTCCCCCAAAGTGAACTTCAGCCATTCTCAGCAACAACAAGGTCCTGAGCTCCTCTGACGATGAGAACAGCCAAGGAAAGAAGCTCAACAAGTTCCTCCAGGAGAACGAATGGCAACAGAAGAACCAACAACACCATCTCTTCCTCTCCATTTCTCCTTTTTGTGTTGTTGGCAACAACCCGCAAGTGGGCCGTCCACACCCAACACCATGCTGATTCAGTTCAGATGACTGTTATAAGTTGACCACCAGTTGTTAGTCCACCACATCAATATATTTAATTAAGTCTCTTGAAATATATTAAAATTTCAGATTTTCCTAATAAAATAGCCAATATATAAATGATAATATACCATATGGAAAAGGATTTGGAGAATAAATATTCTCATATATTGTCAAAAAGAATACAAGTGGTACCATTTATCTGAAGGGAAACTAAGCAATATCTACCAAATATAGTAATGTATATAGCCCTTGGCACAGTGATTGCACTCCCAAAGCTTTCCTCCTTATGCTTACAAAATGGTATGAGTACAGTAACATTCTCTATGTGATGCTTGTAATAGCCCAAGTGTATATTATAGAAAATGGGTTACATAAATCATGTATAACAGGAATATTACTCAACTATGAAAGATTTGAAAACTATTGGTAGACTACCTGAGAATAATCTCTAAAATACATCAATTGCAGGAACAATAAAACAATATAGAGAAGCATGAACAATACTCTAAGATTTGAATAAATAAGAGCAGAATTGTAAATATACAAACTATCTCTGGAAGAGTACACAAGAAACTGGTAATACAGTTTTTGGATGGGAAAACTAGACAGTTGGGAGACAAGATTGAAGAATAAGCTTTTATTATGTTGCTTTTGTAACTTTTGAGTTATATGAAGATATAATCTGGTCAATAAATAGCATTTGTATATTTGTATTTTCTGTTGTATGTAATACATTGACCACTTTATTATTTGGACTCCACTTTTGTATTCACTCTCTCTCTCTCTTTTTCTGTCTCCCTCTCTCTTTTTCACACACACACACACACACACACACACACACACACACACACACTTTCAATCATAAACTGTCCCCTCAAATCAATTACTTCTATGGAGAGCAGGGAAAATTATCCCGTATTAAATCTGTCAATTAGATACAAACTGACTTCAGAAATATTCAACTGGGAAGATCTCAGGCCATCTAGAATAGAGAAAGGAGATTCCTTTGTTTTTCTGACTACTCAATTATGCCCTACACTATGAATACCATCACCCAGCAATGAATAACCTTTTTTTTTTCCTGTTCGGTATCATTTACTAAGAGGCAGTAACATCCACTAGCTGGGTGTATACCATGACCACTGTATCATTTTCTGCTATTTCCGCTTGCTTCCTGAATAGCCTCTTGTTTCCTTATTTCTGGGCAGTCTGTTTATTCTCCTTTCCATTGTGCTATCTCCTGCATCTCTCTAATGAGCTTCATCCTGTTTTGGACTGGCCATTCTCTGTTTTGACAAGGTAAAATTGATCAATGAATTAAACATATGTGAAACATCTCTAAATGCAAGCCCATTACAGGGAAAGATTTGAATGCTGTCCATTTCCTTGCAGATAATAACTTGGAAGACAATTTTAACTGGCAGATGAACTCCAAATAGCGATCTTTGTTTAAACTTTTTGTTCTATAATTAGAAACAAAGTGCAGACATCCTGCCTCTTGATTTCTTTTGTCATTTAAAGCTTTAAGACATATGTCCTTTGTTTTCTTGATTTCTCTTTTCTTCTTCTGCAACTGAGACTATACTCAGGGTGCTTTCATAGCTCAACAAGGACTAGCATGATCTCTTCTCATTGATTGTTTCTGGGAGACTTCCTGGGAGACCCCACTCAATCCCTTGACACGTTGCTGCCTTGTGAAGCTCACCTAGTGAGACTTTCATTTAACTTCTGGGTTTGATAACTTGACTCTAAGTGAGACATGTCATTCAAATAATCTCAGTGAATCAGGGTAGGAATTGAAATTATATATATATATATATATATATATATATATATATATATGGCTGAATTTTTAAGTTTTAGCTCACAGACTCAAAGACTTTCAGAGTTAAAAAGACTTTAGAAGTATGTAGATTTGGAATTATTAACCTCAGTCTCATAGAAAGTGCCAGAGGCTATGAATAGACATAAGGTAGTGTATCACTCAGGGTGGGCTAGTTACTTTGTGGTCACAAAGAAACTCCCAAACTTCAATGGCTTAACATAACAAAAGCTTTCTTCTTATTTACGCTACATGAAAATCCAAGATTGTCTGGGGGCAATGGTTCTGCCATAGTACCATCCTCATTCCTGGGAACAGGGCAAAAGCCAGTGCCAGGAGCAGAAGGAAAAGAGCAGTGCACTTCATTCTTCAAACCAGAAGTGTCACGGTTCTGCCCACCTTCCATTGGTCAATGCCTGAGTTCACAAGGGTAAAGAAAGGTAATTTTTCTTAGAGGAAGAAAACTGCTTTGAAGAACTGTGTACTGCAGGATCTATGAGTCCTCAGAATTGTATACATCATATGTGAGCAAACTTTATATGCATGTTTCTTAGGAGTTTTGTAATTTTCGGTTCTTTTCCAAAAAGCATCTTTCTTTGACCACCTTCCCACTCCCTCGCCAAGTTAAGAACCAACGATTCAGTCCAAACTCCTTATTTTACAGATGAAAGCACTTGAAAGCCAGATCTTTACTAAACTTGCCAAAAACCAAAACATCTCCAACTTGCCAAAACAACAGCTAATTGGGAGCAGAACCAGCCCCTATCCCAGGACGAGGCAAAGGCCACTCTTCCAGGCACAGCAAAAGGCTCCAGCCTCTGCTAACCAGCTCTCTGCATCCAAATTTAATTTAGAGAGGAAGAAAAGAGGTCATGGGAAGGGTCTTTGTTTCCTGTAGGTTTCAAATCCCAAATGGAGGTTGGAAACTGGTAAGGATCCTCCTTGGAAACTTTTGAAAAATAACTCATTTGAAAGTATTTCAATGCCAAGAAAAACGTGACCCCTTGTCCTTGTTCCCTACAGTTCGCCTTTCTCTTCAGCCCTCTTTCCTCTTGTCAGGTAACCTGGGCTTCCATTGTATTCTTCCAGCTTCCTCACATCTCTCCCCAGCTTCCCGTTGGGCCTCACAAAAAGCATCATCCTGGAAGTGCTGGCTTTTCCATCTCTTTTTGTAATCCCATTTCCTTTTTGTATTACCATGTGTTTTCCTTAATTCATTTCAGCTCTCCATCCTGTCACCTCCCTTTTCTTTACTCCCCACCTCCACTTTCAGCTGCAATATGATTTAGCTTCTCAACCAGCCTAGTAATATTTTGTTTCAGCTTTTAAAGCATACAAAAACTGATATGCATCCTCTCCTCTGACCTGCCAAGTGTGAGGACTCTCGCTTTTGAGACACTTCCACCAGTGTTAGAACACATGAGAAGACTTATCAGTTTGTCAGCATTCTCAGTCCTTTTTGTTTTCTCCCTTTTCCCTTCACTCACTATTTTCTCAGGATTTCCTCCATTTGTTAACCCTTTTCTAAGTTGGAATTATGTTGGAACATGATGCGTAATAAGGAAAACCAAGAATTTTATATATAACATTTAATAGGTATAATATGATATATATAACATGTGTTTACATATATATAGAAGTTGTTGAATATCAGGATAGAAGGAAAAAAGAAATGAGATTAAGAACAATGTAATTATGTGATTGTCAAAAATCTGAAATGTGAGAATATCTGCCTTCAGGTTTTATGGAGCCTAAAGAATTTGAGATTTCCAAATTTTACTTATTTATTTATTCTGTTTTCTTTTTTTGAGACAGAGTCTCACTGTGCAGGATTTCCAAATTTAAAAAAAAATTAAATTGCAAATACATAACTAGGCATCAAAATAAAGATTTAAAGATTAATTTAGTTACAAGTGAAAACTCATTTGAAATTCCCCACCCTCATTCTTACCTCAACCCCTTATAAGCAAAATAGAGTGGGAACTGGAGTGGAAACAGACTGCAGTCTTAGCCAATTACAGTAAAGTTATCTTACATTTGCAAATTTGACATGAATATTCAGCTATGTTAACACATTGCTAGGGGTTTTTCAAGGTCTGCAAGAGTTTTTAAAGGACTTTTGCAAGTGAGATGTACAAGTACAAGTTTCATTAACTCTGAGAATTAGGCTATGCTAGAGATTATTGTAGACAAAATACCTGCAAAGAGAGTCAGGTCAGGAAATAATGCCTCCAGTACTCCATTTAAATTTTTTTTTAACTTTTACTTTTTACTGCTAATGGTCCAGTTAAATAATTCAGCTGATAAAGTGTTTTATGTATCAACAGTATTGAGTGGGGGCAGACTTTTGGATGTTGGCTCATTGAATCCTGCCCTAGAATTAGGAAGAGGAAGTTAATGAAGTTCTCAATACAGAGCCTGGACAACCTTTCCATGAATTATGAACATAGAGGCCTCCGTGGGGGAATAAAAAGAGAATGGTCAATTGCTTTCTTTGCCTATTAGCTAGAGGCTGGCCCTGAAAACATCTTTCTTCTTCTTCTTCTTCTTCTTCTTCTTCTTCTTCTTCTTCTTCTTCTTCTTCTTCTTCTTCTTCTTCTTCTTCTTCTTCATATATTCAGATTTATTCTACATCAGATCATCAGATACTCTCATCCATAAAGTAAACTTTTTATGCCTTCCACAAAAAATGATGAAAAAGAAAAAGGGTTTTTTAAAAATAATTCTTCAGTGAAGAAAGAAAAATATTGATTCCATAAAGTCAGTAAAGAAAGATATAAAAATAATATGTTTAAGTTAGATATCCATGAGAATCCATGATTCCTTCTCATTTGTGGATTTTTTCTAAATCTGTCAGGCTTTAATTCTTATTTGGAATAGAAATCTACTAGCGTCTGTTCTTTAGAGTTCTTTTTATCAACAGTCTTTTTTTTTTTTCAATATTCTTTTTTATTAGTCAGGGCCTGTGTTCTTATTAGAATACAGCAGTCAAGTTTATTTCCATATAGATTCATGCACCAATCCCCTGGCTCTGCTCCATCCCATAGCTTGGCCCAATACATACAAAGAATGTGTAAGTGGTCATCAGTTTGAGCTCTGACTATCAAATCATAATCACTATACCAGATATCAACCTCTATGCTCCGTAAATTGTAGCATTTTTCCTTCCATAGTAACAGAATCACTTGTTGAGCATCACAAGTGGGAATCCCAAATGTAAATGATCCATTAGCTCACTTAAAAATAGCCTGTCCAATAGCAAGAGGGAATTATCTTCCAATCTAAAGGCTGATAACAATACTTTGATAATTTTAAAGAAGAACAATATAAGGAAGAACAACAGGACTGTCTAGTTGGAGTGGGATTGGAGGAGGTATTATGGAGTTAAGGAAGCAGTCAGGTTCCAAACCCAGAGGCATCCTTTTACTTGAGCTCTGTTCTGAATACTCCAACTTGCTCTAATAAGATCAATTTTTATTTTTGAAGAAAATCACTCTTGCTCCTTTGGGGAGATGTTTTAAGAAATTAGTTAATTCAATCTGTCTGTGTAATCCTAAAATTTGAGACATTAATCAAATGGCTTATGAGAACAAACAGATAGAGACTAATTAAAATAAAAGATCTAAAATCTAGCTAAGGATCACTTAGGACCAAGCTAACAGATGAAGGAGCCTATGTTGTTCCCTCTTATGCATACTTAACCCACCCCTGATATTAACTTGAGCCAATCTTTTGTGGGTGGCAGAGTCCTATCAGTTTCAGGCTTCCAGGAGAAGCCTAGGACTGGGGAAAAAAATCAAGACGGGATAAAAATCTCTCGGTTAGCCTGGGAATACACAGAATCTGCCTGGCAAATGCAAAGTCCTGAGTTCAATTTCCTGCACCAAACAAACAAACAAACAAACAGAGGAGGAGAAGGAGAAGGAGGAAGAGGAGGAGGAGGAGGAGGAAAAGAAAAGAAGGAAAGAAAAGAAAGGAAGAAAAGAAAAGAAAAAAAAAGAAAAGATCTCTCATATATTAATAACAGAGCCAAAGGCTTAGTTTGGAAGGTTTCTTCCAACACTAACATTCTGGTTGTAATTAGAGAAGTCCACAGATGGAAGGACATTTAATGATGGCAGTAATTGTGTATGGACAGTAATATTGCTGGGCTGAAGTGTTTTAGGAGAGAATTAAATATCATATTTCTATTTGGGAGCTATTATTATTGCATTTAGTTATCCTAAATCCTTCTTTAACTCCCAATGGGTACAAATGCATTATTATCATGACTATTACAGATAGAATCTTAGTAGATATTAGGGCATTGAATTGATTGAATATCAAAGTCAGAATACTTCTGACATTCTTTTTAATCAAATATATGCTCAAATCACAGGAATATTTTGAAGAAGCTTTAAACAAGAAATGTTCCCGGATACCTAGGAAAGAAGCACCTGTCTTTGCTTCTTTTACATCCCCCCCTCTAAAAAATAAATTCTCTTGGAAGGTTTTTGTAGGGAAAGAAGAGAGAGTCCCAGCATAGTATTTGTGGTGGGACTAGGATCTCTTACTTTAATTACATGAAATAAAATGAGATGAGGTATGGCAATTACAAAAAAGATTAAAGTTGGAGATTCAAGGATCAAGGATATATTTGCCTTTGAATATTTGATAACTGTTTCTAGGGTCAAGAAGCCTCCATAGGAAGCTTCTTATACAATTGGGGTATAAGATTATCCCTTACAACACTTATTTTCCCACCATCCCCAAAGCAACATCCATTTCCAGACAGGAACCCATGTGAGGCATATGAAAATTATTCTCAAGGGAAAACGCACTTCTCAGTATTGACAATTGTTGTGGCAAAAGACTTCAGGGTAACATTTTTCATTGATAGCAAAATTAAGTTCAAAATTCATGCAATATGTATTAATCTGCTACGATTTCCAAAGAAAACTATTGCAGGTGGAGTGACTTGAAGAACAGAAATTTATTTCTTACAGTTATGGAGACTAAATGTCCTATATGAGGTGTTAGGACAGTTGGCTTCTGGTGCGATCTCTCTCTTGACTAGTAAATGCTAACCTCATCACTGTGACCACATCTCTCTCTCTCTCTCTCTCTCTCTCTCTCTCTCTCTCTCTCTCTCTCTCTCTCTCTCCTGTGAAATTGCCAGTCACATTGCATGAATCTCCCACCCTTTAGACCCCATTTAACCTTAATTATCTCCCAGAGACTCCAAATACAGTCACACTTGGGGTTAGGGCCTGAACATGGAAATTTGTAGGGGTTATAATTCATCTAACATACTCCCTGACCCCTCATCTAAGGTTCTCTCCATAACATAACATCCTACAACACAACAACAAAATTAGTGTGGGGATGTCAGTATGTTTATGTAGCAAGGAGAAAAATGACCTTATTATTAAGTTGTGGAAAGTGAAGAATGATGTTTGTGGAGAGACTTTCCGTTAGTTATGACATACATGGGTATTTGGAGATAATAAATAAGACGTATTCCATTGCAATGACTTTAATCCCATTTCAGGGATGCTTTCCGGGTTCATCTTTTGGCACATTCCAGAATTTATAGACTACAATATTTGTACCAGGTGCTCTAGCCTGGAGGTGAGGATGTTGAGGTGGGATAAGTTCCTATTTTAGATATTTGAAGAACAATCGTGTGAAAGGATTGGGTCACAGATGACAAATGCCTTATGACATTTTTTCTTATTCTACCCTAGGCAGACATTACTTACCAATTATGGCACGTGTTAAAAATAGCTTTAGAATGTACTCAATATAGCACTTGAAACAACATTACTTTTCTTAAAATAATTAATACACAAGATGAAATAGTAAAAATAATGTTGTTATCAGTTAGCATTGTATGCCTATCAAGTGCCAGATAGAATTCTAAATTCCTTCCAGGGGCCAAAGTGGAGGAACTTAGATTCAGGCTATCTGGTTTCAAAGCTATGATCCTCTTCACTCAAATGTACTTGGGTAGGATTTATCCCACATTACCTTAGAGGTAGAACTACAACAAAGGTGGGGATGTTACAAATAGTCAAATAGGGTTAATATAAGAAAACAACTTTTTCAAAACAGTGAAACTGTGCCCATAGAGGTTTTAGTACTCACCTGGCAATATTCAGCTTCCTCTCGTTAGAGACATCCAAGCAGAGCTGTAGAACTGTTAGGGTTGTTGTGCAATTTATTGCTCAGTTGGATAAAGAAGTTAGTAGGTTGAATTACATCACCTTAACTTCCTGTCTGGCTTTGAAACTCAAAGATTCTCTGACAAAACTAGAAGGAAACACAAGTGATATCCTTTTTGATTCCTTTTCACTGTCTCCCTTGCTCTCCAGCATTGTCAAGAGAAAGAATGTCCAGGATGTGTACAAGTCACACTGCATTTTAAAAATAGACCCTCAGTAGGTGGTATATAAAACTCACACATCCTTAGAATATAAACAGAAAACATAAAACACTAGATTAAATTCTATGAAGTCATTTTTGTTTTACTAGTCTGAGATAGTTTATTCTTAATTCTCATTGACACTTTTCTGGGAAAAGGAACAAAGTTACAGCAACAGTTGAAGATAGGTAAGTTTGTTAATTGATGAAGTTGACCACATCTTCAAATATTAACTTTCCCTTTATCTCTCCTCAAGAATGCTATGCTTTGCAAGGCAATGATCCTTTTCTGGAATGTGACCTTGACCATTCCAACAAGCAGCAAAAAGAAATGCCATCCATATGAGGTTACCATTTACTAATGGGAAACAGAATGAGTGGCAAGTACAAAATCGTTGGCAATGAAAACACATATGTCAGACACAAAGGAATGTCTTAGTACTTTCCATGTGATTGCTTTCAACATGTCTACCTGACTTTTCCATTCTTCTGAAAATTTGTGGTGTTACACTCTGAAAAAAGAGTAGATGACTTGTGTCACTTCTGGATAGTTCCTATATTCTCCTGTTTTAAGACAGAGCTTGATCTTCTCAGTCCCCCCTCCAACCCAGAGTGCATCTTGATTTATAGAAACTTAGAGAACATAGAGCTCCTTTAGAGAGCATAGAGACTGGTGTGATTCAGAGGATCCTCCAATGGGGCCAGCGCTAAATCTAATCTCACTACTGAACCAACACATGTGGTCTTGGACAATCACATATGACTTAAAATCTCTGTCTTTTTTTTTCAAACACCTGAAATGGGATTTGTGATCATTGGTCTTAATTACATCATAAAAAGTGAGAATAAAAGTAAAATTAATAACATACAAAGGCTAGTTAGAAACCCAGTGGTTAAAGATTCAGGACCAGGACAGTATCTTTTCATGACTGTCTCACAGATATAGCTCTGGGAATCTGCAGTGGGTGTATTTACTACCCATAGTTGATATTGTTTGTACAAGAAGGATCAAGATCTGTCCACTGTATTTAAATGTTCCTAGATACCTAATATTCAAGTTTAGATAACTATGAAAAAAATAGATATATAGTTCCAGAGGGAGGAAAGAAGTCTATGCTTTCTTTTAATAATTTCAAAATGTATGCTCTGGGAAAGATTTAGCAAATGGATTTGGAAGCAGATAGCAATCTGTTATTTGGCAAATATGTGAACCTAAATAATTAATAGATACATAATATTGTTCTAAATGTTGGGTTTTGGAGTTTATGTAGATTTGAAGGGAATTATAAAAATGGAAGATTTCTAAAGAAATGTATTTCCTGATTAAGACAAAATACTTATAAGGTAGTACATGATAATAATAGTGTGAGGAATGATAGTCAATGTACTCCTTTTTCTCTTCTGAGCATCTTACATGTATAAACTCATTTATTTCTCGTAGCAACTTTCTAAGCCAAGTAACATCATTATCCTCATTTTTCAGATAAGTAAACCAAGGTCATAATCACCCTCTTCTTGATCTTGTCAATGATTATGTCTTGCCTCTGAGGTGTGCATTACATATCCTTTATGTGTTTGGTTCCTGGGGGACATAACTTTGGGTTACAATAACCCATACTTTTCTACTATAAATTTTCATGCTACTATTATAGTAGACATTTGTGTGTCTCAGTAGTCTCAGTATCTGTGCCTGACAAGAAGTAATCTGTGTTTACCCACTTGGTATGATGAACAGCAAGGTGTATGTAAAAGTGTCAAACTGAAATTTTTTACCCTCATTATGCTCTAACAGGTTTTGTATATGTGTACCTGATCATTGCAGAGGGTAAAATCCACCCACACCACTCTTCTGTTCTGTAAATATGCATTTTACCATAAGTGGAATGTGGGCATGACTCACAGTAGCTGTGCCTAGGGAAAGCAAAACACCATCTGTGCATTTACTCACTTGGCAGGCGAATGGCAAAGTGTGTAAATGGAGATCCAAAGCAGCAACAGGTGAGTTTTATCTGTGAAATGCTCATTGCTAAATTTCTGAGCATTCAGGATTTGTTTTTTAAAAAAGTTTTCTTTTGATTTTTTTCTGGTAGAAGTAGCTCAGCTCAGTACAATGGCACATAAAAAACCAGATTTGCAAGTTTTGAAGGAGGTTGAAAGTGAATCATCTGATCATTCATGCATGAATGATGAAGAAGATAATGACATTGATATTGACCATGTGAGCCAAAATTCCTGTAACAACGAAATGGAGCAAGAATCAACTGATACAAATATAGAGAATGTAGAATTTCTTGATTCACATGATGAAAACAGTAATGTGAGTACCTATTTGAATAGTAGAAATGGTACAAAATGGTCACACAAACAAATGGAACAATCCAGTGTTAGAACTAGGCCCAAAAAATATAGTGGGGATCTTGGCAGGGGTGAAATGTACTGGACAGAATGTCAGCACTGCCATTCAGTGTTGGAAATTTTTTTGTAACAGATGCAATGCTACAAGATGTTGTGACATACAAAAATGCTGAAATATACATAAAACATTCTATATGCAGCAATAGTCATACTCAAAAATATATTTATTATGATACCTGATTAGCTAAACTGAAAACATTCATAGATCTGCTGTACTTAGCAAGGCTTTCTCATGGTAATCACAGGAATGTAAAAGACTTATGGAAAAGTAATGAGTGTGGGTTTGAGGTTTGTAGAATAACAATGACACTGAGATTTGGTTTCCTTCAAAATTACCTGATTTTAGATGACAAAAGCAAACACCAAGAAAGAAAAAGAACTGATAATCTTTTATCTGCTGATGGTTTGAAAAATTTGTGGCTAAGCGTTAACCAATTTACACACTATTTAAAAACATGACTATAGATGAAAATCTTGCAGCATTTTTTGGTTGCTGTAGCTTCAGGCAGTATGTCCCCAAAAAAACCTCCAAAATATGGTGCAAAATGTATGCCTATGTAGATGCAAAGACTTATTATGCTTTCAGTTTAGAAATTTATCCTGGAACTCAGTCACCAGGTCCTTATTTATATAGTTACAAACCAAATGATGTTGTGAACAGAGTTGTTGCTCACATCTCTCAAACTAATCAAAATGTGACATTCAACAATTGGCTCACCACTTTCCAACTGATGTTATATTTACTAACAGAGCATAAATTGACCAGTGTATGAACTATAAATAAGAGCAAAACAGAAATTCCAAATAAATTTCAAAACAGAGAAATAAATAATAATTCATCAATCTTTGGATTTCAGGAAGATACAACATTGGCTTCATATATGGCAAAGAAAAAGAAACTGGTTCTGCTGATGTCAACATTGTACCATGATGGAAATATTGATAGGGAAACCTCAACAAAACAGAACTCTGAGACAGTAACTTTCTACAACAGAACCAAAGGTGGAGTAGATGTTATTGATGAGTTATGCAGCAACTATGATGTCACTCAGAACACAAAGCATTGGCCAATGGTTGTGTTTTACTTGGTTCTAAACATGTGTGGCACAAGAAGTTTGATAGTTTACAAAGAAACTGAGAAGTGTAATATATAATGGAGAAATTTTCTTAGAGGATTGGAACTGGAACTCATAAGAGATCATTTACTGCAAAGGAAAAACAAAATGTTTCTGCCTAGGCAACTACACAAAAAAATTGAGGTGGGCTGACAGTTGAACCGGCAGATGCGGCAGCACAAAGACCTACTATAACAACAGGAAAACCAAAAAGATGTCAACTATGCCCTATAGAAAAGAACAGGAAAGCAAAACATACATGCTCTTAGTGTAAGTGTTACTTGTATATGGACTATGTCATTTTCATGTGTGAAGACTACCTCAGATGTGACAATTAAAGTAAAGGCTATCTCTGTAGTAGACTTTTGTTTTGTATTTCCATTATAGTTCACATAGATTTTTATTTCTGATGCTATCTTTTAGGTTTTGTAAGGAAGTTAACAGCTGATATGAAAATGTCAATGTGTATTCTAAGCACCCATTACATATCTTGCATTATATTTAATTGGCATTTTATTTTCCCACTAAATGCATATTGTATGATATAAAAGGAAGATCCTGACAGAACAGGAAGACAAATGAGTTGTCAAGAATGGCCAGGTACATAGGAAAGGAAAGCTAAGAACATGTGCTTTCAGTGTAAGTGAGATATATGCATGTAACATTCAGTTGTGATGTGTGAAGACTGCCTTGGTTGTGATAATTGAAGTAAAGATTACTGGTATTTTCATTGTAGTTCATATAGGAACTCATCTCTGATGTTATCTTTTTTTTATTTAAAGAGGAAAAAAACAGGAAAATGGTAGAAATAATACAGAATTTGAAAAAAAGATAAACAGTAAGAGATTGCTACTTGATAAATTACATATTGTCCTCTTAGAAATTATATATTGTACTCTTATAAATGCTCAAGTTAGAAAATTAAAGCATACAAAGTAGACATTCAAACAGTGAGACTATAAACAGCTACACATGCATGAGTCTTTATATGTATTTCTATCCTTTCTGTATCAGAGGGAAAAACAAAACATGGCAAGATAAAACAAAACAAATTCCTATAAAAACATGAAACCAAAAAGTCATATAAAACCATAGTACAAGGTGATCTACAATGGTTACTATGTTGTCTCTAGTTATCTTCAATAGAATTGTCTATATCATCAGGCATATTTGAATATAGTAGCATAATTAAATATAGCAGTGCATAACAATATTAGTAAAAACAAAACATTGTAGACAATGTAAAACTTCAAAGGCAAGTAATAATCAAACCAGAGGGGGCACCTAGTGAACCTTGTCATCGTCAGTGTAGTTGCCTATACTCTCAGACTTAATACTATCAATCATAACAGCTTTGAATAAAATCTATCAATACAAAACAGCAATCTAACAAACCAGATTCAATTAAGATCAGTCATGGTAAAACAGTGTAAGTTATACAGAGCTTAAGATTAAGTTAATAGGAAATTAAGGATGATTACCCTACTATATCCTGCTATTTTCAGGATAACTGTCTGTGCCCTCAGATCTAGTATAAGTAGACAAACTGGAACAGAATATAATCCACCTAAGCAGAGTGGTGTGAGTAATGTGGGTTTTAAATCCTGGTACACTGTTAACAATATCCTTTGCCTTTTTTTTTTTTTTAGACTATTCCTCTCCTTTCACTCCCACAGGGTGCTGCGCATTTTGGGTCCCACCAACACCCTCAGTTTTTAGATTGGAGAGGCAACCTGCTATTTACCTACGTGGTTCTGAACCTTCTTGCTCCTGGACTTGATCTCAAGTTGTATTCCTTTACCTACAAAAGCTTCAAGGTTTTCCTTCATTATAGCTGAGTAGTTCTCTACTACACATAAGTATCCTGTCTTTCCACCCTATCTGCAGGTGGTGATTGAGTTGCCCCTATTTCTCTCTGGCTCCCTGTCACATAGAGCATTGTTTTCTCATGTTTGATTTTCGGTCTACAAACCCTCTCTCAGGTTGATTATATTTCCTATACAGAGCATATTGATGAACCCTACCTCCTGATCTACTCTGCCTGTATTTCTACTTTTTTTTTTTTTTAGTGTATCAAAGCCATCTATGTTAGAGATTATAGCCAACCTTCTCTGCCTCATTTCTGCTCTGCTATTTTTCTGCCATTGTTTGTCTGCTTTTCTCCTTCATTCTACTACCTGTCCTGTTCATTGAGGCCTTTCTGCCACTGTTTCTGAAATCCTGGTATTTTTTTTCTCTCTCTCTAGAACATCCTTCAGTATTCTCTGTAGGGTTGGATTGGTGGTCACAAATTCCCCCAGTTCCTCTTTGTCATAGAAGCATCTTGTTTCTCCATTAATTTCTAGTGACAGTTTTGCAGGGTACATCAATCTGGGCTGGAGGTTATTTTCTTTCAGGGCTTGGAATACTTTACTTCAAGCTCTTCTTGATCTGATGGTCTGTGTCAAGAGGTCTGCCATGATCTTAATGGGTTTTCCTTTATAGGTGATCTGTTTCTTTTCTCTGACAGCTTTTAATATTCTGTTTTTATATTGAACTTCTGGTATCTTGATTATTATATGTCTGGGTATAGATCTGTTTTGCTTGTAGGTGGCTGGAGTTCTGTATGCTTCATATATCCAAATATCATTTTCTTTTCCTATGCTTAGGAAGTTTTCCTTAATTATTTCTGTGAATAGACTTTGTAATTCACCTGTTTGTATTCCTGCTTCTTCATTCACATTTCTTATTCTTAAATTGTAGATTCTCCTGTCATCTTCTAGCCTTTGTATTGTTACTGCCTGTTTCTTTATTTTATTTTTAAGAGATCTTTCCTTTCATCATCACACACTGACAACTTGTCTTCGAGTTTTGATAGTCCATCCTTAGTTTCTTTTAAGGAGTTTTGCCAGCTTTCAATGGAGTTTTTAATTTCCTGATAGTCTCTTTTCCTAAGTTTTTTACTACTACATTAATAAAAATGATGCTCAGAGCCTTGACAAACTTTTTCATCTGTGAAAGTGACCATTGCACCCCTGTGGCAGTCTCTGTGACCAGGCATTCACCTTGAGATCATAACTGTGTAGGAACAGTTACATAAGAGCTCAAGAGAGCATGATACCAGGAAGTAGCCACAAGAAGCAGCAGTGATCAGATGTTACAGTTTTATTCACTCGGCTCAAATATTCATCATTTGAATTGATTTATTAAAAATTTAAAGGGGCAAATAAATAATTCAGATAAGTAATTAGATGGATAATGGAAGCCAGAATTATTTCTCATGTGTGGGAGCTGTTTCTTATTAATATTTTTAGATGATTTTGATGATTTTATATAATATTTTGAACTAATTTGACCTAGCTTTTCACACACACACACACACACACACACACACAATTGTTTAATTCTGCTTTTTATACTCTTAGTGATTTGTCATAGGCCCTTTTGCGGTAGCTGTTGTTGCCACATAGCCTTTGTGTGGCTGCAGTTACTTAGGTAATTAGCCATGTTTTTGTTTGTTTGTTTGTTTATTTGTCCTTTTTTTTTTCATACTAGGGATTGAACCCTCGACCTCATGCTTGCCAGGCAGGTGCTTATGCTGCTGAGCTAAATCCCAGGCCCTGGACAGCCATTTCTACTATCTTGCGATCTTGCTCACCTCTCATTGTAGTTTTTTTTTTAAAAGTATTTTTAAATGCCTTGGTGGGAGTCCAATATCTGCTTCCCCATTCACCATTGACCCAGAGCTGCTGTGACTGGCTGGAAGTGAATCCAAGACTGTCTCCTGTTCCCTCCATTGATGGGACACCATCAATGGAACCAGAGACCAGCAGAAATGCCACTGACACAGTAGGACCCTGGC
The DNA here is from genome assembly GCA_004027455.1 of Hydrochoerus hydrochaeris. Classification (NCBI taxonomy): domain Eukaryota; kingdom Metazoa; phylum Chordata; class Mammalia; order Rodentia; family Hydrochaeridae; genus Hydrochoerus; species Hydrochoerus hydrochaeris. Next base: position 542,635 of record PVLA01000008.1, read on the forward strand.
TAGAGTGAACATAATGGACAGACAGGACTAGTGACACAGAAAAGTCTGAAGCAGTAGTAATAACACAAGCCAGCATGTGATAATTTGGGTGAACCAGTCTTGTTCTTGGGGACAATGACACGCTAGATAGAGTGGGTGGACAGGGTCACCCTCTTTTCTTTCTTTAATTTTTTAATATTTTATTTTTTTCTTCTTTTTTTTAAATGGCTTGGGTGAACTCTAGCTACAGAAGTTAATCCTCTCCCCAAAACTCAGAAATAAAGATCAGACCCAAACCTTGCACAAATCCACCTGCAACTTGGCTAGAATACACATTCTGGGATCAGACTTGGACCTACTGCAGCACTGTAGACACTAGAGTAACCTCACTACTTTTATTTTTCTCTGTTTGATGGATTTTCCTCTTAATAGTTGGTTGGGTAAGGTTTTTGTTTGTTTGCTTGCTTGCTTGTTTTTGTTGTGATTTGGATTTTGTTTTGTTTTTTGTTGCTATTGCTGTTGGTTTTTGTTTTTTCCCCTTTTTTTCTTTTTCTCCCTGTTGTGTTTTGTCCTGTTTTGTTTTTCTTTCTGTGTATTTGTTGTTTTTCTTCATGTGAGAAGTTATTTTTTTCCTTTTTTTCTTCTATCTTTTTTCTTTTCTTTCTTTTTTACCTTCCTTTCTTTCTTGTTCACAAGTTAGATCTCTAAGCTTTCTTTTTGTTTTATTCTACTCCTTGTCTTTTATCAATGATCTCACTTGATCTTATACTTTCTTGTGAGTAAACACTGCCTCTTCTCTACCTCATTCATTTCATTACTCTTATGCTCTCTTCCAATACTTCCTTCTTGTGTCCTAAAACTACTCAAAACTTGGACTATCATCCTATGCCCTCTAACCTTGCTCCTGCAATATTTAGCCTCATCCTTCTTTCTATACTACCCTGTATCTCTTTTAGCCCATACACACACACACACACACACACACACACACACACACACACAGCAGGGTAAAATCACTCTATTAAGGTGGAAAATTTTGCATATAAGCTACTGGTGTAAATTGAGTTATATAACTGTAGAACTTGCTCCTACAGTTGAAGATATCAGGCTAATAGTTACCATGGTTTGTAGGTAGCCAGGCTGTACTTGAGTCCATTGTTATGGCTAACTGGACTACTTTGGCCAGTGTGTCATCTTTTATAATCAGTTTTTCTCCTTTGCATGACAGCACTGTGAGGGTCATAACCATCACCATGGTCCAGTACCAAAGGAATGGGTCTTCAGTCAAATAGATGACAACTCCATATTCTTAATACATTGGAAAGATGGTTTCTTGGGATAGACACAGAAATCAAGAACCACCCATATCTAGAAGATATCCTGGGGAGCAGGTGTCTCCTGGGAAAGCTGTGACAACAGAGATAAAGCTATCTAATATTAAAAAATCTACAAGCATCAACACATAAAATGTAATAAAATAAAATAGACAATGGAAGATGACAAGAGGAAGAAAAATGCAACCCCAAATATCCAGCCCATTCAGGACAAGTCCAGAGCACAAAGAGGTACAGGAAATCAAAACCCAACCACTGGAACCCTCTGAAATGATAGAAACAGAGATGAAAAAAATAAATGGAAGAAGCTATAGAAAAAAATGATACCTAAGGTGCAAAAAGAAATGACAATCAAAATGAATGCATTCAAGAAGAATAGATAAAAAAATAGCAATTAGGAAAATGATGGAAACCATGAATGCTCAACATAGACAAGCAATGTAATCAATGAAACAGATCCAAACAGAAAACCAAGAGATTAAAATTCCATTTAAAATATAATCAACAGATTGAATGAAGGCAAGGATAGAATACCAGACCTAGAAGACAGGAATGTGACTAGCAATCAGGAGAAGAAAGATATCTTAAAAATGGCAAGAGACCATGAAGAGTCAATCCAACAGCTACAAGATGAAGCTAAGAAGAGTGGCACAATATTGATTGGAGTCAGTGAGAAAGCTGGTGACAATGCAAAAGCCATTAAAAATCTCTTCACACAAATAAAAATGGCAGGAAACATCCCAAACATGGATAAAGGATTTGACATACAAATTAATGAAGCTTATAGAACCCTAAATACCCATGACCAAAATAAATCTACACCAAGGCATATAATAATCAAGATTACAGATATTCAGCACAGGAAAAATATTAAAAGCAGTTAGAAAAAAGAACCAGCACCTATAAAGGCAAGCCTATCAGAATCACAGCAGAATTCTCAACACAAAACACTCAAATCAAGGAGAGCCCAAAGTTAGATATTTCAAACCCTAAGAGAAAAAAAATCTTCAACCCAAATTGATCTACCCTTCAAAACTTTCAAAATCAATGGAGAAATAAAATACTTCCATGACAAAGAAAAACTGAAGAAATTCATGACTACCAAACCAGTTTTGCAGAATGCTCTGAAGGATATATTAAAAAGACATCATGAAGACCACAAATACATGAACACCAATAGAAAGAAATCACCAAGCAAGACAAGTAATTAAATAGGGGAGAAAGGAAATCAACAACAGGAAAATAACATGAAAAGACAAACCAATGCATATCTGTTATAACCATAAGTGTAAATGGTCTTAACTCACCAATCAAAAGAAGCAGACTAGCAGAATGGATCAAGAAACAAGATTCAGCAATATTCTGTATACAGGAAACATATTCAATCCAAAAAGAAATTCATAGAATAAAAGTCAATGGATGGAAAACAATGCAGAAAAAAATCAGGGTAACTATTCTATTTGCAGACATTGTAAACTTTAAGCCAAAGCTGATCAAGGAGACAAGAACGATTCACTACATACTTATTAAGAGAAAACTCCAAGAAGAGATAACAATCATAGATATATATGCACCAAACACAGGCATACCAAACTACACAAAACAAATACTAACAAATATGTAAAGCAAATAAACAGTAGCGCAGTTGTAGTGGGAGATCTTAATGCCCCACTCTCACAAATAGATCAACTAGACAAAAAAATCAACACAGAAATATCAGAATTAAACCAAGGCTGTGAACAAATGGACTTGATAAATGTCTATAGAGTGTTGTACCTCAAAACATCAAAACACACATTTTTATCAGCTGCACATGGGATGTTCTCCAAAATAGAACCCACAAAACAAGTTTAATGATTTCATTCCATTCCATTCGTACTATCTGGTTATAGCATAATGAAACTGAAAATCAATAACAAAAGAAATCACAAAACCTACATAAACACATGGAAATTAAACAACAGACTTCTGAACAACCAAGTTACAGAGGAAATTAAAGAATATATACAATTAAACAATAATGCTGATACAACATACTACAATTTATGAGACACAATGAAAGCAATCCTTCAAGGGAAATATATAGTGACAAACTCCCACATTAGAAACAGAATGAGCTCAAATAAACAACCTAAGGTTGAACTTCAAACTTCTAGGAAAAGCAGAACAAATCAAACCCAAAGCTCATATGAAGGAAGAAATTATAAAGATAAGAACAGGAAGTAATGAAATTGAGTCTAAGAAAGTAATACAAAAAATAAATGAATCAAAAAGTTGGTACTTTGAAAGAATAAATAAAATTGACAAACCATTAGCCAATCTCATCAAAAAAGGAAAGAAAGAAACACAAATTCAAGCAATTATGAATTAAAAGGGGAAAAATCACAACAGATCCTACAGAAATTTAGATCAACACCTACTATGAGAACCTAAATTCTAATAAGATGGAAAACAGAAAAAATAGACAGATTCCTACATATAATTGAATTGCCAAACCTAAATCAAGAAGATGTAAAAATTCTATATTTTAGAAGGTGTAAAAAATTCTAAATAACAGGCTATCAGTCAATAAAATTGAAAATCTAATTAAAAATTTACCAACAAAGAAAATCCCAGGCCCATGTAAATTCACTGTTGAATTCTACAAGAAATTTAGAGAAGAACTAATGCCACTAATGCTGAAACTCCTTAAGGAAATAAAAAGGGAAACAATACTTCCAAAATCATTTCTGGAAACAAATATTACCTTGATTCAAAAACCAGAGAAGAACCCAACTAAAAATAAACTGTAGGCCAATCTCCCTATTGAAGAATTAAAATCATCATACCACAGTGATACATGTGCACCCATGTTGAAAGTGGCACAATTTATAATAGCTAAATCTTGAAAATAACACAAATGCCCATCAACTGAGGAATAGACACAAAGGATGATTTTCCTTTTACTTTTATAAAGGACATTACTTAGTCATAAAGAAGCATAAACTTGAGACTTTTATAGGTTTCAATGGATGCAACTAGAGTCATGTATTAGATTGATATCTGGTGGTCAACTTGTAATACCGGCTGAACTCGATCAGCATGGCGCTGGATGTGGATGGCCCACCCGGGGATTGTTGCTGAGATAAAAAAGGATAACTGGAGAGGAGGAGTTTAATATGGCTGGTTGTCTATTGACATGAGTTCTCCTGGAAAAGCTTGTTGACCTTCTTTCCTGATATGAACTTGGCTGTTCTCATTGTCAGAGAAGCTTGGGACCTGGTTGTTGCTGACAATGACCGTAGTTCACTTTGGGAGAGCTCTTGTCTTTCCTCTACTGCTTCCTGGCTCAGGAGGGGAAGATGTGTGCTGTTCAGTCTCCAGGAGAAGCTTGTCATACTGGCCTCCTGATACGAGCTCACCTGTTCTTATCATCCCTCTGGCACAGACTTTCTGGCTTCCACCACTGACCTTTGGGCCTTCCCAGCACAGATCCATGAAATAATTGCATGAGTCATTGTTATGGGATCTAGGTCTTCAGATGTACTCATGCGGGATGTTGCTGTGGGATCTGGGCCCTCAGCTGCATTCCTTGGGTCTTAGTGTGTGGACAGACTTCCTGTACTTCTTGTATTTAACTCTTTGAGCAACTATTATAAAACAATACTATAAATTATGTGTCCTGTATATAATTGTTTTCCTTGCAATCCCTGACTACAAGACCATACTCATAAATGAAATAAATCAGACTCACATGTGTAAACATCACATTATCTCACTGGTGTGAGAAACTGAGTGAGTAAATAAGATCCACAATGTACAATAGATATTGAGAACAGGGAAAAAATTGTCCAAAAGAAAAGAAAAACTGTGATGAGAGAACGGGGAAAGGATGAGAAAAGGAGGGGAGGGGGGAATAAACACACACACACACACACACACACACACATGAGAGTTAAAATAATTATACAGCTAGTATCTCTTAGTTCATTGAAAAGAAAGATTTGTGCTATTATTGTCTGGACAATATTTCATACCTATTGCCTTGAATATAGGTCAGTGGTATAAGTACCTGCCTGCTAAGTGCAAGGTCCTGAGTGTGATTCCTGGTACCAAAAAAAAAAAAAAAAAAAATAGAGGTCTATGATGTCACAGAACTAAAAACAGTATATTTTTTTAAAAAAATTCATGCTTATATCTTGTACTCTGAACAACTATTATGAGTATAACAATACACAACATATTAATTATTGTTACTCTCCAACTAGCCTGTTTTGAAAATCCATTTTATTGTTATTTTTAATTTTTTCTCTTTAAAATAAAAACTAAAATTAAATTCCTTGGTGTCAGAAGCAAATGTGTACCAAACATGAGGAGATGTCTAGTGAATGATTGTTGGGAAGGATTCTGTTTTTGCAGATAAGCTAGATCTAAGAGGAATGAATAAAATAAATCTAAAAGGAATGATGCCTACATCACTTCTCTCTTCCCTTCACAGGGAGACAACATGCAAACCAAAAACCAGCACACTATGAATGGCAGAAGTAAGTTTTAGAAAGAATTTAGACCAATACTGAAACTGCTTGCCACTGGTTGTCTTTTTTCTTTTTTCCCAAATAAGAAATGACCTTACAATATAGGTCAGTTTCATAGAACAAAAAATTTTCTAACTATGCCTCAGCCTCCTGAATAGCTGGGACTACAGTCATGTGCCACTTCACCGGCTTCTGTTATTGTCTTCACAGCCATACTTTAACCTTGTTCAGTTAAGCCTGGGAGCAGTGAACATCAGCAACAGCAAACAGAAGCACACTCATTTCACAAAGAAACCTTCGAGTAGCTTTGTGATGACAATAGACATAAGGAGAGCTCCTGGATGGCACTGATTGTGTTTAACTTGACACTGTCCCCTTGACTTTCTCTTTTCCTGAAGCTGTCTAACGGCTCAAAGCAGGAGCATGGACTATCGTGCATATGTCTCTTACCCCACAAGTATTTCTGAGAGAATCCTTGCATATCTGAGAGGCTTACAAAGCACAGGCTGGAGTGGTAAAATTAAGCAAGGGAGCTGGACACAAGAGTGATTCTCTAAAATGAAGAAGATCTTCCACATCTTGTCTTTCTCTGGAAAGGCTTTTCTCCTTGTTTTCCCCTTCTTCTTGGTAATTTGTCTTATCACATCTGCTCTTTTTAAAACCTCGTCAAGCACTGCACCCTCCTGTGCATTTCTGCATCTTTCTTGTCCTCCTAACTGGCAGTCACCTAGGAAAGACCAGCCTTCCCAGAATGACTTCCGTGGCTCACAGAACACAAATCCCATGGTTCAATACGTTTGAGAAGTACTACTTACCAAGTGCTCCCTCTTAGAAATTCTCCATGCTTATTAGGAGAGTAGAGAAATCTTTGACAACCAGTTGACCCACTGTTTCCCAAACATATGTCACAAATCCCTTTTACCTCATTAATATTCTATATATGTAGGTTCTACATATCATATTTGGGAATATTTTTACTCAGGAGGGACTGAAAATAGCTAAAACTCCAAACTGACTAATTTTGTATACAAAATGCTCAGTCATGGGGATGAGTCTCAAACTTCTTAATTTGACTTTTTAAGGACTTCCACAATATCTCCCCAGTCTGGTTTTGCTATCTCATTTTTCTCATTATTTCTCTACATAATTTTCTGTCCTCACAAAACTGTCCTACTCTTTGTTCCCTAAATAGTCTGTGTCCATTTCTGCCTCCCTACTTGTGTACATATTCCGTAGGAAGGGTTCTTGAATTTCATAAGGATTAGAGAAATGTCAGAAATTCTTAATTAGTCATTTAACAGATATTTATTCCCTGTTTGCTTTAACATTGTATCTCATGGGATACTTTATTGCAAGCAACAGAAATAGGCCCTTGCTAATTTAGGAAAGAACAGGAATTTATTGAAGGGACAGTGAGTAACTCTAAGGGTTTTTAAGGGATCTAGGGAATCAGGCTTGGGGGCTATGTAACCAGGAACAATTCTGTAAATCACACAACAGGATTCATGAAGTGAAGATGCCACAGCTCACCCATGTGACCCTCAGACAAGGCAGGAAACTCCATCCACACTACCAGCTCTCAGATGGCAATGCTAGAAGCACTGACTTTGCTGTTTCTTAGCACTAGATGCAACTTTATTGTTTCCAACACTTACTTATTACCCAGAGTAGATTCTGGATATTCCCTGTCTCATATCACTAGCAGATTCAAAGACTTTCAGGCTGGTGCAGCTTTCATCATATATCCATGTCAAATGGCAAGGCAGAGTGGGGAAAATCAGTGATTGGAATATATACATATATATCAGTTCTCTTTCCATTCCCTGGGAAGAAAGACAGATGTTAAGACTGAAGAATCAGAAATGAACCAGGGAATAGGTGAAATTCCTGGCCTGAAGTCAGAGAGGTAGAAAACATTCCCAGAGTCCTAGAGAATCTTCCAGGGCCCTTCTGCCCTGTGGTTTGCCTCCTTCCCTGCAGAAGGGCAGTGCTAGTTTGCACTGGCGTAAAGCCCTATGGAGAACTGAGAGCTGAGAGCTTTTCTTGTGCTGTGTCAAGGTCATTAGTGCCCCATCATTTGGAACTGGCTCTAGTCAGCCAATGGCCACTCGAGATTAACAACAGAAGCCGCAAGGGAGGGTGAGACTGGAAAAAACAGATCACTTGGCTTTTCATGCAACATCCAAGGTCAGCAGGCAGGCCATCCATAACAGCCACCCAGCCCCATGGCCCTGCTGTTACACTGCCCATCTCTTTGATGCCACACAACTTGCTGCTTCATGTTCAGATGAACATGTGTGATGTCCAGAAACAGAATGAAAATGCAAACAAAGGTAGGGAAAAGGAAGTAAGCCACAGCTTCACTCTACCAAGAGGGAAAGGGATTGTGTAATATGGTAGAAAGAAAATTCATTCAGTAACTTTCTCCACTAGTTAGCTGAGTGAACTTTTGCAAATCTTTTTGCTCCACAGCATCATCAATGAAATGGTATATGTGAGGTAATTAGCATGAAATTATACCAAACAATAAAGAACAACCACTGGAAGCAGATTAAATAAACTATTTATGCTCTCCAGTCCCAAGTGACACTTAGAGGTGACTACCGGTTGAGCTGCTGCTGAAGGTCAGTGGCCTTTTGCTCTGGCTTTTGGCTTTATGTAACAAGCTCCTCTGCATGCAGATTGGCAATGCAGTCAGAGCATTTGCAGCAAGAAGAGCTCTCATCTGCCTAGGCGTTCATTCACCTGCATTAGCCCTTCCTGTGTTTTACACACACACACACACACACACACACACACACACTCACACACCCCTGAGAAACATCTAAAGCATGGTAATAAAATAATGACTAATGCAATGTAAGGTTGTGCCAAGAGTAGAGACTCTGGACTTACATTCCCAGGTTTGGAAATCCTGAGGCTTCCATGTGCTGTCTTACCTTAGACACATCCCTTGACTTCTCAGTGCCTTCCTTGCACTGGGGATAAAGCTCAGCAGCACAGTATCTGCCTGGCAAGCACGAGGAATAAATAAATAGATAAAAAAATTACCAAAAAAATAAATAAATAAAAATTTCTCAGTGCCTTTCTCTCCACGTGTTGTGAGGACTAAATCCATTAATATACATAAGGCAATTAGAGGATGAAAGAAGAAGTTGTTAGTCAACAACAGTAGCCACTACTGTTTTTTTACCAATGTTTTCATGTATCTGAATGAGTGCACTTATATTCAGAATATCATTAAAAAGAGGAAAACTTGAATGCACACATGTTATATATGCTGGACACTAATTGTACATGATTTTGTGGGCTCTTCACCTTTATCTCAAGATCAATACTACAAATCTAAGACTGATGTACAAAGTAACACATCCAACTGTTGCAAGGATAGGAGCTGAGATTCAAACTCAGGGCCTTCTGGTCCCAAAGCCCTCACAAAGCCCTGCCTACCCTCTGTCTCAGGGGCTGCCATTATTACTCAAAATATTTAACATTCTTCATGTGGAATTTCCTTCAGGACTCCACGATCATATTTAGAATTTCCTTAATGCTAGTAAATCTTCTTTTGAAAAGTAGGTTTCTGAAAAATTCAAAAGTCATTTACTATCAAGGTGAATTAACAGAGAAACTGTTCAACTGTAATACTATTTAGAGCCAAAAATAAGGTGTTATTAATGTCCTTGGGTGGCTGGTAAACTGAGAAAGTTCCAGAGAAAAAGCTTTGAAATGCTTATAAAAAATTCAGTAAACCAGGAAACCTGTATTTTCCAGTGTGTTTGTCTGTTTTCCAATGCTGCAACAAAATATCTGAGATAGAAACTTAATTTATTTTGGCTTGTGGTATCAGAGGCTTTGGTTCACTGTTACTTGGCCCTTCCACTTTGGACTTGTGGCAAGGCAGAGAATCATGGGAGGAATACACCAGGAGCAAAGCCACTCATCTCATGGTGGCTGGAAAAAGAAGAAAGAGACAAAGGAGCCCAGGTCCCTTCAAGAGCAAGCCCCCAGTGACCCAACTTCCTCCAAATAGTCCCACTACCACTGTTTCCACTACTTCCCAATAGCACAGTCAGCCAGGGACAAACCCTTGACACATGAATTTATGGAGGATATTAAAGATCCAGACTGTAACACCCTATCCACATTGAGCTATACTGGTTGTAATATGCTTTTGTAGTTATGGGTTTTGTTTATTTAGTTTTTAGCAATGTGGTTGTTGCTCCTGTATATTAAGGACATAGAATAAGATTGTCCTTATCATAATCATGAGTAAAGTCTGGATCCTGTAGTAGGACAGGATGGGGGAGATCCTTGGCTTGTCGCCTGTCTTTTCACAGCAAAATCTTTCTCCATGGTCTTTGGAATATTGTTGTGTCTCCAGGGTCTGCAAAGCCCAGAATCATTCTGAAAGTGAGCATGACAGGGGTTAAGGAGTAAGCATGAAAAGAACAATTGAGGTATGTTCTTTTATCTACTCTTCACAACCTCCTATTTTACAAGGAAGAGACTGAGGTCCAGCATGAGTTCATAACCACTACAAGTCACACAACCAATTTGACAGAGACATGGCCCATGTCTCCTTCACCTGGTCTGTGGTTGGAACTCTGCTTTAGTCACCCCAGGCTGAAGCACTTCCATTCTGGACCATTTTAAGTAACTTAGGTACCTAGGCAGAGCATTGCAGGGAGATGTTAACTAAGTAATTACTGAAGATATTCTAGCCAGGACCTGGAATTCTAGTCCACTCTCTTTTAGTTCCAGAAACATTTAAGGTACCATGTCATCCTCTTTCTGGAAGTGGCTTACTCAGAGATTTGTACTCCAATTAAATGGATTCTTCTGCCACCACCTCCAGCCTCTAGGGCTGATCTTGAGAGGCTCTGTTCCCACATGCCATTCTTCCAGAAGTAGAATGAGACATACTGCTGTTGACATAGTTGTACGTGTTAACTTCAAGCACAGCCAAACTGGCAGATTAAATAGGGAGCAGTCAGCATCTAGAGTTCCATGTTTACCTTATAGTATCTACCCCAGAACGAGAAACAGGAAAGAGAGATGTGGGAGGTGATATTAAAGAAACAGGGTAACTGACCTTGAGCTTTTATTGGAAAATGTAACTATTCCAAGTGAAAAGTATCTTCAGACAAGAAGTCATGTCCAAAAACATGAAGTGATTGAAATCATGTTAATTATTATATTTTTTCTCTGTTCAACTTACCTCTAAATTTTTGACTTGTTCCATGCTACTGGTTCTTTTCATATGTCTCTTCTAATCAAGCTGTTAAAAGAGGAACTTTGAAATGCTGTTAATATGTGACTACAGGAAAATCCAAAGTAGGGAGAAAAATTAAACTCTTCCAGTACTTTGGAGAACTTGGATATCTGAGAGATTACCAAGATTAGGTTTCATTCTTTGCTTTCCAAATCCTAGTCCCTAATCCACAAGAGCTAATTTTACTTGATCCCTTTCTTGTATTCCTTGAAGCTTGGGGTGAATTTCTCTCAGATGGAGGAAGACTCAATAGATGTATTATGGGGAGGTAGAAAGGGACTCATGTCATGAAACTGGCAAAATAAATTCATGCTGTTAATAGCACATTTGATGCAAACTTGTTCCTACATGCAGCATAATCATCTTCATGGGGAATTGCTTATAAAGATGATGATATTTAAAGATTGACATCTCAACAGTTTTACCTTTGATCTTGGAAAACTTCCCAAAGTAACCCAGTCATTCCCAATCTGGTTTGCTTGCCATTTTTAATTACTTATAAGGTTGAAGAGATATTTTCCTCTTATTCAGCATCAGAGGCCTACTTTCTGATCTAAAAGTAGCAAAACTGATGAGCTTCACAAACTGCAATTAAATAAAAACACAAACCTCATTAGACAGTGACCTTATTTATATTCCAAATCTCTGCTTGCAGCAGATCATCTTTCACAAATATTAAACCTCTTAAAGTGAATTCTGAAACAGAAATTCAATAAGCTCTTAATTGCATTTGCCCCAGAGGTAACTGTAAATATTGCTTTGCTCCTCACAAGGCTCTAGTTACATTGGTTTTGCAGGAGCAGAATTTGGGATTTTGGGTGGAGGCCGCCTGGAGGCCAGTGTCTGCACTCTGGCCTGCACTCAGCTCTGAAGGCTTCTGTGGGTGGGAGGAAACTGGCCTGGAGTTATACAGGCAACAGTTCTAGTGGAGGGAATTGGCTACTGGCTGCTTCTGGGTAATCGAAGTGTGTAGTGAGAGAGGGAGAATGAGTGGGGAATGGGGGGTCAGAAGCCCATGGATCTAAGATAGGTGGAGTCAGGGCAGTCAAGAAGGATGGAAAGAGAGAGTACAAGGGCAGTTAAATGTTTCCTCTGCTCCTGAGGAGAAGACACTGAAGAGGAAACAATGGTTATTGCTCTTTGGGGGCAAACAGACATTAAAGTGGACTCTAAGTAAGAGTGATTATTCCAGAGAATCAGGTGTGCCTGTGTCAATCCTCTGAAAGTCTTTCAGAAAAGAATTGAGGCCTCTGACTATGACAGCAGTTTTGACTTGTATTCAAGAGTTACAGCCTGTCTTTCCTGAAAGCCTTCCTTGTGAATTTCAGAATTGCCCAGCCAGGCTTCAGAATCAGGTGAGCCAATTCTCTCCAACAAATCTCTTAATATTTTTCTCCTTTTTGACTCAACATCACAAGTTGAAACTGGACCTATACAGATACATATCCTAGATTCCTTTGCAGAATGAATGAATTCCTACTTCAACTATTGCAAGTGCAACTCTGGCAGAAGCCCTCCGCCTCCAGTCATGGGCAAAGAGTACGTTGACAGAACAGGATCACCTTGCCCTAGGTTCCACTCTCTTCCCAAAAGGGCTCACTTCTACTAATTGGTGTGTGTGGGAGAATGAAGGCCTAGCTTCCACCCTAGATACTCTGGGAGGGCTGCCCCAGGTTCACAACTCCCCAGGATGTCTTGGCTGGGGCTTCATTGTGGCTGCATCAGAGCCCACATTTCCCCCTCCCCACCAATCTCTCCTCCTTTTCACATAGGTAAATATTCTAGAACCTCCTTATTATGAATCCCACTCTACTTCACAGGAACACCATCTGAGCCAGAAATTTGCTCCATGGACTTCCTACCAGGAACCTTGCTCCACTGAGTTTCTGTCTGTTTGCTACATCTTTCACCTTCTCTTCTCACTCATCTCTTTCCCTTCAATATATAAGTACTCTAGATTGATTGATATTTAAAAGAAACACAGCCAAAACCATGATGACCATTCCTAAATTCTGTGTTATCTTCAACATCTGACTATTTGTTTTTCTGACACAGACAAACTTGTTGGAAAACTAAATTGACACTGTTTGGACTTCACTGTCTATTTGCTCCCAGCTACCATCTGATAAATCATCACACTAGGGTCATTAGCACCTTCTCATATACACTGAGCAGCTCTTCCTGGAAATTGCCAGGTCTTCCTCCTCTTCCTTCTTCTCCACAGATTCTCTGCATCAGCCACTGATGCCTCTTACCATCCTGTCTCTCTCCCTTGGCAAAGTGGCTGTACTCTTGGCTTCAGGCACCCCTTGTGTGCCAGTGACTACTAAATCCTTATTTTCTATCTCAACCTTTGTCTCAAACTCTAAATTCGATATTTTCAACTATTGAAGAATTATATCCTAGTGTCCTGTCTTGTCAAACACTGAATTCACTCCCACAAATATTCCTCCTTTCTGAGCTAATAGAGTGATACCATTCTTCCCATCAACACACCCAGCAATAGTCCTGTCTCTCTTTCTCTCTCTCTGTCTGTCTCTGTCTCTCTCCACTAATGATCACCAGATATTAAGGAATCTTTCTTTTAATGTCTTCTTATTCACAGTCTTATTCCTCCCATCTTAATTTCACTAAATAACATGGTTCTTAGCTGCATGTAGGTCTGTGATAGTTTAGTGGATCCTTCAGCTTGCTGATGTCTATTGCCATTGTCCACCCTCTTCTCCAGGACCTTACTGGCTCTCAGGATGTTACCTATCCTGCCTTGGGTCCTTGCCCAGTTTGTGTAGAAATCACAAATAAGAAAAGTGTAGCTCTTTTCAGGTTAACAGCTGTGTATTTTAAATACCAGTGGTTATCAATCCTTTTAGTGTTAATGACCCTCCTTGCTACTCAGAGTCAGCAACTTCCCTACTGGAAGGTCCCTGAAACTCTTCTGGCCACTGGAGATGGTGGATCCTACCAATTCTCCTTTACTCACTATCATTCTCTGTCTGCTAGTTACGTTCACTGTTACCAGCACTGGTTGCTAGTGGCTTTTAGCGACTAGTATACTATCTTAACATACTTATTCAAGATCAGAATCATGAATAGACAAGAAATACCAACAGGGAAAGACTTTATCCTGCAACATAAGGGAGAACAGTACACTAGCTGAAGTCACTGAAGGTGAAGGGAAATTACTTGTAAAGGAAAAAGTTAGACTCTTGCCTACACAGTGTCAGACTTTCTGCTTAATCATGATTTTAAAAAAAAAGCAGCCCTGCAGACTTGAGTGAGGAAGGCTACAGAGGAGAGGAATAATCTCTTCTATGGGGTGTAAGCTGGATCTCCTATATGTCCAACACTGAAGCCTGCTGCAACCCAGCAAATATCTTCCAGAGCAGTTGTAGGGCATCCAGAGTGGTTGAAACGCATCCTAGGCAAAATGTAATACAATTGTGTGTTAGGGGGCAACTACATTCTAGGTCTTTCACTCTTGTCTTGTTAATATTTTCTCTCATCTCAGGTTTTCATGACCTCACATATTTCACAGAATAATGAAAGTGTCATGCTTGAACCTGAGCAATATGAACTCCACACCTCAGAGGACCTGGCTCTGCCCATTCTCTGGTCACATCCCTAACCACAAGCTAAGAAGACTATAGAGCAAAGGGAAAGAGATTAAGCCATCATGGACCCACATACTTCAATTCTGGGCCATTCTTGTGCACCCGGGACTATAGATTTCTTGCCCAAATGGCTGAGGTCTGCTTACAGATCCTCTGCATGGCACTCACCCAGAGCACTTCCCCCAGCCCATATACATACTGCATCATTGGACAGAGAGCTGTAGGTTTGCAAGGTCAAGCAGTAGCTTTGTTATTCAAAGAAGGACGTGAGTAGAGGATGGACATAGAGGCTGGATTGTACATATACACATGTGTAAAATTCCTTGTGGTTCTAGATGGACCTTGGGTGTCAGATTGAGGGAGAAGAATTGATGATTCTGCCTATTCCTCTCACTCCACAAAAATTGAAGAAGAAAATTTTGTTATGTAGTGTATTTTACATGCCAAGTAGTAGACTGAATTATGAAAATTGAATCAGGTATATTGCTGGCTACAAGAGTCTCTTGAGAACATGCCTGTCTTTACCCACTTCCAGCTCTCACTGAGTATCCAGCCATCACCCAGCTACCAGAATGACTTTTCTAAAATCTGAGTTGTAGGCAGGCCATTTTCTCTTCTTATTGTCCACAGGATCAAGTCTACTTTCTCCCAATTTCCATGACCTCTATGTCCTGGCCCTGCCTGCCTTTTCAGGCTCTCCCATAGGCATACCCAATTGCTTTCCCATCAAAACCCCATTATATTCTCTGACTACTCCATACTGATACCTTTCCTGAAAGTTGTTGGTCTGAACAACTCAGTTTTCAAGCAGCATGGTGGAGGTAATAGAGGATAGATTTTCCATTGAGATTTTCAAGAGAGTACTCCTTGCTCTGCCATTTCCTGACTACATAAACTTGGTCAGATTACCTAAACTCTGATCCTTGGTTACTTCATCCCTGTAAAAGGACCTGATGTCCACTTTGTGAAGCTGTTGTGAGGATCCAATGGAAAGCATCTGGTGTGAGCACTGTAAGCTCCTTGGGACTTGTATGCTCAACAACCTGCAGCCTTCCCCAGTGCTTTTGCCTTGAGTCTGCCTTTGTTCTTCCTCTAATTCCAGCTGGTTCTTGCTCTATTCTTCACTTCAAGGGAGACTCAGCTTCCTTGAGCCCAATCATTGTTTGGTTGATGTCTTGCTGCAAATGCAGGAGGATTCCTTGAAATCACCATGCTGCCATTTGTCCATTCACTAGTCAGACTGCAACTTCCACTCTACACCAAGTTGATGCTAATACCAATGGAACTGAGCCTACTGCATCCTTTAAATATAATTTCGATTTGGTTTCTATTCACCTAGGAAGTTCTGCCTTGCATTTCTGCCTCATTTCCATCTCACTGCCATCCAGGAAAGGGATACGAACCCCATGATTTATGACCTATAACTACAGTCAAAGACACTATAATTTATCATCTAACTCACTGCATCTTTGAGACTGAAGGGGCATGATTAGAGTTAACTGGATGTGTGGTCACATAACCCATAACCCAAGTGGTATTGATCATTGGAAGAAATACAATAGTAAGGCATCTGTCCAGCTCCACCACCTACCATGGCTGTGTTGCCTTAAAACATAGAGATGTTCTCCCTTGGTTTAGTGTCTATGGTTTAGTTGGTTTAGTGATTCTTCTGGGTCACTCTATCCTTGTGGCTCACCCAGAGAAGCATCTACTTACAGAAAGAACAGTGTTCCTCTGTCTGGGATGCCACAGGCAAAGAACAGCTGCAGCTTCCCTGTCGGAGTTCTGCAGCAACATGGCAGCCAAGCTGTGTGGGTAGGAGGTGAGGCAGCTGCACTTGGTGGTGCTTGTCATCTGTATTTGACAACTGTTTGGGGTTTTGGAAACTCTTGGCTTTGGGTTACAATATCTCACCCACCTGTTTGGTAACCACCATTTGCCCTCCCTCTGGGAGGTCATGCCAACTCTAAGATGGGGCAAAGCCATGCTCAGCAGTCCTGGCTGGCTCCTGTCTAGCAGCCAGGGCTTTTTCTCCCATCTGTCCAGACCTGCAGACTCTCAGAGCCAAGCACTTATGAGTGGGTTCAGGTGTATAGATCCTGACTCTCCAGAAACAATATGGCTAAGAACTAACTTCTTTTAACAGGATGATTGAAATGGCAATGATCCCTGATCATGTGCTTTGTTGTGAGAGGTTGTGGGTATGCAGTAGGTTGCATGAGCACATTTTTTTTTACCCTACAAAAATGTATTGCCATTTAAAGGAAATTCCCTTCAGTACTTTTATTTCGTCATCATATATGACCTTGAACTATGTTTCTCTGTAAAACATGTGACAAAGATTATGGAGGAGTAAGTATAAATGTGCTCAGTGAGTGGCTCCAATATGCCTTTTAATGAATCTCTCTGTATTTTGCTTCCATCTAAATTTTTAAAAATTACTCTATGTGTCTACTTCTCCTAAGAATAACAGTGAACACTGCCATGTAGTTCTAACTGAAAAAAGAAAAAGGAAACACTCTTTGCACAAACAAGTTTGTGCTAACTTTACAGATGGAGACACAAAGGACCCAGCAGTGTGAAAACAGTTCCCTCAAATCACACAACTAGTAAGAGGTGGCTCTAACTTTGAAACTGAAACTGTACAATATTCCTCCCAACTGTATGCTGCAGGCCTCTGGCAGATTTGTCTGTCCCTCTATTCTAATGACTGTCATTCTGGTAAAATAGACAAGGACAAATCTCTACTGCTTAAAGTATATTTGTTCTGGGAAAAAGGACAGGGTAAAGGAAGGAAAGTGTTCAAGCTGAATTATAGGATATATGATAGATCAATTACAAGACATCCAAAACTTTCAGATTTTTATTATTGTACTTCACTTATTGTTGAACTGTCTCAGATTCCTAAAACATACTTAGAATACATCCCCCAAACTTGTATTCAAGAAAATGGCCTTCAAATTCAATTAATGAAATGCCAAATTTTAATTCATCAATCCAAATTGTCCATCACATCAAAGACATATCTTATTTGAGGCAAAGTATGGTCTACAGGTGTTGGAATACTAAACTTCATAAAATAAGTCTGGAAACAAGAAATTTCCCTACAGTGTAAATGTGCGTGAAATGAATATACCTACATTAGGAGTGATACTGCAGCCATTGCTGTTATTCAGCTTAACAGACTGAGCTGATGAAAAGCAGTGCAAAGCATTACCAAGCATAGTTGGAAACTCTGGCAAGTGTGATGAAAGACAGGAAAGAGGTAGAGAGGAAGGAAAATGCCTTGGGAAGGAGATTCCAGAATCAGGAGAAGACTAACTTTCTGATTTTTCCCTACTGTAACCAAGTCATCTGGACAGTTCTTGCCAGAAATTTTCAACCCAGTGAACATAAAACTGGGCTTTTCCATTCTAGCTTGTGGGAATGTGGCTCTGATTTTATAGCTGAAGTCAGTAGCAAAATAAAATTTACCTTCTGAAAATTTGCTTTTCAAACACCAATGCTGAAAAACACGTATTTCTACTGGCTCACCAGTAAAGCCTCCAAAACTTTGCTATTGTTTTAAAATATTTATTCTTTAGTAAAGAACACACATAACCCCTCCTATACAACTGGAAAAATCTGTATCCTTCTTGGAGCTCAAAGCGCTGGCCTATAGCAAAGCACATAGGAGTATTGACCTGCAAAGGCAGACAGATCTGGGTTTCAATCCCAATCATGGGGACAAGTTACATAATCTTTAAATTTCAATTTCTTTGCCTACAAAATGGGAGTACCAAATGTACTAATATTTATTTGTTGTGAGGATTAAATTAAAAATGCATAGAAAATACCTGGCCTGCATAGAAAATACCTGGAAAGTAATAAAATCATACTGAAAAAAATCATACTGAACAGACACAGAACAATGCTGAACAGGGGACTTTTGTGTTTACTGAATGAACTTGGTACTGTGGGAGACAGACTTGAAAGGATGCCAATTAGCTAGTTTGCTGGCCTCTCTACCTTTGCAGAGAAGAACGTCACTAGTGGCTGCCTTGGCAAGAAGAAAGCTGGCACAGGATGGCCTTGAGATAAAACTGAGCAGGAAGCTAACAATGGTGACCCCTGTACCTTCGGCCAACCTCAAGGCTGAGGAAGTCTGGTGGGGCTCTGGTTTCTCTAGGGCAGAATGAGTTTACCAAGATGATGGATCTAGCCACAAGTCATCACCTTCTTTGAAGAACACAGCCTCTTTCTAAGTAATCAACTAATTACATTTTGAATGCTGGGATCTTTCTTTTAAAATACATGGATTTTTATTTCCATTTTTAAAATGACTAAGATCTGTAAATACAATTATTTACAGTTTCATGAAAATATGTGCCAGATGAATAGAAAAGACTACTGATTCAGTCTCTTCTCTACCTCTACCCTTGTGATTTAAACTTGTTGTTTTCAGTTGTGGACAACTAGAAAATTTCCAAAGAACTGGTAATAAGAGTTGAACTTGTTTGGTTTATTACACAAATATGCACACAATTTCTTTGTAGGCAAAGAAATTGAAATTTAGAGATTATGTAACTTGTCCCCAATATATGTGTACATTGCTGTACACGCATATATAGTCTGAATTTTCACCTAATAGTTAAGCATAAGGAGTTGACATAGAATATTCATTTTTATGGATGTTAGAGCATGTGAGACTGGCATATATGAAATATGAGTAAGTAAATCCAATTGTATCCTCAGATTGTTTTGTTTGTCCAAAGGTGCTGTAAAAATGTGAATATGAATGACTTCTCTAGGCATTCAGTCTCTGGTCTCCACAGTGCTAAGCCACCGTAGCAACATCCAGGGGCCTGTCTCAATACACTTCCTTCATGTTCTTGGCACTGAAGGGTCGAGTTTACTGACTCTCCATGAGATGGGTTTCCTCAACTGGAAACTCAGCTATGCTGATTCTTTATTTACACTACTGAGTTGTTTAATCTCTTTGTTGGGAAAGTAAACAAAACCCTCATTCTTTTATTGATAGACTCGGGTATTTATTAGGAAGAACTGAAGCATGTCTCAGACAAAACAAAATCATTATTTTCTAATAAAGAAGTTAAAGCTCTTGGTAAATATTTTAGAAGATCCCTGTTCTGTAACTCTAGATTCTAACCTGCAGTGTATCACGTATTTCAGCCACCTCTCCTTTTAAAGACTTTGTGTCTGAAACATTTCCCCAAATTTCTGCTTGTCTTTCTTTGTCTTTAGCTCTTATTAAAGATATTGGGCAAATATCCCTGACAATTTAAACCCTGGATGTCTCAAATAAGGATTTAAATTTTTTGATTAAATCATCATAATTTCATTTGGGCTTTCATCAGATTTGGGCTGGCAGCCAACAGAAATTGAATCAGACCCTCCTGGTGAGTAGAGATTTGTGAGCCCAAGCTAGAGTCAAACAGAGCAGAGAGGCCTTTGGTTGTAGAGTTGAAATGAGAGAATAAACCACTCCTCCCGCTTAACTAAGCTCAGTGAATAACTTTCCTCCCAAAGTCAAAGATTTTATCTACCCAAGTGGCATTCTACTAAAAAGTGCAATCTGTCCCACTTGGTCTTAGAAACAACACTGCTGAACCAACATTCTCAATTTTGCACTTATAACTGAATCTTAAAACGGAAAGCAATTTAACTTTCTCTGCCTAAGTTTTATTCATCTCTGATAGCAGAGCCACTGCCCCTGATTGAAAATTTGCCAAAAGAGTGGGTAGAATTCCTTGGGGCATCTTACAGTAACAAGATAAGTGAGTCTGATCAGTGAGTTTGAACATATTCTGCACTCTGACTGCTCCTGACTGATATGGGTGTATCTGTTTCATGGCCAAATTTGGTATAACTAGGATGAAGTCAGCTTTGCTTATTTAAATAAAATATTTATTTACCTCTAAGTGCTGATTTCTGTGCTAGGTGCTAGGAATATGCAGATACCTGAGAGATATCACTTTCATAATCACAAAGATCTCATCATGTAGTAGGAAGGAAGACACATAAATATCCAGACAGGACACATAAGGTATCTACTACTGTTATGATATGAATAGAGTTCTTTGGGATCAAAGAAGTAAAAAATAAGTTATTTTTATTATTAATGCACAAATTCTCCTATCTCCATAGGTTTCCCTTCCCTACTTTTCTTTGTTCATGATCCAAAAAGGAAAAACAACTATGACATGGAATTTAGATCAGATTTGTCTTGAACTGATATTTAAAGGGATCAAGCTTTGGACAAACCACAGATCAACAGACACTTTCAAAAAGGTGAAATGAAGCTTGTGCAAATATAAAAGCAACATAGGTAAAATATTTTATTTCACTAACACAATTTGAAGAGCATTGGAGAAGCTAGGTACTTATAGGCAATGTTAGGATAGGATTGCTAGGTGAGGCACATGGCTAGTTAATGTCCAACAGGGCCATAAACTGTATGATAACTTTAGGGTTATCTTTTCTACTTGACAGAAATGATTTGCATATCTAACAGACAAAACCTAAGGTTATAGTCTGCTTTCTCTAGAGTTGTAAAGTAGCTTAAACAATAGAAAGTCAGCCTAGCACTTTAAAAATGCTTGGTGAACTCCTTTTTCATTTCCAAGTTTTAGACAAACTTTCTGTACCCATACTCTAGAAAATTACCATGAGATAAGCAAAGATTTCCCTCTTCACTTCAAATACTTCTACTGGTACTTCAAGACCTAAACCTCCTTCTGATTCATCTGATTGCATCTTATTCACAGATAAAAGGGTTGCTATAGTTTGGAAGTGTCCCCAAAAGCCCAAGCACTGAAGGTTTGGCTGTCAGTGTATGGCAGTAAGAGAAGCTGGTGGATTCTTTAGGTTTGGGGTAGTATGGAAGGAACTGAGGATCATGACCTTGAAGGGGATGTTGGCACCCTGGCAACTCTCTCTCTGTCTTTCTTTGTCTCCAGGCTGCCAAGAAGTGAATGGGCCTCCTTTACCATGTGTTCCATTACATGGGACCACTGCACTGAGCCAAATGACCACATACAGAAACCTCTGAAACCCATGAGCCAAAATAAACCTTTCCTCTTAAATTGATCTACCTCAAGTATTTGTCAAAAGCATTTGGAAAAGTAAATAACACAAGGATCAATATTAATAATACTATCTGTCACTTATGAAGGTACTGGAGTGTGTTTTAGGGACATTATCTCTCTCAGTCTTCACTTCAGCCCTGGAAGTAAGTACAGCATCCCTCCTTGACAAGTCTATTGGAGGTCAATTGAGTTTCCTAAGGATATGAAACAAGTAGTGGTAAGTCCAGGATTCAACACAATAATAGTTTGTCCTAGACTACTAGTTCTCATGATCTTACATTAAAATTTCTTAGAAAGCTTCTAAAACTAGAGTGCCTTGGCCTGGGAATCTACTTTTAAAATTACCCTTGGAAAATCATTGTTCTGTTTCTCAACACTTCTCAAACTCAAACGTGCATCAGATCATCTGAGAATCTTCAATCCTATTTTTTAAAATAAATTTTATTGGTATATTTTAGCTATCCATAATGATAGCAATCATCATAGGAAATTTGTACCTGTATGTGATATGCACTGATTCTTCTTTTTTCACCTGCCCCCTTCCATCCCATCAATCTCTCTTCCCCTCCTTATTTACAAAAGCATTGTTTCCATTTTTTCCTTCTATTTTCCCTTCCTTTTTCCCTCCCTCCTCCCTTATTTCTCTTCCCATTTGAACATTTTCTTCTTATTTCCCAAAATCTATTACACACTTTGGTCCTTATTTACCCTTTTGACTTCTCACACCAGAGAAAATGCAATATTAAAACATGTGTGTACAATTTATTTTCACTTAAAACTATGGTCTCAAGGTGTATCTATTTACCTAGAAATGTCTTGAGTTTATCATTTTTATGGCAGAATAGTAGCACTCAATTATATGTATAAAACACCACATCTTTTTTATCCACTTGTTGGTTGGTGCGCATCTGGGCTGTTTCCAAGATTTAGTTTTTACAAACTGGTCTGCTATAAACACGGGTGTGTCTGTATCACTGTGGTATGATGCTTTTAAAACTTTCAGGAAGATACCAAGTATGGGAATACGTGAGTCAAATGGAATCTCTAATTTTAGTTTTCTGAGGAACCTCCACACTGATTACCACAGTGGTTGCACAAGGCTATAACTCCCACCAACAGTAGAGAAAGGTTCCTGTTCCCCAACAGCCCCTCCAGCATTTGTTATTGGTTCATCTCTTGATAATAGCTATTCTTCTTGGAGTGAGATGGCATCTCAGCATTGTATTAATTTGCATCTCTTGGATGACTAGTGATATTGAACATTTTTTCATATATTTATTTGCTGTTTCTACTTAATTACCTGAGAAGTATCTATTTATTTCAGATGCCCATTTTTGGATTTGGTCTTTAAATTTGGAAGATCTGATTTCTTAATATATTTTGGATAGTAGACTTTTTTCCCAAGGAACAGCTGACAAAATATAATTTTAAATCAGGTGTTATGGTGCTCCCTGTTTGCCTTTGTTGCCCAAAAGTGCTTTCACTAAAATGGTTTTAGGTCAATTCTATCTTTTTAATGACCTTAGTAGCACTGATGCTGCTGGTCCTCAGCTGCACTTTTAATGGCAAGTTTCTCCAACAGTGATTCTTACCTTTGGCTTACCTCATTAGCATCACCTAGGGAGATGGTGTTAGTTTCTTGGGCTGCTGTAATAAATTGCCACATTCCTTCTGGCTAAAAATGCACAAATTAATTCTCTTACATTTCTGGAGATTGAAAACCCAAAATCAGTGTTGCTGAGCCAACATCAACACATTGACCGGGTTACATGTCTTCTGAGGGCTCTAAGACAGCAGTTGTTTCCTGGCTCTTTCTAGCTAGAGGCTGTGCTTCCTGACTTGAAGTCCCACTCTCCTTCTTCAAGAGCAGCTTTCCAGTCTTTCCTTCCATTGTCACCTTGCTTTCTCTTCTTTGACTCCTCCTCTTATAAGTGAACCTGTAACCACATTGGTCTCACCCAGCTAATCCAGGATGATCAGCTCATCAAAAGTCCTCACTGTGGAGAAGACAAGATGGCTGATCAGTGAGCAACAAAATACAAAGCCTGCAGAGAGAAACAACTCATATGCCAGAATAAAGCACCTTGGAGAGACCCAGACACGGGGAGAAGGATCCTCTTGACACAGAAAGAAATTAAAACATAAAAAATCTCATCAAATACTTCGGGACTACAACTGAGACAGCTGAAGATTGTGGGACACAGTGTTTTCATGGTGACCTAGCAAGTGTGCACCAGCTTGGATCCGCACTGGCCAGCAGAGCCACCCAGACTCGTTCCCGCCGCCACTCTCAGGAAGAACTTCAGCGCTGATGTCGGGGGTTGATGAGTGCAATGGAGAGTGGAGCCAGCAAAGGGACTTTCATTAATCCACTGTCAGTGGTGGGAATGAGACCACCCCCACCACATGGGAGGGGCATGACCAAATGGACGACATGTTGGAATCAGGCAGGAGGAGCCTGAACTGGGAGTGACAGTGACTTTAGTTGGTTGCTCCCTCCCCAGAGCAGATTCATGGGATTTGCTTGGACTGGGCCACACCCCTAGCCAGGACCCAAAGAGCCTTCCAAAATCGATTCCCTGTGCCTAGCCTGCACTAACTGGGTGAAAGGCTCCTGAAGTTTGGTTGGCCTGGTGGGGTGGGGCAGCCATACGCAGCCTGCTTACACCTCAGTGACAAGAGCAGGCAGGAGAGGGCAGAGGTCCCTTGCCAGTGTGATTCAGAGGAACCGTGGCCAACATGGAAGGGGGCTGGGACCTGCACTGTAACCTGTGTGGAGGAAGCCAGGGCTATGACAGGAGAGAGAGGCGGGAGGAGGCCCCCAGCCCAGAACCCTGAGAGCACTGATCCAGAAGGAAAAACAAGGGAAACTGAGAGTGGCAAACACACAAAATCAGACATGGCTTCAATGGACATAAAGAGATATCTTCGGGACCTTGTAGATGAGCTCAAAACTGAAATATTAAATCAGGTAAAGCAGGATATGAGTAGAGTAATAAAAGAAATGCTCTCAGGAAGCATCTCTCCAGAAGATACAGATGGAAGAAGGGAGGAACACAAAAAAAGGAGAGAAACATTCGATAAAGAATATAAAGAAAATATAGAATACATGAAGCAGATTCAAAGAGACTATCAAGAAATTAAAAACTCTATTAAAAGCTGGCAAAACTCCTTAAAAGAAACTAAGGATAAACTATCAAAACTTGAAGACAAGCTTGCAATATGTGATCATGAAAGGAAAGACCTCTTAAAAATAACAAGGAAACAGGCAGTAACAACACAAAGGCTAGAAGATGACAAGAGAATCTACAATTTAAGAATAAGAAATGTGAATGAAGAAGCAGGAATACATACAGGTGAATTACAAAGGCTGTTCATGGAAATAATTAAGGAAAACTGCCCAAGCATGGGAAAAGAAAATGACATTCAGTTGTGTGAGGCATATAGAACCCCAGCCACCTACAACCAAAACAGATCTGCACCCAGACATATAATAATCAAGAAGATATCAGAAGTTCAATATAAAAACAGAATATTAAAAGCCATCAGAGAAAAGAAACAGAGTACCTATAAAGGTAAGCCCATCAGAATCACGGCTGACTTCTCGACACAGACCGTCAGATCAAGAGGAGCTTGGAGTGAAGTATTCAAAGCCCTGAAAGAGAATAACCTCCAGCCCAGATTGATGTACCCTGCAAAACTGTCACTAGAAGTTGATGGAGAAACAAGATGCTTCCATGACAAAGAGGAACTGGGGGAATTTGAGACCACCAATCCAACCCTACAGAGAATACTGAAGGGCATTCTAGAGAGAGAGAAAAAAAATACCAGGATTTTAGGAACAGTGGCAGAAAGGCCTCAATGAGTGGGGCAGGCAGTAGAATGAAGGAGAAAACTAAACAAGGGCAGAGAAGTAGCATAGCAGAAATGAGGCAGAGAAGAATAACTAGAATCTCTAACATAGATGGCCTTGATACACTATATTGTTATTAGTGCACCAGAGTTAAAACCCACATTACTCACACTACTCTGCTTAGATGTATTATATTCTGTTCCAGTCATTCTACCTGTACTAGATTTGAGGGCACAGACAGTAATCCCGAAAATAATAGGGTACAGTATGGTAATCATCCTTAATTTCCTATTAACTTAATCTAAAGCTCTGTAAAACCTACACTGTTTTACAGTGATTGATCATAATCGAATCTGGTTTGTTAGATCACTGTTTTGTATTGATAGATTTTATTCAAAGCTGTTATGATTGATAGTATCAAGTCTGAGAGTATAGGCAACTGCACTTAAGATGACAAGATCCACTAGAATATCCACTATGGTTTGATTATTACCTGTCTTTGAAGTTTTATACTGTCTACAATGTTTTATTTTTACTACTATTATTATTTACTTATATACTCAATTATACTGCTATATTCAATTATGCCTGATGATGTAGACATTCTATGGAAGATAATAAGTAACAACACAGTAATCATTGTAGATCACCTTATACTATGGTTTTATATGACTTTTTGGTTTCATGTTTTTATAGGAATTTTTTTTGTTTTGTCTTGCTAAGTTTTGTTCTTCCCTCTAATACAGAAAGTATAGAAATACATGCAGAGATTCATGCATGCGTATTTGTTTACACTCTGACTGTTTGACTATCTACTTTGTATGCTTTAATTTTATAACTTGAGCAACTATTTCTAAGAGGACAATATGTAATTTATCAACTAGTGATTTCCTATTGTTTATTTATTTATTTATTTATTTTTTGAATTCTGTATTACCTCTACCCTTTACATGCTTTTGTTTCTCTTTAAATTAAAAAAAAATGAGTCTTTAAATCCTCAGACACGATATTTATTTAGGTATTATTTACTTTATCTCAGTAAGATTTTAAACCTTTAAGTTTATAGAAATACATGTAGAGACTCATGCATGCATAGCTGTTTACAGTCTCACTGTTTGAATATCTCCTTTGTATGCTTTAATTTTGTAACTTGAACAACTATTTCTAAGAGGACAATATGTAATTTATCAACTAGTGATTTCTTACTGTTTATCTTTTTTTAAAATTCTGTATTATCTCTACCCTTTACATGTTTTTTTTTCACTTTAAATAAAAAATAAAAAATGTCCTCACTTTAATTATATCTGCAAAGCACCTTTGGCCACATAAGTTAACAGAGTATCACAAGCTCTGGGGATTAGGATATGGACATCTTCTGAGGGCAGGGAGGGTTGCATTATTTAGTTTACCAGAGAGATTTTCAGTTCTGAACCTCAGGCCCCATGCTGGTCTGAGGATAAGCAGGCATAAGCATTGTTTACCGCTCTCAGGCAATGCCAGTGGTTCACAGTTAGCATGAGAAACACAGTCCCTGCCAGGCCAGAGGACACAGCACTGGGCTTCCGTTTGCCTTTTCCACGGGTTTCTCCCAGGATTTCCCCTCAAAAATTCCAGTGTATGAGCCCAACTCTCCCAGAGAGACAAGGGAAGCAAATTCCAACTCCTCTGGAGGCCTTGACATTTGGGAACCCATTCCTAAACTTTGTACCTAAAGCTTAGAGTCCCAGGATGGCAGCAGAGGGTTGAATCAGCACTTTTCTTTGAGCAGGCTCTGTATGTTAGTAAGTTTCTTTTTTATTTGGCATTTATAGTATTTCCAGACACTTTGAAACTGTTTTAATTATAACCCAGATCTCATTCATTCTACTCCAGCTCAGATTTAAAAGCAGAACACTCTCTTGAAGCAGCCAACTGTTAAAAATTCATGGCCTTTTACAAAATATTGGTTGACATGAGGTATTATGAAACAGTGTCTAGTATAATTAAAATTATACTGCAATTTTTGACACCCATGAGTCACACATGCTGTGTGAAGTGACAGTTGGGATGGTACAGTCTCTTCTCTAGAGGATACCCATGCCTAAGGTTTTCCTAATCCATTCCCCTGCCTGGGCCTTGCCATTCACTATGAAAGGCCAGCCATGCCACCAGAAATGGGACCAATCCTACTAGTGGCTTCTGCTCTAGTCTTCTTACACAATAGGAATGCTGGCTTCTTTCTTTGGACTTTGGGCACAGATTTGAGTGGGAGATGGATGTTCCATTTTTCACTTTGACTTCAACTACAGTAAGGTAAACTTGTGACTTACATGGCACCTCAGTGTCCAAGATGATAATGATCTTGGCTGGGATGCCCAAGAAGCTCTAGCTCCTTCCCTTTTTCTACCATGTTTCTCTATGGAGGAGTCTGCAGAGGTTTAACACTTAAAACTATCTTCAGTGCTCATCTCTCTCCTCTTTCCCTTTTGGGACCATCAATCAAGTCCTGTGGCTGAATCATTCTCTCAATCCTGCCTTCAGGTCTGTATCTTTGTTTTTTAGTTTCGTACCTTTGCTCTTCCTATAAAGTCTAAATTTCATCACCATCGCCTACATCATCCATGTTCACTAACCAGCTTCTGCTGGTACAAGAGCTGGATATGTGGACCCATTTGACTAATAAATCTATATAAAGTGTCCTTAAAAAAAAACTAACATAGAGATCCTGCTCCTACCCTTCTAATTTTATCTCATGTCCCTCAATGCCCCTGTCACCTTAACCATCTTCCAGTACCTTCAATGCACCAAGTTCTTTCCTGTCTTATCAACTTTGCCTGACCTTCCTTCTACTGGGAAGCTTGTCCCCTTTTCTAACTTCAGGCTCTTGTAGTTTATATACCTTCGCTCAAAGAACATCCATAGAAAAAGTTCTTCCCTGGGTACCTATCTAAAAGGATGTGTCTCACACCGTTTGTATATTCTTATTACAGCATCCAGATTATTTCCTTCATATCTTTAAATGTGTTTTTAATTATTTTTTTCATTTCTTTAGTTTTGTTAGGAACACCTCAAAGGACTTTGAACATGGTAAGTAATTACCCTACCATTGAGCTATGGTCCTATCCCTTACTATTTGTAATTGTTTTTTAGTTTCCTTGCTTATTTGTTTCATCTGTCTTTTCCACTGGGCTGTAAATTCTGTGAAAGTAACTGTCATGTTTGTCCTCTTCATCCACAGATCTACAGTACAAGAGTTGGGTATGTGGAGCCACTTGACTGATCAAACTGTACAATGTCCCTTTTTTTTGGCTGTGCTATATTTTGTTTCTCTGCTTCTTCTTTCATCTTTCTTGTACAACATTTCTTATAACCTATTTTTTTCTTACTTTTCATTTGGTTTGTTCATGAATTCTTGTGAATTCAACAAGTTCTTCTCCAATTCATTTTCCATTTTGTTTAGTGAATATTTTTTTAATCAGGATGATCATATCTTTCTCCTAAGTCAGCTTTTCCTCTTGACTTTCTATTTCCTTTGATGATATCTTTTTTTCTTTGGTAATTGGCCTCAGATTCTCATGACTGGTTTTGATTCTGATCCTCTCCCTTCATTTAATGAAGTAAGAGCCATATGGTGAGTACTCCATATCCTTGACCACTGCTTCTGTTTAGAAATACAGCTCCTCTTCCCTGGACTGCACAAATAGCCTTAACTGATTTCCTAATGTCACCCTCTTACCACCACCATCCAACTTTCAGTCATTAGAAGAATTCTTATCAACTCATTTTAATGCTATTTTTTCACAGTTCAACCACTATCAGTGACATCATACTGATTACAAAGTTAAGCCCAAATTCCTTAGCCCGGCAATCAGACCGCAGGTTACCTTTCTGTTTAGCTGCTTATTGCTGTCCCATCTCAAACCCCCATGTTCCAATCCAATTCTAATTTCCTCTCCACAGGTAACTCTCTGACCTCCAATTCTTTACTTTTGCCATTTTCTTCAATCTGAAATGCTCCCTTCCACCTTTGTCTGGTAGAATATTTCAAGGGCCCCTTCAAGACTACTTTGCCAATATTTTTGTCCTGATTCTGTCTAGCTAGAGTGACTACTTACTATACAATGCCTGTTTTTTATTTCACTTTTATTTGAATTTTGGTTATGTGGACTTGAATCCCCTTCAGACTATATTCAATTTTATGAGTATTTAAATAGATCTGTATCTTAACAGTCATTACACCCCAATTCATGCATGCATTCATACACACCCATGTATGCCCATGCCACAGAGAGACAGGGGTGGTTAAGACTGTTTTATGAGGGCTGCAAGAGTAACTGTCCTCCAGGTAGCTCTTGGAGAATTCATGACATTTGTAAAAGGATAAATAAGCTTTCATTACACAGATGTCAAAATGGTGTTCAGCCTTATTCTCCATCGAACTTGGATCTCTAAACCAAACAGAAACTGTTCATGTGACCATTCTCCTAGCCACAACTGCACTACACCCTCCTGGGCTGAGTTCATGATGAAAACCTGGTCTGGCTCCCAAGGAAATCAAGATGCTGCTCGACAGCTTGGATATGGAGAGCAAGCACAGGCTCTGTCAATACTGCTTCTAGCAAGGTTGTCGCTGCACATGTTTCTGAGGTAGAACAGGAAGTATTTACCAAAGGAAGCTGGAGACTTTTATCAGTGACAAATGGCTATCACCTTTGAACTCATGTAGTATGCTATACTGTTCATCTTTAAGAAACCTAATTAGCAGACAAGCCAAACAATCTTTGTCGCTGCTGTACACATGAAGCATGGTGGGCATTTATATTTCCTCAAACAAAAAATAAATGAATGAACTTCTTTATTTCTCTTTCTCTTTAGGGGAGCCCATATTTTCTAGTGAAATTTCACAGGACATCCTCGGTCACTACTTCCCTTTGTCCAGGAACATGGCAACGTAAGTCACTTGCTCCACTGAAAAACTCACGCTGACCTAGAAGGCAGTGGTGAAATAAAGGATCTAAAGTCAGACACCTGTTGCATGCCACCTCTGTGACATTAGAACTATGCTACTATGCTGTCCAATATGGCAGCTACTAACTACATATTACTATTTAAATTCACATCAATTGTAATCAAATTTTGTTCCTAAGTAGCACTAACCACACTTTCAGTGTTCAGTGGCTACATGAGGCTAATGGCTTTTATGTGGACAATTCTAGTGAGAGTTCTATTGGGCAAGTAGCATTGAACAGTCACTTAACCTCTTTGAAGACTCAGTGTAATCACAGGTGAAAACTGAGTCAGTTGAATTAAATCACACCTAGAGTTCCTTCCTGGAAAGTGTAGTATCCTTGAAAATTTCGTCAAGTGTAGAATTTTCTTTTTGAAGCTCTGAATATAAGTGTTTTTTGTGTGATTAAAATGGAAATGTTCTTTATTCAGAACAACTAGCAACAAAACAACTAGCAACTATGTATGACAAGTTCTTTAAATTGTATCCTAAATTACAGGAAACACTGGGCAGCCCAGATGTGCAGCAGCCCATAAGGCAGGAGTAAGCAGCTCAGTTTGGGCAGATTTTGGGGGAACTGTGAAGGTGGGAATGTGGGGTCAAACAGTATAGCTGATGTTTCTTGGAAGAAGCCTGATCCATCATCATCTGCTTGACCCTGTAGCTTGGAGTATCCTTTTACCTATTCCATTTTATTTAACTTTACTTATTACCACTTTGACCTTTTCCTGCCCACACATCCCCTTGGGCCCAAATGACCATTGTACCGTAGTCTTTTGGGTTACAAAAGTGCTTCCTACTTTGTCATTGCTAACGTTCACACTAGATAATTTACTGCAACTCGATTCTTCTTAGGCTGCTACCACTGTGGTAGTAGGTTTCAGGTGGTATCACATAGAGCCTTTTGATTAATTTAAGTGCTTGATTTTCATCTTCCTTTTTTGGACCTATTTGGTCTCTCTTGACGTGAGATTTCCTTTTTAAAAATGATGCATCATCTCTTGTAGAGAAAACTATTTAAGTATATGTGTGTGAAAAAAATGTTTCTAAATAAAATGAAAAATGGCCTGAGAATAAGGACATCAGAAATTTAGCTATGCAACAAGCTTGTAGCAATAATTGGAGAAGGGAAGAGATTTGTTTCGGCATAGTGCCTTGAAGGCTCTAGCTGTCATGCCCCTTACCCTTAGACCTGTATTTCCTTGACAAACATCATCTTAGCCTCAAAAACCTTGTTCAGCTCTTTATGTTCGCTCTCTTCTTGATAATAGATAATTTGATCAGTTGCACGTCACTGCATTTTAGCAATTAATGTCTAAAAGGTCTAAAGTTGTGACTTAGCAAGCTGTAGGATTTAGGAGAGCACAGAGCTAGTCCTTGGCCTGTCACTCCTTGGCTGGTAATCTTAGGCAAGTCACCAAATGAGGCCTGATTTGTTCATGTGTAACGTTTAAGTCTCTGGATTCACCAAATGAGGCCTGATTTGTTCATGTGTAACATTTAAGTCTCTGGATTCAGAGGACCTCCCCAGCTCCAAGATTCTAGATTGTAGCACTAGGCTTTCCAAACCAACAGTAAGACCTGTTGGGGAAGCTACATCTTGGAAAAAGAAGGAAAACTTTGTGTTGTCCAGGGGCAGATTAGCAAGACTGCCCTTGAAGAGCTGAGAAGGCCTCATTTATGGGGACACTCCCTGTCTTGAAGCCTGAGGCTAGTAGAACAGAGCAAGCTGTCCTTGTTTCTGATCAAGCTCCTTCTTGAGGATGAGTCACCCTGCAGAAAAGGTGTGTCCAGATGCCTGCCTGCCCTGTCTAGTTAATGGAATTCCTTATATGGCACTTGTTTTTCTAACAGGTGATATTTTCCTAAACATGAAACTTATTTCAAATTAGTTCTTCAAGTGGCATTAAGAGAATGTTTGCTTTGTTTTGTTTAACAAAATTTGTCTTAAGGATGTCAGCCTTTTTCCCAAGAAGTTCTCTTCTGGACATGTCCTGCTGCTATAGAAGTCTTTCAGAATCAGGTCCCAAATCTATTGGCATTGAGCACCCCCACACACAAATAACGATGTGAGGGTGGGGTCTCAGACAACTGGAGCCCATGGCTTCTAGCTTCATAGAGCCTTTCATGAATCTTCCCTCTTCTCGGCATAAGCCTGGCCTGCCCAAGCTAGCACAACAAGCATAAACATGGATTGGTAATGGCTCCAGCAAGAATAGTGGGGTTAGAATGTCCTGTACAGTGAATGTAGCTCACTCTGCTCCTTCTGGCTTTCTCCCTGTGTGCTTGCCCCCTCGCCTAGGGGATTCTGACCTATCTCAATTCAAACTCAAGATGCCCCTGCAGTATAGACTGTAACCTGCCTGATTGCAGAGTTTCCTAATATAAGAGCCAGGTGTGTTTCAGGGCCATGTTTTAAACCTTAACACATTGTCTGTAAGCCTCATGATCACCCTGCAAGGTAGGTATTATCTCTTCTAAGCACAAGTGAGGACAGAGTAAGGGGCCATGACTCTCCCATGCCCACTCAAACAGACATGTGCCCAAAGGGGACCAGAACAGTTCTGAGATGTTTCAGTATCTATGCTCTAGTTCCCCAAACACTGCATCCTCCTGAACATGAGCAAGTCTAAGGTCCAGCCACTGTGAAGTTTGAGAAAAAGCATAGGAACAAAAAAGCATATATTACAAGTGTAATAGTTTAAAATCAAAAAAATCTATTGTCTTAAAGTTTGGAAGCCAGAAGTATGAAACCAGTTTTATTGAGCTAAAGTCAGAGGGTTGAGAGGGCTGGTTCCTTCTGAAGGTTCTGGAGGAGAATCCATCTTCTTATCTTTTCTAGCTTCTGAAGGCTACCTACATACCCTCATCTCATTTCCAAGGTCCT
Source organism: Hydrochoerus hydrochaeris (assembly GCA_004027455.1). Lineage (NCBI taxonomy): Eukaryota > Metazoa > Chordata > Mammalia > Rodentia > Hydrochaeridae > Hydrochoerus > Hydrochoerus hydrochaeris. The sequence continues at coordinate 576,160 of PVLA01000008.1, forward strand.
TTTTGCCAAATAGGGTAACATATATAGGTTCTGCGGATTAGGAAATTGTCATCTTTGAAAGGTATTTATTTAGCCTGCCATAGGGAATTCCTCATTTACATTGAGGATGGTATAGCTCCTAAAAGTGCATTTGAGTCTCCTTTCTCACTTTTTCTTAACACTTTTCTCTTTCCCTTGGGTGAAACAAGCCTGTAGGGATCTTAGGAGTTATGAAGTAGTAGAAGGAAAAGACTCCAGAGACCATGCATGCACCACCTGCAGGGATGGTGGCAGGAGAGTTAGAAGTTGGGTCATCAAGCTGCTGATGGCCTGACTAATTAGCTTTCTCTACCTGCTAAAGCTTTAAAATGGAGGAAGCACCTATTTCCTCGAAATTGCCCCTTTATATTTTTACTAGGGAAAAAATGAAAACTATTTGCTTTAACTATTTTGTGTCCAGCTTCCTTCCATGGTCTCCTCACCACCCTGCAAGATAAGCCTCCTGCCCACATTTTCCACCTCAACCTGCAACTCTTCTCACTCACAGTGTTCCAGCCACACTGCCATGGTTGACAATGGAAACACATTAAAATGTTGGTTTCTATAATGCTTAGGCTTTCTTTAAGAACAAAAAGGTCATCTAAGCAACCCAGCCTCCAAATGGAATTTCAGAAAACAAAAATAAAAACATGAAAGTAGACTGATGCTTTTAAGTCACCCAAATTGCACCTGGAGTCCATTAGAAGACTTCTTCCTTCAGAAAAAAAATAGATTTTACAAAACTGCTTTTGTATCATTGTCCCAAAACACTATGTGTTATGGAGGCTGGCTAATATTATCTTTTCTTTACAGATGGGTGAGAGTCTCAGAGAAGAAAGTCAAATAATTTTGAACAACAACCCCAAGAGTAAAATCCCAAATTTCAGGCTAGTCTCTCCTTTATACACTGTTTCAGGCAACTCGCAGGTAAATAATAAGATAGATTGTAAAAGAATAGAGAAAACTGAGAGTCTATAAGATGATAATTGGTGCAAATTGGCTGCTGATAGCTGGATGTTAATTGGACTAATCATACACATGTGTGTGCATACACACACACACACACACACACACACAATGGGTTTTATCTTTCCTGGACCAGAGAATGACAACAGTTTCTGGTGGACTCCAGCTGTACTTGATCTACTGATTTCTGCCTTTATGCCCCCTGTACCCTTTATCACTTTCCCTGCAACTTATCTGCATTTCTCTCCAGCTTCACTTTCTGGCCCAAAGGGCAAGACACAGAACTGAAGTCACTCGGAGATGAGAAGGGCAAGAGGGCACTGAAAGCCATCTTTTGTTTCAACCTTTAATAGGTGCTTGATTAACTTTGCCTAGGCATGCCTTGCTATGCCAGAAACTGGAGGGCAGAAACAGTGGTGTTTCTTCCAGAAAACATCTGTAAGAATATCAGAATAGAAATTTTAGATTACTGAAAATAAACAAATGCTATATAAGGATTTTGGTTGTTATTATTCATTTATTTGTTTGTTTCAAGTGACCAGGTCATAGAACGTGGACTTTGCTTTCTCTGATCTGTGAGTTCTGCTTCCCATGACTTTCTAGGCAGGTCACAAATTTTCTAAACTTTAGTTTTCTCTTATTCAGCTAAATAAAAATGTCTTTTCAGAGACTATAAATAGGATTATTTAAAATAATGGATACTTCAGAGCAGTTTCTCAATAAATTTATCATTAGGTTTATCATTCCTGCCATCTTGGAATTTGTAATGACCACCAAGTATTTGTTTCCACTGAATGACTAACAAAGTCAGGGTATATCACTACGCTCAAACTGCATGTATGAAATAGAGTTTTAATACCCAAGTAAAGGACTAGCATTCTGCTCCCCCTTGTTGGGAATAACTTTAATCTTCAGGGTCCATGCACAAGGTTCACTGTGGGAGGAGCATGGACTAGCAGTAACAAGTCACAAAAACCTCCAGGAGGATCCATAAACTCTTTTCTTGACCAGACTATAATCCTGAATTGTGTCTACAACATTTTAAGAAAGAGAATACAAATGAAAATAACAGTAGTAGGGATATAATTTCATTGAGTTTTTGTTTGCTTTTTATTTATGTGTGTGTCTAAGTATACAATACTGAACTTGATATACCATATACTGTCTGCTAAAGGCTTTAATTCAAAACTGAAAAGTGCTGCTCTTGGTATGGTCATAGGTTACTGCTGGTTGCCTATTTTCATAATTTGTTTTGGAATGTGGATTAAACAGGAAGAAAGATCAACACAGAATGAATATGATAACTCAGAGTTTGGAGAAGACTCAAGCTATCTACTTAGGTCATCTCCATTGCTCCTCATTGGTTGAGCAGAGTTAATGGTATACTTGATCCAATGGAACCACTGAGTGATTGCTATCTATAAGTTTAGGTCAGTAGGAATAACTATCAATAAGCTCCTTGTTAGTGTTCCCATTGCCCATGGAGGTGGAGCAGGAGGGACTCCAGAGAAAGATCACAGAACACAATGCTCTTTCATGTTTCTTACAAACTATCTCCAGCTCACTTACCAGCATTTCCTGAGATGTGAAGTGAGCACTAATCTATATAAAAGATACAGGACAAGAAAAGAAAACTTATAGGAAAGCAAAAGATCCCATAAATATCATGGAATTCCCACTGCCCACAGGAGTTAATTAATTCTCTAAGAAATCCCAATAGTTATTCCTGACACAGAGATAACTTCTCAGACTGGTTTGAGTTAGACAGACCTTACAGCAGTAATAATACTAATGCCTACCTTATAGCAATCACTAAAGGACTAGTGGAGACAATGTGAGACTCAGAGAAGTAGGGTGATGAGAAAGGATGAAGGAAGCCTTCTTGGTGTTGTGCTGCAGAAGGGCAATGGATCAGGGGTCAGAGACCTGCTGTGCAGTACCATGTTCAGCACTAACCAATAGGCCTCCTTGACATACCACGACCTCTCTGGGCTTCACCTCCTTATCCATGAAACCAAAGACTTAGATTTGGTTGTGGAATACAGAAGGAAAAAGAAGTGGACAAATTGTTATTTAAACCAAACAACCATTCATTGAAAAATGTAAAAGACACAAAATAGAAAACCTATCCAAATGAGACAATTTGGACTCGGAAGAAGAGAGTCCCATTCTATGCTTCTTATGAAGGGTAGAATTCTAAGATAACCTCCAAATTCTATCTCTAATGACCAAACATTTTCTTCCACTTATTTAATCTAAGTATTGCTATCAAGGAATTTCGGAGATGTATTTAAAAATTCAAATTCATTGAGATTCTGTGAGTGGGCCTGAGTTAATCATATGAACCCATTAAAAGTAGAGTTCATTCTGACCTAAGACCAAGCAGAAATCCAGAGATGTGAAGCACAGGTGGATTCGACACACTACTGATGACCTGAAGATCTGGAGTATCTCATCATAATGAATGTGGGCACCTCTAACAGCTGAAACCATCCTCCACTAATAGCAAGCAAGGAAACAGGGACCACAGGCTGATGGGTGTGATAAGAGTAAATTTGGAAGCTGATTTCCAAAGAGCCTGTAGAGGAGAACTCAGGCTGGCCAATACCTCAGTTTCAGCTGTGCTAGCCCCTGAGTAGGGAATTCAGCCATGCTGTACCAGTTACAGAACTATGACCTACTCAATAGATGTTGTTTTAAGCTACTAAATTTATGATGTTTTCTTTTGTACCAGTACATCCTTTGTAGCTGACAGGGACCTCCATAGAATGCCATCCTTCGAGACATCAGTACTGCATTACCCCTGCTATCTTTGAATTTTCACATTCTTCTATCTCACATCATTCTGATGAAATGGAATGCTTTATGAAAGTCATATTTGCTACTGGGTGGTGTAGCAAATATGACTTTCTTTTTTCTTTTCTTTTCTTGGCTTGTGACCTAGGAACCATTAGAAAAAAACAAGAATTGCAAAGCAATGACTAAATAATCATAGAACAAGACAATAAACATATTCTCAGGGATTCAGCGTTTGATGATACTGAAAATTTACTGATAATCAGCACAAAATTTCTTTTCATCTCCATTAAGAAGCTGACTAGATGAGGTAGTTTACTTTCCATCTATAACTATAATCTGATAGTGTCAGAGTCTCCTGGACTCCAAGATGAAATTACAGTGAAGACTGAAGGCAGTACATTCAGAGAGGGTGGTCAGCCCATGCGGCCACAAACACAGGCAAAGAATGAGAAGATCTTGGCCAAGGAAGCTGGTGGAGTCCATCTGCATCCGTTGGGGTGTTCCCTCTGAGTGTTTGCTGACGCAAAGGAGGAAATTCATGGGTGACTTTAAATCTCACCAGTGTTCCAATGAAAACAGGAATATTGCCTGTAGAAACACTTCCTGACTTGGAAAAATAGTCACGACCTCAAAGACCCTAGTTACCCCAGTCTTGTTTCAGTATTCTGTTGGTGAAACTGCTTTCAAAGTTTAGAGAGATAACAAAGTAATAAGAGCCAGAAACTTTGGTTTTACTCTTAGCTCTGCTACAAAACAGCTGTATGCTCTGGGAAAGTGGCATAACATTTTGAGCCTTAGTTTCCTCATTTGCAGGGATGAACAAGAGCATTTCACAAGATAAGAATAAAGTACTTCATAAAAGTCTAACAAAAAATTATATGACATACATAACAAATCTTCAGTGATAAATAAATATTAATAAGAATAGGAGATGTTGTGTTTTTTTATTTTACATCCTTTAAGAGTTCTCCTATGTTGTCTCTATTGGAGCCAGCTCTTCCATCTTAGAGAAAAATTTATTACCCTGTCTCTGGTCTGGTATGAATTCCTGCAGAATTTACAAAGTTCCTGGGCTTTTAGTTAGTTCAGTGCTTTTATTATCTAAGCTAGTAACCTATAAGAAACTATCTTTATTCTCTAAGATCTTAGATTATATTTTAAAAAGATATTCAGGTTATATGCACAATAAGGTAAAACATTAACAAACCATAAGTTGCTGTGGAAATCTCTGTATCATCATCATCATCTCCATTATTATTATGAGTAGTTAAAAGTAAACACAAAATTCAGTGTTTAATAGGTATTTTAAGAGTTTAAAGTAAGTAACAATTAATATAAATCTATTGTCTGCAAAAGGTCCTGTATGAGGTGGAGCAGGCAGGGATGGTGCCTGAGCTGGTCCTGGAAGACTTTAGAAGAATAGAAGGGAGAACAGTTTAATAATAAGAGACTTGAATTTGAGAATTACCTTGAGGTCCAAGTATAGTGAGGGGTCAGATACATCAGGACCTGGAAGTTGGTATTAGAGAACTGATGGAAAGAAACTTGAGTAAGTAGAAACAAGGCTATTCTAGAAAGCTTTGAGTATCACATTTAAATGATGAGATCTTTGCATTCAACTATCAGGAAGTCACTGAAGTTGTTGAAGAAATGAGACTGCACGTGGAGATTAGCATGTTAGGGAGAATCATAGGCAACAGTGTGTAGGCTGGGTAGTCTTGTGAGAACCCTGAGGAAGAGAGGCCAGTGCAAAGCCTGCTGTAAATACTTCAGATGAGGTGAAGAGCTTCAAATGAGGTGAAGAGCATATTTCAATCCGCAGTGTGTTCAGGAATTCCCTGGGATCTGGCTCAAATGCAGGCCCTGATTGAGGTTCTGCATGGAGCATTTTGTAGGAGAGGCTGATAGTACTGTTCAAAGACCACACTGTGAGTACCAAGCACCAGCACCTGGACTAAAATGATTATAGTTAAAATAGAGAAAGGTCCATTGTTAAAGGAAGATTCTATAGAAATCAGTTTGGTGAAATACAAATACAGGCCACAATACAGGTGATCCTTTAAAACACTGTGGAGTGAAAGAAGCCAGACTCAAAGGAGAACATATTGTATGATTCCATTTACAGTGGTTCCTTGTTGTCCATGGGATTTGGTCCCAGAATTCTGTTTCCACCCCACCCAATGCAAATATAAAAGTCTGCTGTTGCTCAAATCCTTCATACAAAATGGCACAATGTTGGTATATAATCTTTGCACTTTCTCTCATATATTTATAATACCTAATGCAATGTGAATGGTATACAAATATTTTATACTGTTTAGGGAATAATGAAAAAAAGTATATATATTTATGTTTAGTATACATGCATATTTTTCAAATATTATTGGTTGAATACTTGGATCCACAAGAGGTAGATAAAGTGAACTGACTCTATAGAATAGAGAAAAGATGAGCGATTGCCTAGGATAGAATGGTAAGAGAAGTGATTGTGTGAGGGGTAATAAAAACATTCTAAAGTTAAATTGTGGAGTTTGTTTTACAGCATTATAAATATATTAAAAACAATTGCACTGTACATATAAAATAAGTGAATCTCATGATGTGTACATAAAACTGTTAATTAAAAAAAGATTCACTTGAGTTTGTGAAGAAACAGCTAGGAAACTCATATACTAAGCCAGTGTTACAGGTGGGATGGTCCTTGCTCCCATTTGCTTCCTCCAGCAAACCTGGAGGGGCTAGGATCTGAGGTAAACTACGATTCTGAGGCATATGCATACCCAGAGAAAGTCTTTTTGTTGATTTCAAATGAGTATAATTACCTCCACTGACAGGTCATTATGATTAGTGACCTTGAGATGCACCAGGAGAAAATATAGAATCATTAGAAATAAATAATGTCAAAATATAAATGGCCAACTCATTCAATTAATTTTAGTGACTATTTTGTATTGGATCCTAATGATGCACATCCTATTGAAAAACAATCTGTTTTCAGGTTCCCAGGCACAAAGTTATTCTCAGATGCTTTAACTACAATCTGCACAGCACCAGAGCATGAGTTCATGGGTGAGCATGAGCCTGGGACCAAAAGCACCAGTATCACCTAAGAACTTGCTAAAAATACAAGTTCTAAACTTCCACCCTAGATTTACAGGATCAAAAACAGTGTGAAACCTAGCACTCTGCTTTAGCAAATACTCCAGGCCACTGTTTTCATGCTAATGTTTAAGTACCACTGCTCTAGGTCATAATATATGTGTGTGCATGCACACACACACATGCATGAATGCACATACATGTACCCTTCTGTCTCACTTGAGAAACCATGTCAATTTGAAGAGTCTCCTGTTTTGAAAATATACAAATTAAGATTAAAAAATGGGCCAAGACTATAGCCACTTCTACCCTTTCCATGGCAGCCACCAGAAATTGATGACTGCTCTTTCACAGTGACATAGGGTTGCAGTATTCTTGGGCCATTCTGGCAGGAGACAACCTCGCCAGGTGTCCTACAGTAGTTTGGGGTGGGATGAGGAAGGCTGAAGGACATTATAAATTTCAGTATGGAAGCATTTGGCAAAGTGCATATGCCTCATATAGTATCAGTATTTTCCCCAAGGTCTTACGTCACATGTAGGAGCTCCAGAACTTCCTATTGTCCAAGATAGACAACATGCACTAAAAGAGCTGGTGAATCAAGTAAAATCCAAGCCCCTCAAAATAAATTCACAGTGTGCTAGTAACTCAAACCCAGAACTAATGGCAAGTACCAAACGCTAGCATGAGTGCCCAAAGTCCAAGTGGGACTGACCACATCTGGTGGAAATCAGTACAGGTTACCTGGTAACCAGCTAGGATGAAGTAATCTTAGTAGAGGCCAGAGAAGATGGGAAGAACATCCTGGACCAAAGGCTCCTCTCTTAACTGTCTTATTTAAAAACAGTAAGCATCTCCTACCAGTAATCATTTAGGGAAAGGAAAGCAGAAGAGAGTTTCCTTGAGAACAGAAATATGATCCCAACATAGAAATATTTAGCTCTAGCCCAAGAGAAACAGATATAAGCTGGAAAAGACTGGGTTTTCTATGTGTCTGTTAGCTACATAAAAATTATGAAACAGTTATAGAAAAAAGTTACTTTTTTTGGAAAATACCTGATTCATACTGTTCATAAAGCTAGGTGTTGACACACTATTGATTTCAGAGTTTTGGTCCTGAAGAGAGTCCTTATTGGTCCAACTAAAACAAATGTGAGGTGGGAGACACAATCAAATGTTGCCTCTGGCTTCAGAGGTTTGACGGGCTCCAGGTTTCAACATGAGGTGCCCTTGTCCCATTTCAGAATGTTTTCCCTTCAGCCTAAAACATTTCGACAGTTCATGCTTTCCCTTCACCCTAAATTTAACGTTTCAACAGTTAATGCCATTCGGTCCAGTCACATACTCACAGCTGTTAGCCGGAGAAGGTAAACATGTGCTTCCAACATTCACTTTTCATAGAATCATTAGGTCAAAGATCAACTGGCCAAACCCTCTCATTTTCCAGATGAGGAAACCAAGGTCAAAGAAGCTAAACTCAGTTACTTGTGAACTGTAGACAAAGCTGGAACTGGACTCCAAATTGCTGCAGCTCCAAATTTACAGTTCTTTCTGCCACATCAAGATATTTATAAACCAGAAGGGATATATCCCACACTTTGTAACCATGCAAGAAAATGCAAAGATTCAAAGCAAGCTCTTTCTTTATGGCAGCCACGAATTTTGTTTGCCTTCTTCTCCCTGTACTTGTTTTAAGAGATGTTCTGAGTCTTCTGATGCAACGCTATTCTGAGAGAAGCGGAGACAAAGCCTCCATGATCTATAGCTGCCAAAGTTAGCTCCCTTGCAGCTGTACCAGCACACTGGAGGCTGAGAGGCAGCCAAACTGTCTTTGGTGCTGGATTAAGAGGTGTGAGTGCCTGAAATGCTGCAATCCAAAAAGGCCTTCTGGCAAGCAGCTGCCTTTTCATTCTCTGAAGGACCACCCTGCTTTTACTGAAGGAAGACTTAGCATGTGTTGTGGGGCATGACTTTCAAAGAGTGCCAGAATCCAAATTCTGGACCAATCCCTGAGACTGGGGACAAATCTTAGCCATTATTTGGTGACAATGTTGAGCATAATTTTATGTCTTCCATTACCTAAGAAATTTTAATTGGTATTAGGAAGAAAAAGAGAACCAAAACAAATATTTGAGAAATTTAACCCATAAGCATGTTTGCTTTAGTTTCTTGGAATGATGATGAATCAAGATAGATGCCAGTGTTTTCTTTTACTATGAAGTAAATCTCATGAGTGCTATGCTTGGCTCAGGTATGGTGTTGAAAGTCTACATGCCACTTTATCCAAAGTGACCAGAAGCTGCCTGGTTATCCAGAACAGAAGAGTTCCAGCCCCTTCTTTGTCAGAAAGAGAGAGAGAGAGAGGGAGACAGAGAAAGAGAGAGAGAAATAGGCAGACAGACAGAGACAGAGACAGAAACAGAGAGACATAGAGAGTCAGGGAGAGACACAGAGGCAGAGAGTCAAGAAGAGACAGGGGCAGAAAGAGAGAGAGAGAAAGAGAGAGAGAGAACCATTTCCTTAAATTGTATTTTCAATATTAATTAGATTGTTGACAATAATGTTTATACATTTTAAAAAATTTTTTCCCTGTGGAAAAGACCTGCTTCTTCAAATCACAGCTGGAAGAATGAACAGAATAATTTTCTCCTTTAACTCATGAGGTATTTGTCTGATTCCTATTCGCTAACATGTTATTTAAAATGAAGGAAGAAAATAAGTACAATAAAGTATATATCTGTTTTAACTATTTAATTTTGTGATTATTTTTGGCATAGAGGTAATGTGTCTAATTCTGGGATAAAGAGTGGTTCTAAAGGCATCCTTGCCATCAATTAACATGTTTTAGCTTTTTCAGAACTTACAGAGAGAAGGTGGACAATATTATGTTTGTCTAATGTAAAGTTTGAAAATATTTTAACATGAAATTTCTCTTCAAATGTTAGTTTTGCTTTACTGATGCTTAGCATTTCCATTTCAGATTCTCACTTTTGTCCAAATAAAACTGCAAACCTTTTTCTCCTCTTACCTAATATCCTCCTTGTCTTCTAGAAATGAGAAAAAAAAAAAAAAAGAACATACACACACATACCTCTTCTCTTGGTATCTCCTAATTCCTGCCCCTTTCTTGCTAATAGTGGATGAGCAAATTGTTCTTATGCTTATCTTACTCAGAGTAAGGGAGACTAGCAGTATATGCGCTCAGGGGCAGCTCTCCTAGACAGAAGGTCTTTCATCTGTTCACTGGGGTTATCCTTACTTGCACAATGTGGAAATCAAAGTCTCTGATGAGCACCATGGAGCAGCTGTCAGCTCCCACCATTGGCAGATGGCTTTTGACATACTTGTGCCTGAGTGAGACAGAAAGAGATAGAACCATGATGGAGAGAAGAGGTAAACCACCCTGTATGTCAGAGCCAAACCCCCAATGGTGAAGACTGCATAACACACTTTGCACTGGTAGCAAATAAACTGGTGCATTTTATAGAAAGAATAACATTTGTTTCTAAAAATGCTACCTGATTTTTCATGGAAGACATTAATATTTGAACGCTTGAATTTAAAAAAAAAACTCTACTGTCAATTTTTTTTTCACATGCAAATCATACACTAATAGAATTTTAAGGGTGGAAGAGATCTTAGCTTTTATCCAGTTCAGTCTCCCCAGTTTAATGGTAAGGAAAGCAAAGTCTAGAAAGTTAAGTAGTTGCCCTAAATTCTCAGAGTAGAGCAGTTGTTAAAACTGCCCAAACTCTGCAAGACAATTCTTTATAAAAAATAACAAAAATCAAACTATTTTAATTATTAGTATAGCAATGCATGAGGAGGGAGAGACTCTATGGAGACAGACAGAAGACACAGAGACAAACACACAGAAAGTTATTATGGAAGCACACAATAAGAGCAGTTAACCACAGTGATGAAAGCAAAAGTTTTAGGGTAAGCAGACCTGACTTCAAGGATTATCCCTATCACCTATTAACCATATTACCCTTGTACTTTTAGGAAATTCTTGGGCCTCTTACACCCTTTATTTCTTTGTGTATAAACATTTAGATGATAATAATACAGCAGGCAGTAATCTAACTCTTATCCTCTTTCCTCACTTGTAACCACAGAACTTTGACTCTACCTAGCCCTTGGCCTCTAAGGCAGCCTGGGGTAATATCAATATATAATAATGCAAATTCCTTATAGATAACTTTAACTAACAGACTTGACTGTGTGGAGGTTTGAAAATGTTTTCTTTCTGGCTTAAACCTGCCCTCATAACACTAACCGATTTTTTTTTTTCCAGTTGTCATCTTTCTTTTTTTGAGTCGGTAAAAGCTGTGAACTGTGACTGATCTGGAAATCAGTCATAGTGATCTCTTTCTTGTTTAAAGACCAACTGTCATAGTGATGATGACAGGGCAAAACTGCCGAGGGGTCAGCTTTTGATGACTCTGAATTGATCACCCCTGCAACAATTTTTCATAGAATTTGGTATGTTAGGCAATAAACTTTTCAATTTAAGCCAATCTCTGTTACTTAGAGCTGAGTGGTAAACAGTCACAGTATTATGTATATAAGGTTACTGTCAATAGTAAATGACAAACATAGTAAGGAAATTGTATACAGTAAATCAAGCACAAATAAAATATTTAATAAATATTAGCTGTCAATATTTCAATTATCTTACTATTGTAAAAGGGGATATAGCAAAAATAACTATCTCTCATACTTCCCCATCCTTTTTTTTTTTTTTTTTTAGAGCAGAATATATTTATTGAAAGCTTCTGTCTGGGAGAGAGATAGAAGAGGTCCTGAGAGGGTTGCCATCCTATTCTTGAGTATAAAATTTTAAATAGTGTTTTACATATCATTATGCCTGTTTTATTTTTATACTTCTAAAAAGATGTTATGCATATTGTGTTTTAATTCCAAATTATTTCCTAATAGATATGTTGATGCCCATACTGGCTTGCCAAACCAGTTGGAAATTATCTCTAATCCCCAAGAGTATGTTTCATTTAATAGTCTTCCAAAGATTTGGAAATACTGACTTGGTCAGTAAAACACTTGGTCTTTCAAAATCTTCCTTTTAAAGGAAGAAAAAAGTGTCATTAGAAATGTCAAAGGACATAAATAACCAAAATAGATGGCATTCTGAGCATTTAGGGCCAGTTCCTCAGGGACCTGAGGCCTAAGTACCCTCATGAGGGACTTCTGTTGGAACTGAATTGTACAGTATCTGCAGAGATGGAGTAGTGGTCACTACAAGGGCCTTTGGCAATAATCTGAAGTGTTTCCAAGGGAATGTCACCCTAAGTCAAATAGCCACTGTCAGAACCTGGACTATAGCTTTGGCCTCTAAGAACTCTATACTATTCTCTGTAGTAAGCAAATGGATCACAGAAATTCAACCAAAGTTCAGGCAACCCAAGAGGAAGTCCCTAAACTGGGATGGAAGCAGAGGAAGCCAAATGTCAGCTAAAATTTCTCCCCAAAATGAGGAGCATCCAGGAAGCATTTTGGATGAATGAACAATAAACAAAAAATAAAGATCTAGGAAGATTTTTACAGATCTCTTGTATTCCCTTGAATTAGCGTTTACAATTGTTCTCTCCAACCAACTTGGCTACAGGGGCGCAGAAAATCTTGTGCATGGAAAGGAGTAAGGGAAGTGATTAAAACTTCTCAAAAGTTCAACTGTCCAGAAACTTCCTGTTCTTAATATGTGGTTTGGGAAGCACTTCCAGATTCTTTAATGAGGGAAGACCTGCTGTTTTTTTCTTTTTTAATAGCAATGTAGTATCATGAGACTTTGGGAGGCAGTCAATGATTTTCACCCAAGCTACACGTAGCATCATACAAGCAGCTTTATTTAAAATGCCAATACCAGGGGTCTGTAAGATCTAAGTAAATCACGTTCTCGAGGATAGAGGACTAAGCATATGTAAGTAAGATAAGCATTTGTGAATGTATATATAAATTTTTATAACTTCTTAACTGAGTCAGGAGTGAAACTTTATTGTATTAGGTCCTGCTCTTTACAGATCTCTTTAAATCCTGGCTCCTCAGCTTCTGAAGTGTATAGCCATGTATATGTTATTCTTCTCTATGCCTTATTTTCTTGGTTTATATACTAGGAATTACGGCAATGTAACAGATTGCAGTAGTATAACAGCATAAAATTCAGTGGGTTGTGTCAGGTCTGTCCTGTCTCCATGGAACATTTCATTCTCCTCCCAGATAGTGACCTTGTCTTGGTAGAGAAAACCAGAAGGTACAGCCAGGGTCAGTGGAAGTTCACTGGGAAGAGAAGGTACCACTTTCTCAGATCTGGCCTATTCATGGAGCTTGTGAATTCCTGGAAGAAAACAAATGTCCAGAAATAGTCACTTAAAATGAGTCCACTAGAAAAGATTTCACATTGAGGATAAAAAAAAGTCTGCTTTCTCTTCTCAAGCAGGAAGATGATGTAACAGCTACCACACCTTGCCATGGACATTGACCAACTGTCACAAATGTCTACAGGCAGTTAACAACAATGCTGTTGACCTTTGACCTAAAAAGTACAGAAAAGGAGGACCAATATTCACCTGGCACCAATTACCAATGGGACAGTCTGTGACACTATCTGTAGACATCAGTCTCTGTCAGCACCCTAGGGGATCTCTGGGAGCCAAAGACAACAACACCTACCATTCATTAGCTGTTTCCAAGTCCAAGAAGATAAATACAATTTACTTCATGTAACATTTAAAATATTTTAGGAGACACTGCTACCCTTTGCTGTGAGGAGAAGATACCTAAGACAGGCAGATAAGTAACTTGCCCAAGTTCACATAATCGCAAGAATGGCTAGGTTTAGGATTTAAAACCCACATTACTCACACTACTCTGCTTAAATGTATTATGTTCTGTTCCAGTCATTCTACCTTTACTAGATTTGAGGGCACAGGACAGTAATCCTGAAAATAACAGGATATAGTACGGTAATCATCCTTAATTTCCTATTAATTTAATCTAAAGCTCTGTAAAACCTACACTGTTTTACCATGACTGATCATAATCCAATCTGGTTTGTTGGATTGCTGTTTTGTATTGCTAGATTTTATTCAAAGCTGTTACGATTGATAATATCAAGTCTGAGAGTATAGGCAACTGCACTTAAGATGACAAGATCCACTATGGTTTGATTATTAACTGCCTTTGAAGTTTTATAGTGTCTACAATGTATTATTTTTACTAATATTGTTATTTACTGCTATACTCAATATACTGCTATATTCAATTGTGCCTGATGATATAGACATTCTATTGAAGATAATAAGCAACAACACAGTAATCATTGTAGATCACCTTGTAAGTGGTTTTTTATGACTTTTTGGTTTCATGTTTTTATAGGAATTTGTTTTGTTTTGTCTTGCTAAGTTTTGTTTTTCCCTCTAATACAGAAAGGATAGAAATACAAGCAGAGATTCATGCATGCATAGCTGTTATATTCTCACTGTTTGACTATCTACTTTGTATGCTTTAATTTTGTAACTTGAACAACTATTTCTAAGAGGATAATATCTAATTTATTAACTAGTGCTTTCTTATTGTTTATCTTTTTTTTTTTGGAATTCTGTATTACCTCTACCCTTTACATGGTTTTGTTTCTCTTTCAATAAATTAAAAAAAAATTAAAAAGTTAAAAAAAAAAAGAATGGCTAGGTCTGAGCCTATGTTTATACTGGGATTTCAAGATTTTATATCTCATACCTAAAAAGTGAGGTGTATAGTGTACAGTCTGATTTTTGATGAAGGAAAAAAGATGTGTTCTTGCCCTAGAAGAAAAAGAAAGGAACAGAAATTCAGGACCTACATCATTTTTACAATCTACATCAGCCCTTATTGATTTCATCTGAACCACAGTTAAAGTCACATGGAGAGAGCATAGGGTCTACTCCTGGTTGCTACTGATACTCTTAAATCAACCTGAAAAGACCAGACTCAGTGATTAGCAATTTTATTTAAATTACAAAGGTGAAGCTAATACATGCATACCTGTCTTATCACCCTAACTTAATGACAAGCTCTCAAAATGGAATTATTCACAATAGTTTTTCCATTATCTAAGAAGAAATGTGGGTGATCTTTGGGAAAGGAAGGTTTCAAGGCCCAGCTAAAATTCTGCTATGAACTTGTCCATCTCCTATCATTTTGATGTATGTGGAATCAAATTAGAATGAGCATTCCATGAAGGACACAAGGGGAAAACAAGTCCATAAAGGGCAGATTGAGGCTCAAAGCAGAGCAGTCCTCCAGTCTCTGAGCTGTGGTGATGGCAGAAATTTGTACGGATTCCATCTCTGTGTTCACTTCTCTTCAGTAGAACTATTGACCCTTAGCAGACTCTTGTTCTTCTTTCTTGCTGCCTTTGCAATTCTTCTTTGAGGATAAATCAGTTCAAAAGAGTGAAAGGGACAGAAGGAAGAAACTGGCTACAACCTGCAAATACAGACAGATTTAGAATCCCCAGCTTGGAGATTTTCCACTTGAAAAGTTATTGGACATTAAGTAGTAGTCAGGACTCCTAATCTCACAGATAAACAGTCACAGACTCAACCAGTACTGGCCCTAGAACTACAGCTTTTATTCCTGGCTCCAAATTTTCTGCTTTCTTTTTATTTTCTAAGGCATCCTCTTTACAAAATGATAAAGAAATAACCTACAGACTGCTATACAGTATAGGGCAGGGTAAAGGGAATGCTGAGGAGTGACATAGGGAGAATAGCATGGATGAGGAAGCCAAGGGCAGGCCTGCCAAAAAAGCTCCCTAGTTATTCCAGCCTAGTCCTTCAGGGACCGTGATTTCACAGCATGAAAGTTAGGTTGAGGCTCATTCAGCTGCTCTCTGGGATTTGAAGAAGAAGCAATCTGACTTTGTGACCATGCTACACTATGTGTTCAGTAAGCTATCAAGGAAACCTAAGAAGCCAAACTTTCAAATAATTAGAATCTCCCTATTTCCATATAACCAAAATAAGACTGAAAATAGTGGTATGTACATGTAAACCCACTTATGTGGGAGACCCAGGTAGAAGGATTGTAAGGGTGAGACCAGCTTGGGTAATTTAATGACACTTTGTCTCAAAATACAAAATTTTTGAAAGGGCTGGGGATGTAATTCAATTGTAGAGCAGATTTGTGAAGCCCTGGGTTCAACTCCTTGCCCTGTTAAACAAAAATAAGAGGAGGAGATGGTTTTCAAATTCTGGCCTTCTTAAGTTAACTAAGAAAGGACATTTAGGAGGCCAACCCACACAATTAATGTCCTTTAAAAAAAAAAAAGAAAGAAAGAAAATAAGCAAAACAGAAAAAGGGGTAGAAACAATACAGAATTTCAGAAAAAAATAAGCAGTGAGAAATCACTAGTTGATAAATTATATATTGTCTTCTTACACATAGTTGTACAATTATTCTTTACATGATGAAGGAGAGAGAGAGAGACAGAGAAACAGAGAGACAGAGAGAGAGAGACAGAGAGAACCAAATAACTTAGAGAATATGTACAATTAATAATAAACTTGAAAAAGTAAGAGTTGCAAAGAATATGAGGAGGTGCTTCTTCCCTTAAACTTTAACTACTTAAATGTTTCATTATGAAATTCTGTCTTGTTTTAATCTATTTCAGTTGTTTAAGATAACCAAGACTTAGTTATATGATTCTTACTTAACGAAGTTTCTTCTGGTAGCTAACTTATTTTTCCAAACTGCTCTCTCTGTCAGTGTACAGATCGAAGGTCTTTACCTCCCTCACAAGGATCTTTGCCTCAGGTGTGTGAAGCTTAGTTGGTGAACTTTTCCTCAGCTGTCTGACTAGCAGAACCTTTAAAAGCACTTAACAACTGAGTAGATGTCCACAGAGCTGGCTGGTGTGAGCTGCTACTGTGTTTGTGGCTGATGGCTGCTCTTTGAAGGGGCATCTTGGAACATTCAAGATAAAGCCATTGTCAATACCTGCCTGACCTTGAATGATCTTGGCCAGCCACATGTCCATCTGTTTTTCCAGCAGGATCAGCTTTCATGAATGATCTTGCCATTTTGTTTATCTCCTGGTGCCACAGCTGGCAAATTGCAGCATAAATCCACTCATGTTGCAAGATCCACAACACACCCAAGGAAGCTGGCACTGACCCTGAATCAATCTGTCATGTTGAACTTTATGCATTGGCATCCAATTTTTGCACACTTACCCAAATCAAATCCTGTGGGATCTGGTCAGAATTATCGGGTGAAAATTCATCTTGTGAAGTGGTCACAAATACCTTAAAATGGTCTTGCCCTTGGCCCATTCAGCCCACTTCTACCACAGTAACAAGGTAGAGGCTTTCTCTCAAATTGTGTCCTACCACAGTGATGTTCTCTGGTACAAAGAACCACATCTGGAATGGACGGGTAGCTGTTTTAGTTAACAGAATGTTCATAAATGTGAGAGAAAGCAGATTAATTTGGATAGGAGACTCTAAATTAATTGAGTTATTGTGTACAAAGACTTTTACTACATTTACTTATGATAGGCCATTTTGCTGTATTTCAAATTTAAGCCATGGCAAATGACCTTCCTTGTGTTTTCCATCACCAGATTACATCAATATTCAGCCTTGCATTACGTAGGGTTTCCTAAATGAACAGAATCAAAAGAAATATATGATAATTATGAAAGGGAATTTATTAGGTAAGCTTACAGAGTCAGAAATGGAAAAGTTCACAAGGACCATCTGCAGGATCAGAGGTGAAAGAATCCACCATGGCCAAGAAGATGGAAGCCACAGAACAAGTGAAATCAAAGATGAGGCATTGCTTCAAGGTCAGAGGCCAGGAAGCTCACTGTGGGGTTGTCCATGATAGATTGTGTAGAAAGGCTGAACATACTGGAGAATGCCAATGTCTAAAGATGATGGTGAAGACTAAAACTCTTTCAAAACAGAAATGTTTATTTCTTCTTTCCCTTTTTATTTCATCCAGGCTACAAGCCTATTGTATTGGTTTGTCCTATCCACATCAAAAGGGGCATTCTTTGTTCAGCTTGCTGATCTACTTGTCAGTCATCCACAGATACACCAGGAACTGCATGTTACTAATCCTGTAGTCATTTCATAATCTATTCGAGGTGACATATGATTAATGATAACAGATACTATGTGTAAGGTCTTTTGCTTAGCATATTGTATCAGATCCTTAGTTTTTTAAGCAGGTGTTCTGTCTTTAATGTTTTGTCTGTAAAAAGAACAGGGTATAGGTGGGGAAGAGTAGGACTAAGGGAAGGGAGACAGTGCAGAGTTGACTTCACAGCTATCATTCTCAAAGAAAGAACTGTAAGCATTGTGTCTTTATTTCCCCTTGGGATACCTGTATTGTCCTATTTTGGATCTAGTAATTTTTCTCTCAGCAATGGTGAGTTTTATAGTAAGCAGCACTTACTTTAGTTGCTCAAAGTCTTGTTTCTATTCAGGTTTCAGAGGAGTGCTTTGGTGAAGTTGTTTGTACACACACAGTCTGAACATGTCAGATTTGCAGACTTTGTTCTTTTGCAGGGTGTGCCTTTTTCTCTGAATGACATTTTGGGTATAAAAGGCTGATTTCTATCAGCAACCCCAGTGATATCACTGACACTGAGTTCCTTCTGTGCACTGAAAATATTATCAACTGCCTTTTTATTTGCACAGGAATAATGTTGCAAGTAGTCCTATTTATACCACTGTTGACCACCACATGATGCCTTGTATTGTCATATAATGTTTGCAAAGCTGTCCTCCACCTCCAATTCTAAACAAGATAGTCTAGTTCCTCTTTGAACATTTCATTACTAACTCCAAATCCAGATATGACCCTTCTTGACCCTTTCAGACTTGGACTGGTATGTCCTTTCTCAACTAATACTTGCACAAATCTCAAATCTGAAACTTCCAAATCATCCCAAAAAGTGATTAAGGACCTAGAATATTACTATAGTTGGGAGGAATCTAAATATTCAGCTGGTCCATCAATCTCATTTTATATAAACTGAAGTCACAGGGCTGGGGATTTAGCTCAGCAGCATAAGTGCTTGCTTTGCAAGCACACAGTTATGAGTTCAATCCCTGGTACCAATAAAAAATAAAATAAAATAATAAAAATAAAAATAAACTGAAGTCATTATGAAAGGAATGACACAGTCTTGATGAGACTGCTTGACATGGCTCATCACCTTGACAAACTTAAACTACTTTGGCAAAATTGTGAGAGTGAAAAAGATCTGAGACCTTTATTAGTCATCATTCCTGTTGCTAAGACACAGCCTGACACTCACGACTTAAAGGATTGGTTTAGTTTGACTCCAGGTTTCTGAGAATTCAGTCTGTGGTAGGCTGACTCCAAGGCAGAAGCATCGCAGCAGAAACGTATGGTGAAGCAAAGCTGCTCTGTTCATGGCAGTTGGGAAGCAGAGCAGGGGAAGAGTGACAGAGAAGAAAACCTGGGACTATATACAGTACCCAAGCTTATACCATCATGACCCACTGAAGAACAAATGTACTTTGGTGGCCGGGCATGGTAGTTCACGCCTATATTCCTAGCATTCAGGAGGCTGAGGCAGGAGGATCATTGCAAGTTCGAGACTAGCCTGGGCTATAAAGTGAGCTCAAGGCCAGCCTGAACTGCATAGCTAGACCCTGTCTCAAAAAGACAAAAAAAAAAAATGTACTTTAGTAACCACTAGGCAGCTCCCAAACCAATCGAGTTGGCATAATTAAAATTAACCACTACATACCCTGTCTGGAAACCAGTGCTATACTCAGACCACTGTAGGACTGGGAACAGACAGATCCCAGCCCCTTCTGGCACTTGGGTTGGCAAACAAGTAGTACCTACCCCCACACACACCGTAAATGACCAGCTTATCTGAGAAACACAGGCTGTGATGATACCTATTGAGGTGAAATGCAATTGGATGTCTGTGGTGCTTTGATGTTTCACTAACATTGCAGGGCTAGGGCCAGTGGTCTGTTCATATGTTCAGAGGATAGCAGTACACAGTGTGGCATCTGGGGGGCGCTACTTTTGAGGATTGTAGCCATTGTTGATTCCCTATGGTCTTGTTTCGGAAGACCTATATAGTTTCCATTGTTTTGTTAATTTTTTTTTTTTTTTTGGTACCGGGGATGGAACTCACAACCGACCACGTGCTTGCAAGGCAGGCATTTATGCCACTGAGCTAAATTCCCAGCCCCCATTTCCTTTGTTTTGTTGGGTTGAGTTTTATTCTCTTTTGTTTTGTTTGATTTTGTCAAATTTCTCCTGATGGCAGGAGAAGCTATTTCAGTAATAGCAAGATATATTATGGTAGCAATTTTGAATTTACTATAGGTTTGTTTTGAAGTCCTTTATTGTATTCATTGTTTTGTTTTTATTGTTTCTCTTCTGTTCTGTTCTGTTTGATTTTCATTATATCCGAAGTTATCTGCAGTTATTTTGAAACATCAAAAGGCATTATGGTAACTATTGCTGATTTCATAATGTTTTTGAAGTCCTGTATCTTTTACACTGGTTTATTTTTATTGGTTTTATTCTGTTTTAACCTCTTTAAATTAAAAAAAAATTTTAAATTAACTACCACAAAACCCCTTCCCCATCCTCAGGGATAGTTTTAAGACTTCATTGAATCACTAACAATAAATAAAATCCCCTCTCTGTATATATGGATTGTCCTTCTAAGGGTCTCAGAATGGAATGTTAAAAGTGAGAATTTTTTTCTCGTCTTTTAATTTGGGATCATCTCTTAATGGTTGGAACCAAAGAAACAAATGTACCTAATGTGTCGCTAGAACTTTACAGTGGATCAAACCCAGTTTCACTAAGAGTTCTTTTTCATGTAAACATGAGCAGTTGATCAATTGACATGAAAAAGTCCTCCCTTTTGAATTCAATATGTTTAGCTAATGAAGAAACTCCAGAATAATTTCTATTGGAAGAATTCAGGACAGAGTTCCTGCTTATGAAATTGTACTCTGTAGTTCTGTAATGGGAGCAAAGTATGTTTATTAGTGCACGGTTGCAGTACTTGTTTAGATTCCTTGTATTGAGTTGGTACATGTACATAATACATCTTAATTCATTTTTTTCATGCACTTTCCCTTCCCTCCTTCACCTTTCCTCCATCTGCTAATCTCCTTCCCATTTGATTTTGTTTTATTTTCTTTTGTCTTTTTGAATCAGGGTCTCACTATCTCATTCAGGCTGGCCTCGAACTTGCAGCAATGCACCTACCCAAGCTTCC
Source organism: Hydrochoerus hydrochaeris (assembly GCA_004027455.1). NCBI lineage: Eukaryota > Metazoa > Chordata > Mammalia > Rodentia > Hydrochaeridae > Hydrochoerus > Hydrochoerus hydrochaeris. Next base: position 597,332 of record PVLA01000008.1, read on the forward strand.
TGATTGCTGGGATTACAGGTGTGCGCTATGTTATCATGCCTGGTTCTCTTGCCATTGAAAAACATTTATTTCCCTACTGCCTATAATGCATCATTTTTGCTGTTTATTTTTAATTTGTGGTTCTCATGTAAGACAAAGAATATGATATTTAAGCATTTGTGTCTAATTTGTTTCATTTAACATTATGGTCTCAAGGTACATTCATTTCCCTGCAAATGACTCAAGTCTACCTTTCCTTATAGCAGAGTAGTACTTCATTGCATATGAATACCACATATTTTTTATCTATTCATCTATTGATGGATAAGATTTAGCTATTTTGTGCTACTATAAACATGGATATACATTTATCATTGTAATATGATGTCTATAACTCTTTGGGAAAGATACATAGAAGGGGAATAGCAGGGTCAAATGTCATTTTAGTTTTAGTTTTTTACATATTTCCATACTAGTTTACATTCCCATCACTAATGTAGAAGGGTTTCTTTTTCCTTGCAGTCTCACTAACATTTCTTATATTTGATTTCTTGATGATTACTCTTCTTTCTGGGGTAAGATAGAATCTCAGTGTTGTTTTAATTTGTATTTCTCTAATGGCCAGTGATGCTGAACAATTCTTCATGCATTTATTGCTATTTTACAACTTCTGTGAAGTATCCATTTATTTCACTTGCTCATTCTTTGACTAGGCACTTTATTTTGGAGGGTGTTATTATTTGGAGTTCCTTATATATTTTGTGTATTAGTCTTCTGTCTAAAGAATAGCTGCAAATTTTTTTTCCATTCTGTAGGTTGTCTTTCATTCTGTTGGTTGTTTCTTTTGCTATGCAGGGTTTTTTAATTTGATATGATCCCATTTGTTGATTCTTGATACTATTTTCTGTGCAATCAAGATTCTTTTCAGAAAGTCCCTGTCTTTATGTATGATTTTTAAAACTGTCAATATCATAGCATGGTAGAAGTTATGGTACATTTTCTGATTAATGGTAGTATAAATCAAAACAAACTTTGGAAAGTAAGTTAAAAATATGTAGTTTTGAAAATCTTCAAGTTCACTTCAGCAGCACGTATACTAAAATTGGATACAGAGAAGATTGACCTGACCCCTGAAAGTGGATGACATGTAAATTTGTGAAGTGTTTCATATTTTTAAAAAAAAGATCTTCAAAAATTCAGGCAACCTGATGCAGCAGTTCTACTTGTGTGAATCTATTTTAAGAAATTAATCAAAATGTAAACAGTCTTAAACACAAAATTGCTCATAACAGCTATTTATAGTAGCTAAAACATTAGAAACAATTTCAATGTCTACTAAAGGAAAAATAGTAATAACTTATAAACATTAGATGGTCATAATCACATGTGCTGTTTATGAGATTTTTAGTGCCATATAAAAATGTTTCTGATCAACATTAAGCAAAAGATTAGGATGTAAAAACTGTGTGGGTGTGTCATATCCAAACATTGTATGTGTATGTGCAGAGACTTGAAGAAAACATAACATATTGTAAATTATTATAGACAACATTTATCTCTGGTATGATTCCTATAATCTTTACTCTCTTTACATATATTTCTGTGTTTTCTAATTACCTTCCTATTAGTATCAAACTTTTATAAATAAAATAATATTAATTTTAGCTTAAATAATCAAAGGAAATTGTAAATTTAAATGAAAAAGCTATACAAAGGTGAGTCACAACTTCTACTTATTTTTGATTTAGCATTAATCTTATTGAATAGATAAGTCAATGTAGGAGTGAAGGAATATGTGTGTTTACTTTCAGAAGCTCTCCTCAGGAAACTATAAACATCCATGGGTAGGCTGTCTGTCAAATACATTGATAACAACTACCTAAATCAATGAGATTTGGACAGCAATTTTAAGACTAACATCTGGAGCAGACCACACTGGCACTATAACTAATGAAGCACAGCATTAGCAGGCAAGTTACCGTTTTCATTTTGAAAATTGACAAATATGCATTGTGCATAATTTAGACTCAGTAGCTATTACTGAAATAACAGCCATTGAGAAGTATAGATTACCTACACGAGACAGAGCTAAACCATAATTCAACACAAGTGTACTAAGACTGCTGGTAGAGATGCTGGGAAATAATGTGGGAATGCTGAAAAGTTAGAAATGAGTTCAACACCCATAAGTCAGTGGTTTTGGTCTATGCCTTGATATCTAATTTAAAACAATTCACTTTATTTGGGAAAATATTTTCATCCAATTCGTGAAAACATTATAATTTAGCATCCAAGAGAATACTGCATTTTCCTTTCATAATTCTGTGATGTTTGATAATATCATCCAACATTTAAACATAGTTTATCTAAATATTCATATATATCCTCAACAGGTTCCTGTTCACCAGGGTGGGAATCTGTCATCACCACCACTCAAGTGACAAGGACAAGACTAAGACAACAGCTGTCGTAAGTCATTTTTCTCTCGCTGCTGTAGTCCTATCTGGAAAGTGAAAATGCTAACACTTTCTGAATCAAAACTGCTGTCCAGGTGAAACACTTTTTTTGTTTAGATAACCTTTGTTCAGTGAAAAAAGTTAGCCTACAAAATGTATAAAGCCACTCCTGAATCTTGATTTTAAAAATGCCAAATTTGAATTGTGGAGAAAAATCAGAGCCCATTCTAACCAGTGCCACCCTCATCTGGTTTCTCTGTTCTATGACAGTCTCTAGTGTCGGAAGACATGAAAGCATCTCAGAGAAGCCCATTCTATCTTTGTAGAGAGCAGTAGAATAGTGATAAGAGCTGTCAAGAACCCAGAGCATTACACTAACCTTGTGTTATGGATTAAAATCTTATGGTTAATTTAACACCAGCTAAATTAAATCAGCATGGTGCTGAGCATAGATGGTCCACCTGAGGAAAGTTGCCAGCATAAATAGAGACATGGCGAAGAGGAGTGGAGCATTGTGGTTCTCCTACATGTTGCTGCTTAAGCCATTGGTTCTCCTGGAGAAGCTCTAGTCTTCACATCGAGCATTGCTTCCTGGCTCTGGAGGGGAAGATGTGTGTTGCTTAATCTCCAGGATGAACTCGTCATGCTGGCTTCCTGGCATGTACTCAACTGTGCTTATCATTGGAGGAGCTCAGGGCCTCTGTGTCGCTGAGGATGTCTGTGGTACTTTTCAGGACAGCTCTGGTCTTTGTTGTGTGCGTGACTTCTCGGCTCCAGTGAAGAACACTTAACCTATCAGCACAGCTCCTTCACCCGGCTGGCATAGACTTTCGAGTTTGCACCACTGACCTTTGGGCCTTCCCAGCACAGATCCATAAAAGAGACTGGCATGCGTCCTTCTCGTGGGCTCTAGACCTCCAGTTGGACTAGTGGAAGTCACTGTCATGAGCTCTGGGTCTTCATCTGGACTCATGTGGACATTGCTGTGGGATTCAGGCCTTTGGCTGAATATTCTATGTCTTTAGTGTTGTGAACAGATTTCCTGTACTTTCTTCTGTTAACTCTGGGTGACCATCAAATAATAATAGTGTAAATTCTGTGTCCTAATTCTAATCGTTTTCCTCACAATTCCTGACTACAACACCTTGCCCTCTTTTCTCACTTAGTCCTCCACATAATTTGAAAGGGGAATGCAAAGGAAGGCAAGACTCCAGACCCTTAAAGAGCTGATACTATAACAAGACCAGTCAAAGTTTGTGTGAAGGCTTGTAAGGCTGTACCCAAAAGTCCAGGAGAACATGGTGTTCTGAGACACCCAAATGTTAAATGTTTATAGATAGAGCTCGTAACAGTCCACAATGACTTTTGAAAAAGAGGGGCAATCTGGCTTGAACAGAGGCAAATCATGATGTTTATATTAAGTGGAAGTTAAAAAGGGTTTATTCAAGTTTGCTTTAAAAGTAAAGATTCTAAATGTCTATTCTTGGTTTCAAGTTAAGCCATATTTTGTCATTTTAATGATGCATTTTAGGAAATACGAATAAAATGAGCAAAAAGGAGGTCTTTGGTCACTATAAACATAAGCAGGGTTGTGATGGTTGAACATGGTTTACTCTGCCAGAATCTCCCCCAAATATTTTAATTCTCTGTGTGTTTGAGTGTCTGTCTGGGTGGTCTGAGCTCATCAAGTGGCCTCTGGAAAGATACAGGCCCTCCTCTGTTTCTCAGGACTCTCAACAACTGTGCACCAGCTATATTGCATGGGCAATATAATCACCAGATAAACCTTAGAGATACAGCAGAGTAATTACTTTAAAACAGTCCAATTAGTTTCAGTCTCACGTTTAGTTAAAATCACACCCTTACAAAGGCCGTGTGAAAAACACCAAAGCACTTAAAATAGTATCTGACAACATCACAGTTCTCCAAAAGTCACCAAGCCCCAGCAGCTGAAGGCACTGATTCCTTCTTCCATATCATGGCATTATGTGGGGCTCCACCCACCAGAGCACTGCAGCTGGGTCAGCCCAGGAGCTAACAGCACTATGGAGGGACATTTAATGAACAAAGAATTCCACTGAAAAAAACTTAGCTTGCACTGTTCTACAGATAGAACCACTTTTGAGCACCAGATCAGAGAGGGCGAGGATTTGCTCAGCCTGCCAAGGCATCAGCATTGTCATCAACTTCTGCTACAGATTTACTTCTGGGCTTCACATCTTTCCAGCTTCATCTCCATATCTCCAGATTTTTCTCATCACATCCTTCACCTGGGCAAGGAAAGCATGTCCATTCTCCTATGCGACTGTTTCATCTTTGGCTTCTCACCCTTTTTAATACTTCTGTTTTCTATGATGGAATGGAGTGGAGTTCTGTTTTCTATGATGAGTCACCCTTGCACATTTGAAGTCTTGTTTTCTATTCTCTTGAGAAAGAGAGGTTCTTTCCCATGTGGCTCTCTTCCCTCATAAGGAATCCTTTTTCCACATCAAAGGCTGGAAGGCAAGACATGATTTCTAGCAGTCTCCCCAGGTTCCTCTTTGGCAGACATGTGATACGGTGATAAAAAGTAGCAAAATACTGTTTACACAGCAATATGGCTACTACCAGAATAACTTCACATGGAAAATCATCTGTTGACATGGGTTTTCATACTGTTTGAATTACTTTTAATGGAATATTCTAAAGTGACTTTTTTTCATATTTTCAAAGCCCTTGGAGAAACTATTAACATCTAAAGCAGAGTTAATAAAATTAAAAAGAAATAATTCTATTCTTGTTTTTTTTGAAAAAAAATTGTTTTTGACTTAAAGTATGCATTTTTGAAAGTATCAATAAGGAAAAGGCTTTTGAGCCTGGGCCCCTGGTGTGAAATTATCATCATTAAAATTTAAACTCCTTTTATACTCAGGGAACTGGTATAGAAGCTAAAATGTAGACTCAGATGCAGGCAAAATTCACACCCTAAAATGTACTTGAGAAACTAGTGATCTCAATGAAGCTTAATTGTTTAATGATAAACTTCAGCTAGAGAAATGTCATTTGCTGGTGGGTAATTCAGAATTTGATCAGAAGGAGATAGGGACTGATGCTGATGCCCTTCCTTTCTTCCAATTTCTTTCTTGTATTCACTTATAGTTGATAGTGATTTTTTCCTAGCATAGGACTTTATTTCAGAACTATGGAACTAATATGGCCAATCCAACTTCTAATTATTAACTCTATCACAAGAAGCTTGTTTTTTTTTTAATGAAAAGGCACTGTAATCACCAAGAAATTCCCATCTTTTAACTGCCCTTTACCTCACCTGGAGAGGTAGAGAGGTAAAGAATATTCCTGGGGTAGATTACTGTGGATTTTCCTGCATGCCATCTAGAAGTAGCTCTGGCTCTCTTATTTCCCTGGGGACGCCTCTATGGAATTTTTGCTCAAACATTGTCAAGGTCCTTGGACATATTTTCTTTCTAGGACAATTTCTCAGTTATATACTGATCTTTCTAATTTGCTATGAAATCTAAAACCATAACAAAGGTGAGGAACTAATCTTTGGTTCCTTTCATTTCTTCATCATCATTTCTCTGTCTTTTTCTCCTGGAAAAATAATCTTTGTTATCCATATTCTTGAAGAGTCTCTCTTTTTAACATCCATAACCCTGTGTCCACATCATAAAATTTTCTATAGCTTAAATTCAAAATCAGTGGACACTACCCCAAGCCAGCCTACTATTTAGGTCAACTCTTGTACATAAACTGGAGACATCCTGACCAGCATACTCTGCATGGCAACTGACACTGTTGAGTCTTTTCCTCTGCAGAGCATTGCCTGAAAAGAGCATTCCAGCTCTGATACTCCAGTCACAAACTTAGCTTACAATCACTTCTCTTGACTTGTTTGGATACTCTATTGCGTTGTCTCTGGATTCTTGCAATAATCATCAATTTTACATATTCTCTGTTCTGATTGTCTGTCAGTTCATTAGAATTGATGCATGCACCATCTCCCATGATACTGCAATGGACCCTGATGGTTGGTTCTTCCCCCACCATACTGCTTGAGTAATATTCACCTTGTTTCTTCTATAGCCTAGGACTTTCTCAGGTCAGTGTCATTTTCTGAGCCTAACAGATTTTCCCCTGACCTAGCAAAAGAAACTTGGAGTTAAAAAAAAGTAAAAAAGATTACACATTTATAAAAAGGCAGTAGGGTCTCTCATATTTAGCATTATCTAGATTAGATAATTGGTCAGCATATTTATCAGCTTTCCTGTCACTGGAACACAATACCTAACACCCACAATTTAAAGGAGGAGATTATTAATTTGAGTCATGGTTCAGGGGATTCAGTCCATGTTTGATTAGCTCCAAGGCAAAAATATCACAGCAGAGGGTGTGGTGGCACAAAGCTGTTTAGTTCATTCTAACTGAAAAGCAGAGCAGGGGAGCAGCACTGGGGAGGAAGGGGCAAGAAGCCAGATATAGCACCCATGGTCATGCCTCCATGATTCACCCAGACACATGCAGAAATGTGCTATCCTAATCGCCTCAGCAGCTCCTAAGACAATTGAGTTGACAAGATTAAGCTTAAGTACCACAGTCTTATAATTATAAAACTCACTGGGTGCAGAAATGCTGGGCATGACGGAGAGTGAGCAGCCTTCCAACAGTAAGCACTTGGCACTAGGAGGTAAAAATTGGATTCTGGGCAAAGGTAACCACAAGTTAAGCTGGGGAGTTGGTTGAGTGGAGCCAGTTTGTAAAGCCACTAAGTTTCATTTTCCTTATCATATTCACCAAGATTTAACTGTTCTCTTAAAGAAAAGAAAAAAAAGAAGAAAGAAAAGAAAAGGAAAGGAAAATGTGAGATATCTGTCAAACAATCAAACTTAAATGTATGGCATTCCCAAGAGTAGCAAGTTCAGGAAAGTGACTCCTTCAAAAACTGTATTCCAATTACTCATGACCCAGAACATCTTATGAAAATCAACAGTGACCTTGGCTGATGCATTTTGTAGAATGCAGAAGACATTAAGCACGAATAATTCAAACTCAAATCCCAAGGCAGATGGAACATGAATAATAGAAATCAGAGTATTAGTATGTAATTCAGCAATAGTGTGATTGAACCAATACACACACATAATTGGAGCTTGCTCTGTTATTTGTTCATCTATTTGAAATGTTGGAAAAGACTGCACCACAGAGCGAGGTGGCTTTGAAATGCTAAACTGTTTCCTGTTTTTGCTTGAACAGGGCCAGCCACGGTGTGTTTAAACAAAGCTATTGGTACCTGGGATCACCAACAAGTGTGGACAAGGATACTTTTTAAAAACCAAAAGAATTACTGCCAAACTAGGAAATCAATTACTAAATCTATCTACTTTTCATTTTTAAAAAAATCCTCTACTCATGCCCACAGATTTAGCTCAGTGGCCTAAGCACTTCCTGGCAAGCGCAAGCACAAGATTGTCAGTTTGATCCCTAGTACCAAAAAAATAAAAAATCCTCTGCTCATACTTAGTAAATCTGTATAAAAGTCTTTTGTCACAAACATACTTCATTCCAGGACTTTGCCATGGGAATGCTCAGACCTATAATCAAAGCATCAAATGATAGCTCCCTCCCTTTCCTGCATTCACCTGCTTCTCTGGCTAGTCAACAGAGGTGTTTTGGGGGAGCATCTCCAGAGCAACCTGAAGCCCTGGATGTAAAGGTAGACTGCTAAAAATAATTGTTCACTGTGTGAAGGACACTTACTATTAAGGGGGCTTGCCTTGGGAGTTTTACTTTTTAATAAAAAGGAAGGAAGAGAAGCAAAAGAATGGAATTAGTTATGCAGAAAGCCAAATTCATAAGTATTTGTGTGATAACGACCAAGAAGTATGTATAAATCATATACATAGATATGCTACTCTCTTCCTCTACTCCTAAACTATAACTAGGTTACTTCTAGTTTTCTTGAGAACAACTGTCTTCTCCTTTGTCATCATGCATCAGTTTCCACCAACATTTTTTATAACGCTCCACATAGGAGCAGCTGCTTAATCAATGTAGGATAGTGTAGTACGTAAAAGTAGGGGTTGTTTACAGGTAAATGGAGGCAACTTGAGACTATCCTCATAAGTGAAATTAATCAGACTCACATTTTAATTACCATATTGTCTCTCTAGTATAAAAAAAGTAATAAAAAACTGAAAGAGTAATGTCATGCTTTATGTCAGTGGCCCTCAAACCTCATGAATTATGACCTTGACCAAATCTAGTATTTGTGCTTGGTTCATTGTCTAGCACTCGGGCTGGGTGGTGTGACTGTTACACCCGCCCAGGGATGGAGCCAGCATACTATGTAATGGCAGGAAAAAGGTGAGTGCGTATCTCTCTGTCTTACCAGTTTCCACCTTGCTGTTTGTGGCTGCTGTGAACTGTGGCCCCGCTATGCCATGCTACCTTGGAACTAATTGAGTATGGACTGAAACCTCCAAAATCATAAGAAATAAACCTTTCCTTCTTTCATGTTGGGCATTGAGTATTTGTCTCAGCAACGAGAATGAAAAGTAACTAAGACAAGTAATAAGATCCAAAATTATAATAGATATTATAATAATGAAAGGGAAAGAAAGTACTCTAAAGGATGTAACTGTATGTATAAGTGTGCAAGATAGATAACCATACTAAGTTTTTGTTAGTTCATCAAACAGAATAGTTTCTACTGTCACTGTTTGATTATCCATTTTTTATGCTTTCATTTTGTAACTCGAACAACTACTTCTAAAATAACAATATGTAATTTATCAACTTATGATTTCTTACTGCTATTTTTTTGACTAGTCATTTCTTACTTTTTTTAAAATTCTGTATTATTTCTATCCTTTATTTCTGTTTTGCTTTTTTCTCTAAATTAAAAAAAAGAGTAGAGGTGGTGAGCAGATTCCCTGAATTCAAATCTTAACCCCATCACTACCTTGAGCACAGCACATAACCTTTCTGCACTTAACGTCCTTAAGTGAATGTAGAGCCCTGCAAGATGACTGATGTGTAGCAAATACCTAATAAACATTGACTGTTGGCTACATTGTTCTCCTTTTTTATATATGAGGAACTTGATTTCTAGAAGGAAAGTCTGCAAAATGGAAATGGAAATAGAAGCATAGGTTCTGGTTAGTAGGGTGTTGTTAGAGCATGAATCATCCCGAGCCATCAAAGTTATATCCCCAGAAATAGTAAAGAGGAGAGATGAGTAATATACCTATAAACTATAAACCCAAGGGAGGCCCTGTGGGTCCACTGGTATCTTCATGGGCACAAAGAAAATATTGTGACATAAAAAGCAAGAAACCTAAATTGTACCTAGTTCTTCCCTTAACTAGATTTATGGCACTATCATTTTTCCTTCTCTTCACATGAGGGCTTTAATATATATACAATGAGAACACTGACCCAGCAGTGCTGTCCAGTAGAACTTTGTGCTACGATGGACACATTCTAAGTCTGCGTATGTGGTTGTTGAGAGCTTAAACTGTGGTGAGCACAACTGAGGAGATATATTTTTAATTCAGAGTAGTTTTTGTTTGTTTGTTTTTGTTTTTGTTTTTTTAAAACAGGGTCTTGCTATGTAGTCCAGGCTAGCCTGAATTCACCATGCAGCCCAGGCTGGCCTCAAACTCGAGACAATATTCCTGCCTTTGCCTCCTGCCAGAGTGCTGGGATTACGGATTTAAGCCACCATGCCTGGCTTTAATTGTTTTTAATTAATTTATGCTTAAATATCCACAGCCACCTGTGGGCAGTATTTACTGTACTGGATAGTACAGACAGAATCTTTTCTAAGACATTGTAGTTCTAGTACTCTGTCACTCAGGGATTTTCCACATAAAAAAAATGTGGAAAATAGGTATTGCTACAGTGAATGTTAAGAGTTTATTTGTCCCTAGGGTCTATGTCATTTGGAAGGCAACTAAAAACAAACATGTAAAAAGAGAAGAAAAACATAGATCTTCAGAAATTAAGGGTGACCCTGCCTAAGGAGTACTCTAACAACCCCCAGTGATAGTTTTCAAATCTTTGAATGACTCAGATTTGCAAGGGTTCACATTTTGCAAAGAAATAGCCAGAAACAGTTTTTAGTACCTATTCTGGATTAACTCATTTAATTCACAACAACCTCATGACATAAGTATATTATTGATCCTGATTTACAGATGAAGAAAGGAAGGCATGGAAATGTTAAATAACTTGTTTTCAGGCCATCCAGCTAGAAAGAATGAGCCAGGGTATGAATGCATATAATGAGGTCTAGAATCTTACTTTGTAAAAGGGAAAACAAACATTTTAATAAATAGTAACATACGTACCAAATAGCCATCAATTCAAGACCATATCATGTCCCTATTCAGTCACTACTCACCATACCCCGATGAAGGAAAATTATACATAAGAAAGGCTTGTACTTAATCACTATGTTGTATATTCCTGAATACACTATTAGATCACATCCTTATGACCAAAAATAAAAACGGACAATATAACAAGAGCAACAACCATGTACTTGGTAGTTTCAAATCCACAATTACTAAAATGGTGTAATTCACAGATAAGAGAGCTATTCATTCAGGCAGAACATATTTATTGAGCATCTATATGATAAAAGTATGCTAAGGCACTGGATATTTAACATTGATCAAAACAGAGTTCTTGCCTCATGCTACTCTTAATCTTTGATCTAGCTCATTGGCCAATGAGTTTCTTAGAGGGTGGAGGAAGCTTATTAAGTGGTCTTACTGCACACAGTCTTGGCAGTAGAGCTGATGGTACTGCTGACATCCCAGACAAGAGTTGGCCTAGATCTGGTCCCTAGAATTTTAGTTAAGATATTCTTGGAGTCTCCTGGAATTTTGGAAAGATGACAATTAGAACTCATTGCACGGCTTCCACTAAAAATAACTTTATAAACAATTTCTAAATACTGTCTTTAAAAGCAACAATTTAAGAAAAGTCTACATGCTAAATGTAACTAGAGTGATTATCACATGAGATGTGAAATGTGGGGATATTGCATGGTTGAGGAAAAAAAAAAATGTCACCAGGGATCTCTACCCTAACTAATGAGGAATGGTTGCTCTCTACCAACAAGCAACTGAGCAGTTCTCACGAATATTTTTCCATAGGGAGAAAGAGGTTGATTCAAGACAGTAAAGAACCCAGAGGTATTTCCAAACATATTCTGAGATATCCAGACACAAAAGAACTAATGGCAGTAAAAATCAGCTTCCATGTGCTACTGAGAATTGAACTGCCTCTGTCACCATGACTCACACAAGCCTAAGCAAGTCTGGGGAAACTTCAGGAACTGTTTAATGGCTCAAGGAGAATGTGGAAAGAAATCAAGTCTTAATTGCACCCACATTTTGCTTTTTCCAGAGTTGATTTGATCTCCACTCTTGAAACTTACATGCTAAACTGGACATGGTGTCTCATGCCTGTAACCCAGCACTTGGAAAGCTGAGGCAGGAGGATCATTGCAAGTTTGAGACCAACCTGGGCTACAAAGTAAACCCCAGGGCAGCCCAAATTGCATAGCAAGACCCTGTCTCAAAAAGACAAAAAAAAAAAGAAAGAAAGAAAGAAAGAAAGAAAGAAAGAAAGAAAGAAAGAAAGAAAGAGTTACATTGTATCATTTATTATAGACAATAAAGCAAATATGACACACTGATTTACACATGAAGCAGAATAAATTGACATCAAATCTGTAAAGCAAGAGACAAACATGGCATAGCATTTAAATATATTTGTTTAACATTATCCACACACTATTATGACCCTTGGGAATTGTGCAAACCTACGAACACGGCATAAGGTCAGCTGTTTAGATGTTGTTGGGGTTTATTTTAATGCTGAGAATATAGCAATGCAAACCCTGCAGGAACTGTGCCATTACTGTAGTTTTCTTATCCAAACTCAGTTCTCACACTAGCTAGAGCTCTTGTATTTACTGTACAATAAAAACATACTGTGGGAACAACTGAAATTACATCTCAGGGGAAGAGAGAGAATACATTTCTCTTGTTACCCAACTCCATGCTCTTCAGTCAGCCTCACCCACCCCTAATGGAGCACAAGCAGCTCGGTTTATTGTAAACAGTGACTGGAGTGAGCAATAAACAAGACTTCTAACCTTAGAGATCTGGTGGGGGTTGTGCAAAATGCTTGCAGGGAAATCCACGCCCAAAGAGGGCACCAAGTATGTAATGAACTGCAAGAATGCTCTGGGTTTTTTCCTGCAAATGAACGACAGACAGGCTCCTGGGAGCTTTGCAACTTCACTGAGGAGCAGCCAGGCTTAAGTAAAGAATTTTGCATAGCTCAGAAAGTTCTGACTTGATGAAAAATCTGAGCAAGAAAAGAGCTTGGCTTCCAAGTGGAAAGGTCTGGACGTCTAAATCCATGGCTCCAAGTCTTTTCTCTCTGTGACCTCAGTTGGAATTCAGTGAGCCCTGGCAATCTTCCCATTCAGGTCTTAGGCCTTACCCAACAATTGTACAAAACTCAATGCTTAGCTGTAGACTATGTGAAGTACACCCAAGGCTGCTTGGTAGCAAGCAAAGGTCTGTGGAAAGCCTGATCTCTCTGAGTCCTTGTGCTGTTGATTGGGAGGACTACTAAGTCAGTGAAATTATTGTTGCTATCTCTGTGGCTGAAGGAGGCTGCTACAAACATGTGTCCTCTTAGTTTTCTCTCACTATCACCTGGTTTTCTCTCTGCCCTTCGCCCTGCCTTTTTCTTCAAAGACTAAAGGCTCTTCTTTTCATTCATTCTTTTGTTTATCCTTCACTCAGAATATATTTATTGAGCACTTTTTGGGTATCAGGCATTTTTTTTGAAGTGCTGGCGATAGAGCAGCATACAAGACAGTTAAAATCTCTCCTTGTGGCGCTTACATTCTAATAAAGGAGAAAGAAAAAAAGCCACATACATAAGTAAATGTATAACTGTCAGGCAATGATAAGCAGAATGCTAAAATAAGTAAATAAAGCAAATTATGAAGACAGAGAATCCCTAATATTAAACAGGGTAGTCAGAGACAGTCCCTTTATGGAGATGGCATTAGAACCCAGACCTAATGATATGACCAGGCCACATGAACATGGCAGAAGAATGGTCCAGGTAGTGGAGATTATAAGTCCAAAGGCTAGGATGCTTTGCATGCAGGAGAAACAAGGAGACAAGTGTCCTTATGAGACAGAAGTCGGGGTGGGAAGTGAATAATAAAAGATAAGATCACCGAGGTAGACAGGTGCCTGAATGTGCAGAACTTGTATACAGATGTTGAATTTTATTTGGAGTATATTTGAATATGGTCATATGACTATGGTCAGGATGAGATCTTTACTGCAAAACTCTGACTCTTGGTGACCTCACTCAATCACAGAACGAGACTGAAAACCAAATTTGTAATCAAAGAACAGACTGCTAGAGAGGAGTAGGAGAAGTCCTAAAGATCACAGGTATTCCAATGGAACAAAGTTCACCTCTGATAGCAAACCCAGGAGGATTCTTGGGCACCATACTCTCTTCTCTGCACTCTCTCTTTAGAATGACTCAGTTGGGGCAACCCACTCAGAACCCCCTTCTGTCTCTCTTCAGACAGAAGCTTTCTTTCTCTCAATAAATATATTCTATTCTTCACCTCTGTTGTTCCTAAAATTCATTCTTTGATTTTAAAGAACACAAACTCGTGGACATAGTAGGTCAGGCATTTCATTCACCCATATCATTCGGAGGTCATCCACTGAGATCATGGAACAGAGATATGGGCAACACAATGCCAAAGTCCCTTACTCCTTTGGAATGCATTCTTAAACACTGAAAGATGTTCGACCCTTCCATGTTGAAAAAGAGACAATTGGTATTTCTCTGCAGGAGTGCGTGGCCTATATACCCCTTAGAGCCAAAGTGGAATACAGAGACTTAAAGCTATGAGCATACCCAAGTAGAAAATGCCTGGTATCTACTGAGGGCCTCTAGACAAGATCTCTGTGGAAGTACCTCCAACTGTCATTCAAACACTGCAACCTTGTTCAGCCGAAAGCAGCTCGACTGGTCATCACCCATTACCCCTTCATGGCAGTTTGGGTTACTTCTTCAGAGGGGGGAATGTTACAGGCAGCTGAGCCAGTTAGAAATATTATAGGCAGTCAGACAGGGCTAGGCCCTCAAGGAAACTGGCACAGAGGACCAGATGTCTGATGACCTTGGAAGGGACACACACCTCCTGCTGTGGACCAGCTCTCAAGACAAAAGGCAAAACAAATGCAACCACATGCTTAAGTATAATCCCTAGGGATTAAGTCTGGATCATCTTGAAGTCAGGAGTCACCATTCCAATCCCTAGGGAAGAGTCACTGCTCTCTAAGAATGCCCACTTTCTATGTGACTTGCTTCCCTATTTGTTCCTGATGTAATCAATTTTACCTGAACTATTGATCTTGTTGGCTAACTTTAGTTATGTCCCACCTTGAACCCATGGTTTTACTCTATAAAAGTTCCTGGAGAAGACAGAGTCTTAGGCAACCCACTTGGGATCCCCTTCTGTCTCTCTTCAGACAGAATCTTCCTTTGTCTCAATAAATATATTCTACTCTTCAAAAAAAAAATAATAAAAAAATAGAATGACTCAGTTGCTCCTGCAGGGAGAGCTGATGAGCACCTTGACTGGCTGCACACACCTCCTTCTCAGGCACCGTGAGTAGCCTGGACCTCCTCCTGCTCCTATCACCTGCTCTTCTTGTGTGCAGCTGAGGCACCTGTCATGGTGGATTATGCATCCTGTTCAAATGTACTACTTCTTATGCCAGAAATGTGTCATTTGCCATTGATGACAGTCTGTCTGGTATGCCTGAGGAAATATCCACTCATTTTTTAAGATCCTTGTCTGGGAAGGATATACTTTACTATACTGTATTTCTGTTCATATGCATCACACTGCATTAAGGTACAGACAGATGACTGTGAATAGAAATAAATAATCCATACTAGGGGGGAAATGTTCCAATTTCAAGAGACATCCTTCTTACTTTTGGAGGTGGGGGAGGTACTACAGCCCTGCTATAGAAGAGGTAGATCACTGCAAAAGGAACATGCATTCAAGTGACCCTTTAGCAGGGAGAGAGACTAGAGTGTGAAAGGAATTCTCAGGGGGTGGAGGAAGCTGGGTTACACACTCAGGCATGGTCTGAACTGCTTCGACTCTGTAGGAGCTAAGAGGGAGCTGGCCCAGGAAGCCAATGAACATCTGAATTCCTGTGCCAGTTCTGTCACTGATCAGAGGGAATTGGAGAAAAGAGCACAGTTTCTGCTCCACTTGGACAATGATGGCAGGGAGGGCTGCTCTGTCAATGATCAAGGCTCAGAGAAAGGTGAGGCACACAGCTACATGTGGGTAAACAGTTCACTAAATCATGTGTTTTCATTGAAGAAAGAGGAACCACTGCAGCCTTCACTCAAGAAGAAAGCAAAGTCAGTCTGACAAGTGATAGTTTGTGCTTCCAATCAAAGCTGATGAAATCACAATAACAAATGATGTCTGATCTTTCCATTGACTCCATTCATTAGCCAGAAACACCATAATTATTATTTTGGTAACTAGGAGAAGAGGTGGATTTTATTTGAGTTCTGGTTATACCATTATTTGACTATGTGTTACCCTGAAAATCACTTAACCATGTCAAATTCAGTATTCTCACCTCTAAGTGGAATATAGTAATAGTTAAACTTGTGTATTACTGTGATAATTAAATGAAATAATGTATGTAAAGTCACTGTGTCAGTATAAAGCATTTTTAAAATATATGTAACTTAAAAAAATATTTCTAGTAGAGTTATAATGAGAAAAACAATGTGTTTATAACTTGTTTACTTTATTGTTATTACTAGAGAACATAGCCAAGTTCAATGTAGAAACATTAAGCTTTATACAAGTATGTGTATTCTAATCAGCATATACGAAAATTGTTGAGGTGTTTAACGTCAGTTCATCATAGTTGTGGCAAATGAAAAAATCCTGGGAAAGAGTATGAAACCTATAAAAGTAAGGAGTAGTTCTTATAATTCATTATCTTTTACATTTTGATATCCAAGCACACCTCAAAATGTTGGTTCTTTATGCCCACCTTGAAGTGGTAAAATCAAGTGGCCAGAAACAAGGTCTTTTTAGGCATAATGTGACCAGAAACTAAAAATATAAGGATACATTTGATGACACAAAAATTCTGAGTCTCAGGAGAGCTGGCACCAAGCAAATAAATTTTAAATCACAGTTGAAAGGCTATCCAGTATGATAAAATGTAACATATGGAAAAGCTTACATGTTGAATTTATGAATTTATAATTTTTAACAAAAATCATAATTCAGTGAAAAAAACATTCAATGATAACAAATAAGAGACACAATGAATAAGAAAGAATGTTTAATCTCCCTAGTAATTAAAGGAAAGCAAACTAAAACAAGATGCTATATTTTACTTATCAGATTGGCAAAGATTGAAAAGAATGCTAATACCCATTGTTGGCAAGAGTATAAGAAGTGGGCATTCTTATAAACTGATGGTGGGAATTAATTTTAGTACAACCTTTCTGGAAAGCAATCTGGAAAACATCTGTAGAAATTTTAAATAGGCAAACTGACATGACCATTCCATATTTAGAAATTTATTCTAAAGAAATCATAAGAAAAACATACAAGATGTTTCTATAAAGTTATTTCTCATTTTTTTTACAGAAAAGTGAAAGTACCTTATGTATTTGGGAGATTAATTGCATAAATGAAGAAATATGTACACAATGGATTATTAAAAACAGTTATGTAGACATAATTATACACATGAAGAAATGTCTGTAATGAAACAAAATGGCAACAAGCATCAATTTGGCTATTGTTGGTATATGGGATTAGTAATAGTGTTCAATTGTAATTTTCTCAATTGTTTTGTTAATGTCTTCATCATAGTAAGCACATGATAACTACATTTACATTAAAAGATGTTTCCAAAGTGGTTGTCTTTAAAAAAAGAAATATGACTATTTCACAATAATTGTTTTATATCACAATCCTTTTAAGTATGACCTGTCTTTTTCTTGGTAGATTCCAACTCAAACAGATTCTAGACTATTCCAACACAACATTCTCTTTAAGCAAGCTTAATTTTCCACAAGCTGATATGCTGACATAAAAGGTGAAATAAAAACTTAACAGACCATCTACCCCATTTCCAATCCTTCCCTAGAAATCTGTAATTTCCACTAGGACAGTTCTGAGATTTAATCAAAGAACTTGATTGCAGTGAATATCCTTTGCACACAAGGCTGCTAGTTTCTTTCCTGTTTTTTTCCTGCTGCTTTCTTGCTGATCAAGGGCCCAGGCCTGGTGTTATTTGATTTAAAACAGGAATGCAAGTCCATTTAAGAAAATCAGTCATCACAGTGAAAAATTTATTCAAAACTAGAGATATTAGTTGATAAAGAAAACAAAGTATACTATTGAGACATTCAGATCTAGAGCAGGACAGTATAGATTTAAAGTTTGGTTTTACTTAGTGGCTTTGTGACTGTGATAAATAACCCTTAAGCTTCTTTTTTTTTTTTATCTGTACCGGGGATCGAACTCACGACCGTGTGCTTGCAAGGCAGGTGCTTACGCCGCTGAGCTAAATCCCCAGCCCTTAAGCTTCTTTTCTACCATGTATAAAACGAGCATGTTATGTTCTTCATAGTGTTACTGTGAAAGTCAAAAAATAAATCACAAATGAAGCATTTAGCACAATGCCTGACACTCGAGTGCTAGTCATTATGATTACCATTTGTCTTAATTATCTGTTGTGTAATTATTCTAGTTTCTGTAGGTCAGGAATCTGGTGGTGGTTTAGCTGGATGCTCTGGCTCTGGCTCTCTCACAAGGTTGTAATCAAATTGTCAGCAATGACTACAGTCATTTTGTGGGTAAACTAAGCTCTTTCAAATGGTTACTAGCAAGAGTCTGTGAGCTGCTGGACTGAGGATCTTAGTCCATCAGAAAGGTGACCCTAGGTCTCGAGCCACGTAGGTCTTTCTGTATGGAAATGCATCTCATGGCAGCTTGCATCATCAGAATGAACACTTGAGTGCCACCATGAGAGGAGTGCAAGAGATGGACACCAAAGGCTTGTTTAACACAATCTCAAAAATGACATCACATTACTTTCGCCATATTCCATTCCTTATTAGTAAATCCCTAGTCTCAGCCCACACACAACAGGAAGGGCTACACAAGAAAGTGAACACAAAGAAGTAGGGATTAAGGAGGGCCATTTTCAAAATATAGTCAGGCCCCAACTTGAATGAGTTCCATTCTGGATAATGTTCGTAAGTTGAATTTGTTCATATCCCACAAAGTACACCTTAAACAGTATACCCATGGAATATCCCACAGCTCAAATGTTCATGAGTTAGGGATTTACTCTATTCTATCATATCATTATCCAAGATTTTCCAGAAAAATACTAACTTTAAAGCACTATATTGTGATAGTTAACTGTTGATAATCAAATTGGGTAAGAAACGTGCAACTGACTGGCTTAGTGTGATTCTGAATATGACTGAATGGATTTATAAAAAAGGAAAGACACATCCTGGGTGTAAGCACCACCAACCAATAGGCTTGTAGCCTCAGTGGATTAAAAAAGATAATGAAGAAGGAAGACTCACTCCTGTTTCTTCAGAGGAGCTCCAGTCTTTGCTATCATCTTGGGTGCCCATGTGCTGGCTTCCATTTGGCCTCCTAATACAGACACATGGAACTCTACAATGAGCTCCTGGCATTTGACTTTTGACTGGATCCTTTGGATCTGCAGCATGAAGATATCCCTCTTCCACACCTGACCTGGCTCTGCAAAGCCACTATAAGTTTAAAGTATATATATATATATATATATATATATATATAGAGAGAGAGAGAGAGAGAGAGAGAGAGAAAGAGGTTTTGTAGACTTTTATAAGCCTAGACAAATGACAAAGGGTCCAGTTGAAGTCAGTGAGTTATTACTTTGAATTATGATTCATTTGACATGGAAATGAGTTCACAAAGAAATACCACCATAAAGGAAGGAAAGGATGCTAAAAGAAGTCTTCTCTGATACTTATATGGCAAAAACAATAGCATTTGTTTTTTCCTCAAATGTAACCCAACACATTCTACTTTGAATACATGCCTTTTTCAACTTTTAAAAGAATTGGACACCTCTCAGGCTCTCAGAGTTACCCTTCTCTGAGACCAAAAGAACATAGACCCATATTTGGGATCCATCTAAGCCACTCTAGGCTCTTACTGTTGATGGTTCCTAACTGTCCTGAGGCTTTTATTTCACTGTAAGCCATCTCACAATTTTCTTCACTCCTTAGAACACCAGAGAGATTTTTCTGTTACTTGGTTTCAGAAGAAATTTAGTTGTTCCTGTGTGTATTAGTCTGTTTCCCATTAGTATTATTAAAATTTCTGACGCTAGTAAGGTCTATAGAAAAGAGGTTTATTTAGCTCATTTTTGGAAGATCAAGGGCATAACACCTACATTTGCTTCTGGCAATGTTCTCCTCTACTATGTCATACCAAGGTGGGTGGTATCAAGGTTTCAGTAAGTATAAGAAGAGACCACATGGTGATACAAGAAGGCCTAGAGTGCATAGAGGGCTGTTTTGCTGTTTTACAACAACCTTCTTTCGCAGGAACTAATGAAGGACCCAAAAGACTTTCCAAGGTCACTGCCTTAAATGATCTCACCATATTCCACCAAGGTTCACTTTTTAAAGTCACACCCACTTCTTAACATAGCCATGCTAGAAACTAAGTTTCCATGTATGAACCCTTAGGGAGCAAATTCGAACCACAGAATTTATCTGTCCCTGGACCCCCAAAGTACACGTTCTCATACTGAACAAAAATAAACAAAAATTCCATCTCTACGTGTCCCAACATCTTAACTCATACTAATACCACCCAAAAGTCATCTGAGACTCAAGGCAAACTCTTTCTAGATATGAGTCTGTAAAAAATCAAGAAATAAGTTTTCCTTCTAGAAAAAACACTGGGACAAGGCTATATGTGGGAAAATCAGGGAAGCAGAAAGGAGAAATATATCCAAAATAAGCAGACACACGTTCGTATGCACGCACACACAATATAAATCCTTAAAAGAATGTATATACAATACACAAGAGTTCACAAAAGATTACAGAAAGATTACATACATACCAATTCTAAATTAATATAATTTCCTTTAGAATAATACTGATAATAATACTTATTCCCCTAAATCATTCCTTTTTTGAAATTGCCCCTACAGCTAATTTATTATATACATGAAACATGGTGCAAGTAAAATGGAACTCATTATTTTATAATTACAACTTTCATTAAGAAAATTTACAATCAAAGCCACTCTTAAATATGATGATTCTCCATAACTGAGACTATTTTTAAAAATCCACAAAGTGTAATTTTAAAAATGTATGTAAATAATGGTAGCATGACAAAAAGAAATGACAAGCCTCTCAAGCAGCTCTTTGAAAGAAATGATAGTTATCTTTGATAAGACCATTTCTATTAACAAACAGAAAAGGAAATAAACCTATATGATCTCATTATATTAATACAATTCCTCAGACACTTAAGTGTATATGCACATTTATATTATATATCATGTCATTAATGTTTTAATGAAGCTTTTAACATTTCAAAAAACAATTCATTATTTTTTCTTGTTAATACATTACTATGGACTAATTAAAGATTTAACAAAACACAGAAGAACCTAAAGAAGAAAGATTATCATTTTAAAAGGTGAGTTTTCCATATCGTCGTAATATTAGAGTGATGAGGATGAAATTAAAATGGTTAAGCTAGTTGAAATAGTACATTCAGAAAGATTAGAAAGGGCATTAAGTAAGTCTTCATATTGGTTTTCTAGAAATTAAATCCTGAGAAGAATCAAGTTACAGCTTTTTTTCTGCAAGATGGGCCTCAGATAAGCATTCTTGAACCTGTGAATGTCTTTGAGACTAAAGATTTTTAACGTATAATCTGAGAAGTATTACCTATGTCCAACAGAACTGCTCAAGCCAAGGATTGTTTGGGTTTTTTTTTAAGCGAGTTGGTATGAGTGAAACAGAACAAGAGTTGCAATTCATCAGCTTTTCCCTTTGAACTATAGAATGGCAGCCACTATAACCATTCACCCAGTAGCCATAGCCATGGCCAAAGTCAAGCAACCCTGCTAGCACCTGTGCTTCAGAGAGAAAAGTTATCACTCAACCCAAGAATCCCAGTTTTTACCTATGGATCTCTTGACAGATACCTTACAGTGTCCTTGTATCGCCAGCTCTTCACCATTGGTACCAAATATCTGACCAATGCATCTGAAAGGAGGAAAGGTCTATTTAATGTTCATCATTTCAGAGGATTTAGTCCATGGTTGATTGACTCCAACACAGGAACATTATGATGGAAGGTGTGGCAGAGCAAAGGTGCTTAGGTTATGGAGGTTAGGAAGCAGGGTAGAGGAATTGCATCAGAGAAGGAGCAAGGATCCAGATATAGTATCCAAGGTCATGCCTTCTATGACTCACTTAAACACAACCAGAAATGTGCTTTACTAATCCCTGGCCAGCTTTCAAGCCAATCAAGTTGACAGTCCAGCTTAACTGTCACAGTCTTGATGTTTAGACTTCAGTTTGGACACTAATCATAGTGAGCCAACAAGGGTACATGGCATTTGAATTCCTCTAGCTATATTACTAAATATCTGCATGAAACCAATTCAAAGGCATTACTTCTTTGCCACTATTTTAGTCAACTCCCCATTGCTGAAATAAAATACTGTACCTGAGAGAATCACCTTAAAGGAAGAAATATTTATGTTGCCTCATGATTTCAGTCCACAGTCATCTCGCTCCATTGCTTTTTAAGCCTATAACAAGGCAGAAACATCATGGCAGAAGGACGTGACAAAGCAAAGCTGTTCACCTTATGGCAACTGGAAAGCAGAAAGAGAATGAGCTAGAGAGAAAGAGGCCAGGGACCAAATATAATCCCCAATGGTACAATCCCATGATCTACTCTCTTTAATTAAATCCCATCTTCTTTCTACCATCTCCTAATAACGCCATCAAATTATGAATCCATCAATGGATTAATCCCTTCTTAACATTAGAGCCCTCGTGATCCAACCACCTTCCAAAAGTCTTAACTCTGAACACAGGAGAATTTGGGGGAACTTTTTACACCAAAACCGTGACAACTTCTTATACTCTTTTGGTCACACTGGTGCTTCTCCCCTATGTTTCAGTCACTGAACTAGATTCTGCTTTGGATTACAGACAGGGAAGAGTGGACCTGGGAAACACTAGACTACAGTGAAGGCTGAAGTCATAGGTGGAACCAGGTCTCCAAGACAAAACCGGGAAGGTAAGAAAAACCAAAGACCAAGATGGAGACCTGGGGGACACTTGTGTCTGATAGGACATAGTGACTGACAAGTTTTAGAGACAAAGAACAAACACACATATAATGATATCCACATTTATATCAAGTGTCTCAGTGACAGAAACTTTGTCTTATTTTTCTTTAGATCATCCAAGGTACCCACGGGTACTTAGTTGTTGCCTAGAGAAGAAACAAAGTAGAATAAGATGGAGAGAAGAGAAAAAAGAAAAGAAAATAGAAGAAATAATATGGAAATGAGTAAGGTGAGCAAGAGACAACCAGCTTAAGAAATGGTATATCTACAAAGATTTCCTGGATAGTCTGCTTGTTTTAAACCCAGAACTTTGATAACCACTTGAGTTTCAAATCAGAAGAGGCATTGCTGAAAAGTCTGGGTGTAGAAACTTTGAAAGTGTGGTCTACAGAATCTACGGTTGGGAGTTGAAGGCCAACTTCAGGAAACCAGCCTCCAAAGTGGGAATAGGAGCCCTACAAGAAAACAACAGAGAAAACAAGAAAACAACAGTGACTTCAGTACAATTAAACTTCTGAAATGAAGATTTCATTTCATGTGACTTAACGAGAAAGCAGTAAAAAGATATTGGTAACTCTGTTAACTCAATACTGAAAAGTAGAAAGATTTGGTAGCCCCAGACAATCATGTGTTTATAATATGCATTCCCAGTGGTGTGCTGGCTTGTGGGAGATAATTACAACTGACTGGCAAGGAAAGGCTGGAGAGGGTTTGGTTCACAGCACACTGATACTGCCTCAATAGCAGGTTCCCAACCATGGTGCCAAGTGATATTGCCCAAACTGGCTATGGTTTGCATCTTCTAGAAATTCCATTTTTTTCCTCCCAACTAAAGTTTATCACTATTTGATTTTGTAGGTCCTTGAAGCCAATAAAGTATGAAACTACTTGCCCAGAAAAATATTTTTCATGGAAAAAATCTATTGTAATCTAGAGGAAACACTCACTGCCTGGATTCCAACAAACCTATGCCATGGCATGGTTAAATTCTTGCACTCTGCCCAAAGCCAAGAGGTGTAACATGAATAGAAATACTGCAAAGTTCTTGATCCAACATTCCTGTGCTGTATTTACTTCAAATTTGGTCTTCTGATAGGAAGGTGTCATGTGGGACAGGGAGGGTTACAAAATTCTTTTTATCTGGCCACACTTGCAACTTTTGTTTAGTCTGGAGAAATCCAAATGATACAGTTCTTTAAGTTCTGAACTTTTCAGATTGGCTCTGTTTGTGTGTGCTACACCCATCAAAAAACTGTCAAAGTACAAACTCATTTTTAGAACAAGTTAGAGTCTGACTATGTTAAACAAAGAATTAAAATAGTGTGTTGCTTTTCTGTAGTTCCGCTCTAGTACAATTTTAAATCTCTGAATATTTATAGGAATTTCCTTTATAGCTAAGTCAGACAATACTAACCCCATTTCTAAATGAAAAAAATTTTGATAAATGGCATTTTGATAAATGACATGCAACAGACAATTTCTTTTAAGTCCTTGTTCTCTGTTTGATTTTCCCCTCTACTCACCACCTCTCAGAGAAAGGCATTAAAAACAAATGATTTGTTTACACAATTAACACAGAGACTCAGAATTTAGATATTTACATTTTAAGAAAATCCAGTATTCTAAGTGATTACAAATTCCATCACTTCTGCTAGACCATCTAAAAATAGGAACAAAAATGGGAAATTCTAGTTGAAAGTTTTACTCCTTAGGGAAGAAGGTATTCTTTAAGTACTATCTCAAATCCATTTAACTGAGAAAGAGGGTCCTTCCTTTGAATACAAGGGAAAGAATATAAAAATGATCACAAGTTTGTGTTCTTATGAAGATGTTTATGCAGTGTGTGTGTTGGGGTTACCCTGTGAGCCTCCCAATGCCAGGTAAGAAACATCAAACATTTTTTGCTTTCCCTGTAGATGCTATCACATGGAATGGTTGCACTGCAAAAGGACATTTTGTTGTAATTAAGATATGACCACTGGAATTAAAGTTTAGACCAAGTTGTAGCTCTCCACTTCCTACTCTGAGCAAGAAGTTACTCCAGGCTCAGATTCCTCATCTGTAAAATGAGTATGATGATATGACAGACCACAAAGCGCTGCTGAACAATCAAATGCAGTAATGTGATAAGCATACTAAAATTTCTAGAATATAATTAGCTTTCAATAAATATTTTGAGATAGTTACTGTGATATGTGTTTTTGAGTAATGATTAAATAAAGTATTTAAGACAAAGCTATTTCTTCTTATGGTAAAATTACTTTACCTATCAATTTAGGTAAAAATGGTGGAAAAGGAGAAAACATTTACTAAGCACCTGCTATAAGACAGACTGTGAACTAAACCTTTTATATTGTTTAATTCATCCAGCCCTCAGGACAACATTGTGAATTTACATTATATCTTCTTTATATATAAGGCAGCTAAGGCTGGAAAGAAAAACCTTCTCAGAGCAGCCAAACTTTAGGTAGGATCAAAAGGCAAACAAAAAAAGAGTTCTTGTCTGCTTTCCACCCAAAGAAAACTTGCGTCCAACATCTACTGTGGAGATGCTGGAAACTGAGAGAGAACAAAGTTGACACAGGAGATGCTCCTTAGTAAGGAAAAAAAATTCAAGTTGCCTCTGCAAGATATGAACACGAAGTAACAATACAAGCATGGAGGTTAAATAAAAAGGCAGGAGCAGATGAAACAAGAACTGGTAGAATTTAGACATAGAATAAAAGTATAGCGTTACAAAAGTCAAGTTCACATTGGATATAACAAAAATATCAAAGGGCATGAAGGTTATGGTGAGGAAAAGAGGAAGATAAAATTAAAGTGATCAAACAGTAATGAAGTAAAAAAGAGTTTAGCAACAAGATGTTGAATATAAAAGATATTAAGAAAATCTGAAAAAAAGAGCATGTCTTTAAAAAAAGATAACCTACATAATAGAACAACAACCAAAAAAGATAACCTATGTAATAGAACTAATGTAAGTTCTATTCCCTTGTACTCAAAGGAAGGACCCTCTTTCTTGGTTAAATGGATTTGAGATAGTACTTAGAATGTAAAATATTTCAAGGTGTAAATCAAAGTTTACTCTTGCCACCTCATGAGAGTTAACACCAGGCAAGACAGCTTTTACGACAAGAGTCCATCAGCCCCTAGAGACCAGCTCCAATCAGGCTTGTTTGAAAAAAAAAAATTAGCTGTTGACTGGAGTGAAATGTTTTGGATAATAAGATTTATTCTTTAGGTATAAACACCATGTTTTTTTAGTTAAAAAAAAGAGGGAAATATTTAAATCTAAAAATTCCCTAGGGGAAAATATATGAAGACACTTATAGAAAATGGGTGGGGGGAATTAGTACTAGAAAACAGTAAAGCCAACAGTGTTCTCAAGGGAAAAATGTGACCCATGGATTTTATAATCCAACCATAGAAGTCTAAAAATGAGTAAACATTTCTGAATATGTAAGAGCTCAGTGACTATACTTTTTGATTTGAGGAAACTACAAGAGACAAATATTATCCAGTAAAAGGAGGAAATCAAGGGTCCAGTAAAGGAACTGCTACTTTACTTTGTGAATTTTACCCAGCTTACTGAGGGAAAAACAAGTAGAATGAATGTAGCGTAGGGATTTTATTTATGCAACAGAATGCAAAAGCATCAATTAGTAGAGTGAAGAGACAACCAACAGAATGGGAAAACCATTTTGCCAGATTTTGCCAGCTATTCCTTAGACAAATGACTAATATCTAGAATACAGTATATAAAGAATTCAGAAAAATTAGACCACCTAAAATAAAAGACCCATTCAGGAAATGGGCAAGTGAAATAAACAGACACTTCACAGAGGAAGAAATACAAATGGCCAACAAATACATGAAAAAGGGTTCAACATCTCTGGCCATTAGAGAAATGCAAATTTTAGAAAAATCCTCTAAGATTCCATTTCACTCCAGAAAGAATGGCAATCATCAAGAAATGCAAAAGTAACAAATGCTGATAGGGCTGAAAAAAGAAGAAGAAGAAGAAGAAGAGGAAGAAGAAGAAGAAGAAGAAGAAGAAGAAGAAGAAGAAGAAGAAGAAGAAGAAGCCTCCTGCATTGTAATTGAATGTAAACTAGTACATGTAATTGAATGTAAACTAGTACAACCATTATGAAAATCAATATGGAGATTTCTCAAAGAACTAAAATTAGAAAGCCCATATGACCCAGTATCCCACTTCTAAGTACCTTTTCTAAAGACCTTAAAACATCATACTACAGTAATATATGCATACCAATGTTTATAGCAGCATAATTCATAATAGCTAAATCCTGGAAGCACCCTGTATACCAATCAATAGACAATTGGAAAATAAAAACGTGTTATTTATGCATGAAAGAATACTACTTGGCTATAAAAAAGGACAAATTTGAGACATTTGTAGGAAAATGGATGCACCTGATAAATATGCTAAATGAAGTAAACCAACACAATAGCTTAAATACTCTGTGATATCTCTCATTTGAGTAAGTAAAAGTACAAAGCGGTTAATAAAGGATGGATAGAAGATGATAGAGAGACGGGTTTCTTGCACATAGAAAGGGATCAAAGAGACTAAGGGGTAGGGGTAAGGAGGAGAGGAAGGGAAAATAAGTAGAATATAGATATGCCATGGAAAGGTACCTAAAACCTCAATGAATATAAACATTATAACCAAGATTAACAATATCAACAAGAATAAAAATGGGCCCAGCACTTGGGAGGCTGAGGCATAAGGATCACCCTAAGTTTGAGGCCAGTCTGATCTGTATAAGAAGACCCTGACTTAAAAAAAAAAAGTAGGTAGAATGAAAGTGGGGAAAGGGGAATTCAAGGAGAAGAGAAGGAGGAGAGAAGGGGAAGTGGACTAAAAAAAAGGAAATAAATCATATTACATACACATACACCCTCCCCAAGATGATCATGAACTTCATGTTCTGCAACAGGCACTGATAAAAAAAAAAAAAACTGCATCTATGCTACCATAGATCTATCCATTCTCCTGAATATTTACCCAAAATGAAAAAGGAAACGATATCCAATCAAGACTGGTTCACAATTTTATTCATACTAGCCAAAACCTAGCAGCAACCCAAACACCCACTAGTGGGAGAATAAATAAAATTTGTGATAGACCCATACAATGGAATATTATTCAACACTATAAAGAAATCCACTGTTCATGCAAGTAACGTCAATAGCGAGGTAGTTTCTATGTGCCCAGAATGATAAATTGTTTCATGTAAACCTGGTACAAACCTTATAAACTAGGTACTATTGGTGTTCACTTTTTTAGGGTGAGAAAACTGAAACTTGGAGGTGACCATCTGGGCCACCCTGCTGGTGAGTGGCAGAGGCAGGAAACAGAGGAAGTCAGTGTAAGGCAGCGTCCTCACATACACTGTGTTCTGCAGGGAGCAGGGCATGCTTGGGCTCCGTGGATACGCGTGCCTCTCTTAGGAAAGGCGGTAAGTGCAGTGCAAGTATGAACTCCAAAAAACGAGAGGAGGCTCAGAGTTGCTGCAAGAAGAGCAACTTTGGATAAGGAAAAACTTTTGTTCTTTCTTTTCTTTTTCAGTATGGCCCAGATGACTCACCCTTTCTTGCTTCTCAACTCCAAATCCTCAGGTCTTCATCCTGATGTGTCAGATCTGGGGACTCAAAGGAGTGCTCCTCAGAGAGGCTGCCCTTCTGGCTCAAGGCACAGGTCCTTACAAGCAGCAGCTCCACCTGGGCACCTATTACCAAAGTGAGCTGCAATTTGATATCCTTTTACTGTTTACTTCTGCTTTAATTACAAGGTAGGGGAGAGAGCTCCTAAGCTTTGCCAAAAACTTTGGTGAATTTTTTTAAAAGGCTTTCTTTCTACTTGTTTGATTCTGTTGGGAAAGGCAATAGGAATGGTTTTGGAACTGAGCTCACTGCTGAGCTGCCAGGGTTTGGAGATCTCTGCAAAGGTCATTGTTTTTTATAAAGGTCATTGTCTTTTCATGAAAACCCCAGCAAAGCATGCCAAAGCAGGAAGGCCATCAGCTTGCCAAATGTCCGGTGTCCCAGTCACCTGCTCTTCCTGCCCTAGGAAGGATGTGGACTGATCTCTGGAGTAAAGACATCAGATTGAGTTTGTTCCTTTCTTGCTCTTAAATCAGCTGCAAAATGCATGAACAAAGCACACACAGGATGATTCTCAGAGCCCTGTGCCTCCTCCTTGTTAAGCACCAGCAGCTGCTGGGTGTTGCACAAAGCGAGATAAGCAATATGACATTTGCAGCCATTCACATCCTGAGTGTAGAGCATTGTGCTCTCAACGGAACCTCTGAGGCTTCAGCCTGAAGAATGCCCCATAAGTGAAAATACAGAGAAATAGTGCATACTGGGGTGGAGGTTCCAGCTAGGGACAAGCACAATCAAGCAACCAAGTCACGAGTCACTAGCTCTTTGGAAAAGTGGCTCTGCTGACAAGACAATTAGGGCAGGATGATTTTGGCAAGCTCCATGTTGTGTTAGCTGCACAAACTTTTCTTTCCTCTTAGCAGTCTCTTAACATTTGGGTGGGGGCTTTTCACACTTCATGTAGAGATTGCTTCCCGTCACATGTCCTGCACTGAGCGCCATGGTAGATTGGCTAAGCACACCCAGCTCCACAGGCAACTCTGAGCCTAGAGGAGCTCAAAAAGATTTAAATGTGCAGCTTTCTTGGATTGGCAGCATTTTTGTGTTTCCCCTTTCTTCAGTACTTTCACATTATGTAAAGTAATTCTTATGCTTATCTCAACATTGTATGTTTTAAAAAATATGGGGGAGAGTAAGGGAGCAAGCTGTATTTGATGGGAAGCTGTCAAGCCCCATGAGTGCATCCTGATTGGAGTTTCTTCCCTCCCCCGGCCAGCCTGACTCTCCTCTTATGGGAAGAGACTGATTTTAGACTTATGGATGTTAAAATTATTTCTGTAATTTCCTGCCTACCTTCCTGCCCATTGTAAGAGCCTCTGTGTCCTATCCCTTCTTCTCATCCCCTCTCAGTATAGTTCTAAGGCCCCTGCATTTAAAAGACCACCCTCTCCAAAGAGTCTGCTTGGGCTCCATACCAACCCCTGCACCCAGATCAGTGCCCTAAGAGTGTTCTCATTATCTGGGGGTAGGACCAGGGCAGCACCCCAATATAGCAGGGGATCTGCTGAGTATGAGCATTGCAGAAGATTCTTGTGGCAAAACAAAACTCTCCAAAGGGGAGACATCCAAATAGATAAGATAAAAACTTCCACTTAATGCAGATTTAATATATGTGCATATATATATATATATATATATATATATATACTGTTCCATCCCACTTTATTCATTCATTTATACAACTTAAGTTCATTTAGTACTTCCTAAATACCAAGCACAGTTCCATGTGCTAGAGACTTAGAGGGAAGTTATCAAGTTCTCTCTCTTTGGAGCTAAAATTTTGGTGGGATAAAATAACACCAAAAATATATAAATGTCCATTTCAGGATATGACAAATAATATGAAGAAAAAGTAAGCTGGGACTAGAAAGTGATGGAGATTAGAGATGATATTTTAGGTGGGTGATTAAGAAGCCCTCACTAAGAAGGTGACACCTAAGCAGAGAGCTGAAGGAAGCAAGGCATAAATCATAAAGACATCTCAGGGATGAGCACTGCAGACAAAGAAAAGCCAAGTATAAATGTTTCAGGGCAGGAATATGCTTGGTAGGTTCAAAAAGCAGCCAGGAGACCAGCACGGCTTCCGTGCAAGGATCAAGAGGGGAAAGAAGTAATGAGGTCGTAGAGGAGAAGACTCTAATGAGCTCCACAGGGGACAGGCGCCATCTAACTGATGATGTAGAAAGGTTGCCCAGCTGCTGGGCAAGAAGAGCTAGAGAATGTAAGGACAAAAAGCATGGAGTCAAGTTTGGAGGCAGCTACAGTAATCTAGGCCAGAGGCAATGTGCTAGAACAAGGTTGTCACTGCGCAGGTGGCAGGAGAGAACAGTTTCTGAATACATATAGTAAAGAGAACTGCAGGATTTGCTGATGGATTGGGCTTTCTAGATAACCTTGGTCCTGAAACTTCAGGTAACAGAGTGGACTAGACAGAGGAGTAAATTTATCAGAAATGGAGACTTTTTGAACCTTTGCTCTTAGGAAGAGGTCAAGGCCCTCTGTAACTACCTCAGGGGATTTCACAGAAACGTTTCTCCTGTCTTTACAGCAAACTTGACTATTTCCACCCCAATGATTCCCTTGCAGAAGGAAAACCCAAGTGTGTGCAGAGCAGAGTGACTCAACAGGGGGGAAAAGTGGGGGAGCCTCCACACCCTCCCTGGCAGCCCTGTTCCTCAGAGTTCTGAGTGAAGGTGCAAATCTAGGAATGGCTCAGCCTTGAACTTCCTCACCAGGGTCCCGGATGCAGCTGTTGGACTGCAGCTACCAGAGCAGGAAAGCTGAGTGGGGGCAGGCAGGAGATCCTGGTGACCTTTCCACCCCCAGGCTCAGCCAAGAGCCAGGCCACCCTGGTGCTGCCTACAGCCCCTGTAGTAAAAACCCCTTGTTTTCAAAGTTTCTGCATTACAATATCCACACATTGAAACTTTCAGTGAACCGTCCTGGGAGGAGTCTGACCAAGGTTGCTGTCTGCGGTTAGCCTGGGCTGTTGAAGCAGAGACTCTGCTCAGCTCTTGTGCACCTGCACTGGGCGTAATCTATTTCTCTTCCGGTTGCCAGGGCAATGAAAACAACAGTGGCCACAGAAAGCCCCTTAAG
The DNA here is from genome assembly GCA_004027455.1 of Hydrochoerus hydrochaeris. Lineage (NCBI taxonomy): Eukaryota > Metazoa > Chordata > Mammalia > Rodentia > Hydrochaeridae > Hydrochoerus > Hydrochoerus hydrochaeris. The sequence goes on from PVLA01000008.1 coordinate 629,091, forward strand.
GCCACAGCCCAGGCTGATCCTGACCAACACAGCTTGATCAGACCCTGCCTCCCTGTCTCTTGCTTTTTTGATCATGCCTTGAAAATAGTATCTTCTCTGAAGCCAGTCACCCATCCACCCCCTCCCTGTGCTGAAATGGTCCTCGGAGCTTGACTAGCAGAGCTCTTCTCAGCACCCCAGGTTTCCGACTCCCAGCATCCCAGAGGGAAGCTGGGATTCCACATCCTGGCATGGAGTATATTCCATGATGAAATACTGTGGAAGCTGGTTTCTCCAAAGGACAGAAGAAATAGTATCCTAAAATGTAGCCTTCATGGCTGCTGACCCCAGCACTTGTACGCAAACACATGTGGCCTGGCGGCTTCTCTAATTAATCACTTTCACCTCAGGAGAGGCACAGGGCCCACAGGCCCTGCCTATTTGGAGAGATTTAGTGTGGCAAAGGTTCCAGGAGGAGGGAACACATGATTATGGTAATTTCTGACAACAGCTAATTGTGGTGCAAAAGGCTGGGAAATGAACAGCCTGTCCCACCCATTAGCTCACAAATAAACTTCAGGGACCAGTGGTGCCCTTGCTCTGCAGCAAAGCACATGCACAGGCCATGTGGAACTACAGTGATCAAAGGTGTCAAAGGCTCACTATCCTCCCTCACGCAGCCATCCAGACTGCAGTAAAAGGATCCCAGCACAAAGCTGCCTAGGTTCTTCACTCAGATTCATTAGGATCTACTATGGGAATAACCCTTGACAGTGAGACAGGAAGGTACTTGTACACTATTTTGCTTAGTTTTCCCCACAATTCCACAAGTTAGATGATGTTATAAATAAGAAAATCAAAGTTCAGAAAAGTTAGATGACTTGCTTGAAATCACACAGCAAGCAAATAGCAGGACTAGAACTTGAATCTGGATGTCATATTCCATATAATACTGCTTTATTGAAAGGCTTAAATAAAGTGCTAAGTTCCTTAATTATTTCACATAGTACACTAAGTTAGAGGTATCTTTAGTTTGCTAATCTTGCCATAACTAAGAATCACATCTAGGGTAGCTAACAACAGAAATTTGTTTTACTGTGATTATGGAGGTTCATATCTGAGATCAATGAGAGGTCAGGCTGGTTTCTTCTGAAGTCTCTCCCTTGTCTTATGGTTGGCCCCTCTTCTCTTACCTTCATGTAGTTTCCTTATGTTCCTGTCTGTGTTCTAATCTTCTTATAAGGAAGTCAACTACATTGGAGATTGGGGACCACACGAATGACCTCATTTAATATTCGATTCCATTTCAAAGGCCCTATGTCTAAGCAGTCATGATCTGAGGTATAGGAGATTAAGACCACAACATGTGGCAGCCGCCAGCACTCTGCTTTGGTAAGTGGCTGTGGCCTGGCAAACTGCGGCCACCCCAGGGCGAGAACCACGAGTGTTTCCTGAGACCCGCAACACGCCATGTTGGACTTGGGGTGCTGGGAAAACGGGCAGCCAGTTCACCCCTCTGCTGGGCAGCTGTGAGCCTACTGGTGCGGTGGGCTAAGAATCAAACATCCACCATACCCACCCCCCGCTAGCAAGTGAGAGCCAGAGATCTGAGCATGTCTTGCAAGTTTAACTATATGCGATATAGCAAGCAAGGGGGATTTTCTGCCATCTCTTTGAGGGAAAATATTTTTATCTCTGTTTTGCTCTGTTTTGATCAATGGTATTGCTCTATTCAATATTCTGTTCTTGTAATTTCGGTATTTCCTTCGATATTGCTCTGCCTGATTGAAGGAACAACTATTGTGAAGAAAGCCAGATGTACTATTGTGCCTATTGCTGTTGTCCCAGTGGCCTGCTGTGAGGTTCTGTGCCAATTTCTCTGCACTGCCTCAGTTGGCTATGTCCTGTCTTGTTCTGCTGTATTTTACTACCTTCAAAATAAATAAATAAATAAATAAATAAATAAATAAAATTAAAATAAATAAGAAAAAATTTTAAAAAGTAAATAACAACAACAAAACAGATCAACAAGGTACTGAGCAACCTGAAACATGATATAACTAAACAGATAATGGACTTAAAAAGCAAAAGGAGGAAAAGCAGGTGCTCTAAAGGATTTAACTGCATGTATATTTAAGGGTGTAGGAATGATAATTATGTTGCTAAGTTTTTGTTGGATCAGAGAACAGAGCTGTTTGCAGCCTCACTGTTTGAATGTCCACTTTGTATGCTTTGATTTTGTAACCTAAACAGCTACATCCAGGAAGACGATATGTAGTGTATCAACTAGTGATTTCTTACTGTTCATTTTTTTTGAAATTCTGTACTGTTTCTACCCTTTTTTTCTGTTTTGCTTTATTTTTCCCCTCTCTTTAAATAAAATTTTTTAAAAAGACCACAACATGTAAATTTTTGAGATGAGAATTATAACTCAGTTCTGGTTTTAGTTGCTCTGTAATGTACTGTTACATAAACAGTAATAGCAATAGTATGACTATAAAACAAATATAAAAGCATACAACTTTGTGATAAGAAGGAGAGTTTTTACTAAAAATCGATTTTCGGTTATTCTGCTTCGACTTTTTTCAGACAGCATGTACAAACTACTTTGGTCATTCGGGTTCCCTATGTTATACGGCTCCCTACTCATCAAACTGCAATATGCTGGAAAGTGAGATGGACCCAAATGACTACCATTCAAAGAAGACATGTCCTGAGAACAGTGACCTCCAGGTTCTGGGAAGCCTAAAGGGTAGGAATCACTTCCATTTGGGAGGACTGAGGAAGACTTCCTCGAGAGGGTGACTTTGAAGCTGGACCTTGATAGTCACATAGGATTTTAACTACACAGACAATGAGGATTTCAGTTTTTTGAAAAATCCATGTAGAATTTATATTGGATTTTAACTCCCCTTCTTCTGAATTTTTATATAGAAATGCGAATATCATTCTTCTGCATTTCCCTTGATAAGGACCATTTCCAAGGGGACCAGAAAGAAACAGGATAATGTGGAGAGAAATTACTTCCAGTGGCCTGCTTTGGCTGGCTGTATCTAAGTCTGTGCAGATGTGGGTGATAGGCTTCTATGCACTGTGCCACCCTCTTCCATCTTATCGTCTGGTGGCCCACCTGCCTGCAGCAGCCAGCAAAACGTTTGGTACTGTTGGGGGATTTGTGAGGGCTGTGGTCAGCCCTCCATTAGAAATGAAGAGGCCCAGGGCTGGGGATTTAGCTCAGTGGCTTAAGTGCCTGCCTGATGAGCACGAGGTCATGAGTTCAATCCCTGGTACCAAAAAATAAAAATAAAAAAGAAATGAAGAGGCCTTCCCAATGAAGCAGGCTTTGCCATGTATATCAGTAAGAGACTCAGCAAGCAGAACCACCATGTGGATTGGTAAGAGACTCATCAGCAAGACAAACCATGCCCTCCCATAAGCCAGTCAGTGCATGGGATGGGAAACCAGAAGAGTATCCCCAGCCGCTATCCCGTAGTAAAAGGGGGGCTCTGTGTAAGATGATAGCAACTGAGGTGAAAGGAATAGTTGGATGCTTGTATTATTTGGTTGGGTCTTGCAGACCTGGGGCTGGTTGTCTGGGCATCTACTTGGAAGACCACAATGTGCATTGTGGCAACTGTGGGGGATTTCCTCCTGTATAGTTTTTGAAATCCAATGTTTTGATCCATTTTACTGATTTTTTTTTTTCTGTGTCTAGTGGCCTGAGAAACTACTTTGAAGAAAGCAACGTGCAGTATCACAACCATTGTTAAATTCCTATTATCCTGTTTCATAAACCTATACATAGCTATTAGGGTTTTTGTTTTGTTTTGTTGTTTTGCTTTGCTTTGCTTTGCTTTTGTTGTTGTTGTTTTGGGTTTTTTGTTTGTTTGCTTGCTTCTTGGTTTATCTATTTTTTTCTTTTTTCTCTTTAAAATAAAATAAAATTAAATTTTAAAAAAAAGAAAGAAGGAGGAAATTCATTTCCTAAGAAAGGTCAAGATACACCTTGAGTAGACAGAGGCCTCCAGGACCATGTGCCTCCAAGAACAAGGATTTTTTTTGTTTGGTTCCCCAACCCCACTCTCTAATATGATTTATAACGCTGACCTTTTTTCTATTATTTGCCTACAACTGTCTTTTAATAGAGGAGATGACCACTGAAGCCACAAAACGGGCTTGCTACCCTGGGAAGAACTTGCAGGTTATAAACCAAGCATGTGGGGTATGTTTTGTGCTTAGTTCTTTCTGCTGGAATAGGCCTTATTCCTTTCTCTCATCCAGTCTAATTATTTCCTACACATTCCTGGAACCTCAGATCCAAGGGTCTCCCTTTAAAGAAACCATTTCCCCTCCACAAATTTGTGTCTTGGTAGATTATTGTACCACATTATTCTCATTACACTCACCTTCATGGCTGGTAGTTATATCACACTTGTATCTCCTACATCTCACCTGAATCTCCACAAAAGCAAACGTTACTTGTGACTATCATCATGTCTGACACATAGAGGGTCCTCCACATATAATTCTGGACCAGACCATTGGCTGATCCAATTTGAGTGCTTTGACCTTGATCCTCAGACCATACAGAAACCTGAAGTCCACCTTAGAATTTCCATTCAGGATTGAAGATACCATTCAGGCGTAGTGGCAGACACCTGTAATCCCAGCACTCAGGAGGCTGAGGCAGGAGGATCATTGTGAGTTCGAGACCAGCCTGGGCTACAAAGTGAGCTCAAGGCTTCTCTGAACTGCATAGTGAGACCCTGTTTCAAACCAAAACAACAACAACAACAAATTGATGATACCAGTAAGAGATTCCACTGATCCTCTATGTCTGTTAGGAGTAGAAAACAACTCATTCATTTAAGAAGAAAAAAGAAGTTATGAAAAGCCAGCAGGGTAGCTCAGAGTATCTAAAATTGTGCAAAACTGAACTCAGAGACTCCACCAAGAACAATGCCCTGAACGAGGACATAACTGGGCCAGGAAAGACACTACAGTCATTGCTCCTGGGCACTGACCCAGACCTAGTCTATGTGCCGAGTCAGCAATGGATTGTGTGCACTGGTTATAGAAACACAGTCCCTGGAAACTAAATACAGAAGCACCTCTGTCCTGCCCTCACCAGAAAGCAGTATGGTCAAGGCCTGTTTTTGTTCTGTTTAGAGTCTAGGAAAGGCAGTTTTGATTGGTGGAGACCAAGATAAGATGCCCGTTATTCAGCTACAAAGTAAACTGAGGAAACATGGAGTCTGCCCCACATTCAACTTCTCTAAGAGAGAGGCAGACTCAGTTGAGGAGATACTCTTGAAGGAAAGGGGTTCAGTTACTGGGCACTCAAAATGAATGACAGTTAGTCACAGTCCTCTGGAATTTGCCTGGTTCCTATTTCCTCACCCTTCCTTCCCTAGCCTCCATGAACTAAGCCCCCTATTATGGATTAAAAACTGGTGGCCAGGGCTGGGGATTTAGCACAGTGGCATAAGTGTCTGCATTGCAAGCGCATGGTCCTGAGTTGGATCCTGGTACTGATTTAAAAAGAAAAAAATTGGTGGCCAACTTAACACCAGTTGAATTAAATAAGCATGGTGCTGAGTACAGATGGCCCACCTGAGGAAAGTTGCCAGCATAAAGAGATGTGGGGAAGAAGAGTGAGGCATGGTGGGTTCTCCTAGTGTTGTTGTTTGGAGCCATTGGTTCTCCTGGAGGAGCTTGTCATGGCTGGCTTCCCTGATATGAATTCAGCCATTATCATTGGAGGAACTCAGGACCTTGTCACTGAGTGTGGCTGTGGTTCACTTTGGAGGAGCTCAGTCCTTACTTTGAGCATCACTTCCTGGCTCCAGGGGAAAGATACATACTGTTTAATCTTCAGAAGTTGGTCACGATGGCTTCCTGATATGCACTCAGCTGCTCTCATCATTGGAGACCTCCCTGTTGCTGAGGATGGCTGTGGTATTTTCAGGGGATCCCTAGTCTTTATTTTGAGTGTCACTTCTTTGCTCCAGTGTAGAACCCTCAACCTGCTGACACAGATCCTTCACCCCACTGGCACAGACTCTCTACCTTCTACCACTGACCTTTGGGCCTTCCCAGTGAAGATCTATAAAGCAGACTTGCATGAGTCAATTGTTATGGGCTCAGAACTCCAGTTGGACTTCTGTGAGAGGCATTGTCATGGGCTTTAGGTCTTCAGATGGATTCATGAACAATATCACCTTGGAATCCAGGCCCTCAGCTGGATTTTCTAGGTCTTTAGTGTTGTGGACAGATTCCCTGCACTTTCTTGTATTTAACTGTGGGTGACCATCATAAAATAATATAAACTCTGTGTTCTGTATATAATTATTCTCCTTGCAACCTCCTGACTGTTTTCCACATATCAGGATTTTCTAGATGATTCCTCCATTTTATTTGCTTAACCCTTTCTTCATGTGTTTATTTCAGTTCTGGTTGGGAATGGTGGTACATGTATGTAATCTTGGAATTGTAGGAGGTTAAAGCAGGAGGACCACAAGTTCAAGCTCAGCCTGCACAATTTAGTGACATAGCAAGATCCTCTCTTAAAATAAAACATCAAGACAGGCTGGGGATGCATTTCAATGCCTACTACAAAAAATAAATAATGCATATCAATTTTCTCCTTCCACATCACATGGCCAGCTTTATACATGAGTGAGACCAACAGCAAGCCCATCATACTGGTTTTTTTTTTTTAAGTTCAATTTGTTTCAAAACTACTCTGATCTTATGCAAATAGCAGTGATTTCACATTTGCACAATAGGGAAGTGTCACTTCTCTCGTGTGGCCACCGATGTCAGTGTCTGAAATAGCTATTGTCAGTGAATATTATGCTCTTAACGTTATCCAACAAGTGTATTCTTTGGTCAAATGAATTTGAGAAAATTTACCCCTGGTGAGTCACGATATACACTACAGAATTAAAGGCTCTGAAAAATAATTAAAGGAAGAAACCTATTAAACTTCCAACGCAACATTTGCAAAGTGTATTTGACTACAACCCACCCCCATATTTTGGTTGCCCATATTTTTGACTGTAACTCCTTTGTACAGTCAAAATGTGCTTCCACAGAGATTCCTAGAAGGAATCTGCTCAGAAGATTTACTCCTTTTTTTTCTGCCTATTCTACCTCCCTAATTAAAATTATCATGAGGTGAGTGAATCTGATGTGGCTGGAGAAAGGGTACAAGGAAGAGAGAAGGGAAGAGTACTGCAGATCCTTGCTATTCAGAGTGCTTCATGGGTCCCCAACATCTCTATTGCTCAGAAACTTGGAAATACAGAGCTCTGTATCCTCCTCCCACCCCAGGAAACCAAAATCTGCATTTCAGAAAAATGATTCCTATGCACGGTAAAGTTTAACCTGTGCTGGCATAGATGACTCCTACAACTACAAATTTCAAATCCTCATGATAAACATTTGAGGATTTCAACTCATGTTTGAATTCCCTTAAGTAGGTTTGGTTCCTCCCACTAGGATTGTACAGAGCTCAGCATTCTTTCACAGGGTGGGCCTATAACCTTCGGAATTCCAGGACTTCAAACAAACCCTTAGCAATTTTGTGGTTGAGCCACAAAGAAGCTGAGTTGACTTCTGTGATATTTCCTAGACCATCCTATGGGGATCTTCTGGTCCCTGACATTATGAGATGAACCATTAGTACCATCATTAGCTCCTTGCACACCAAGGAATTACTACTGTAACTAGCTGCAGACCAGGTAGCATTTAGAAACCTAATTCTGCACTGAGTATGGAAATTCTAAAAGGGCACTTAATTAGCCTTCTGTAAAAACTAAAAGTCTATCAACACCATTGCTGTGTTCAACAAATGGGATGGATTTTTAAACAATGTACACTGTCACCAGAACCACTTTTGGTCTCTGGATTTCAGCCTCCCTGCCACCCTGTTATCTGCGTTAGGTTACAAAAAGGTGTTACTATTTCCTAAATAGCCCTGCTTTGTGGGGTAGGATTTCAAGGGACTAGGAGGCAGGCCAAAGTTCCAGTACTGGCTCTGACTTTTAGCAGTCCAGTGAAGCCAAATGTTTTGCTTTATCTCTCTTTTCCATGAATATCTTCCTCTAAAATGAGGCTATGAGTATTGGCTACACAGAACTGTTTTAAGGAGGACTCCTTAAACAAGGCATGAAGAGCATCAGCATAGCACTTCACTGGCATGAAGAGCTCCAAACATATGAGACCCTCATGGAGGCCATGGTTCCCAAGCCTGCACACAGAGTAGAGCTCAGCCTCCCCTTCCCACATGCCTCAAGCCTGAAGTCAGCAGCCTCTGGCCCTGCAGCTTAGAAATGACACTCTAGATCTGCTTTCTCTCCCTTCAATCCCTGTACCCACCCATCTTCCACTCCATAATGACCACACTCCATAGGACCCAGAGACTGCCTGGAGAAACCTCCCTCACAGCCCTGACAGTCCTCTTTAACCTGTGACAGGCTCAGGAAGGAGGCAAAGAGAAGAGCTCAGCAGGAAATGAGAATGGTAAGACTGGGGCTCTTCCCTCTACAGACCTACAACCTGGGGTCCATCTCTTCTGCTTCTAAAAGGGAAGGAAGTAAAAGGAACCTTCAGTGTGTTTTCTTTATAGTCTATGGGACAAAGTAAATAATGGTCCTGCTTTCTTCCTTTAAACTTGAGGGTGATAGAAATTGATTCTATTCATCAATTTTCATACAGCTCTCATACAATTCTAATATGTGGACACAAACTGAAGATTCCAGAAGGGAAGAGACAAAGATCTGACCATCAGATAAAGCAACTCTGAGTGACAAGTTGAGACTGAATGAAATCATCAACCACCAAATGATGATTGTTCCAGACCCACTTGTGGGCTCACTGTCATTACCAAGGGAAAATCATTGCTAATCTTCCCAGATAGAAGTGTCTTGTAGCTAAGATAATTGATAGTGCTCACATTAATAATACTACCAAGGTGGAGACAACAATGATTGGTGTTAATAAATAGCAAGTCATGTGTTTAACTGCACTGATAAACAAATATGTACAATAAGAACATTTTCTAAAATATGCTCCAGATATAGTTGTGGTTCAAATCGTCAACAACAAAGAAAAATGTATCAAACATCCTGTGTCTTAAAGTATTTAAAGGAGACCCAATTTCTAAACCCAGGTCTGAGATAGACCAAAGGAGACAATGTGGATCCCAGATGCCCATCTTTCCCTGTCTCAGGATCCACTAGCAACTGCACCTCAAACGTAGCCCACAGACCAGCATGGCTGACATCATTGAGCCCTTCAGGGATACAGAATCACAGGCCCTATTCCAGATCTATGGGAGCAGAACCTGCATTTTAACAAGACCTACAAGTGATCCTGGTGCTCATTATGGTTTGAGAGGGCTGTTTCAGAACTCCAGAAACCAAGAGGGTTGCTACACTCATTCTCTGGGAGCAGTCAAGATAGGCAGATTCATTCTGTCACATGCATACAACTAGAAATGGACAATACCAATACCTATTTGCAACATTACTCACTGAAGACAAGAGGAATGTACCTTTTTTTTAGAGACCTCTGACAGTTTCCTACTTAGATACATTAATAGTTACAGCATTCACCGAATACCCATGGAGTCACACGATCCCAGCAGGAAGCCTAGTATTGCATGTGATGCAGTAAACTTGTCTTGGCCTCGCTCTTGCTCTTGTTCTTTATAGCCATGCTCATTAACCTTCAAACAGCAGCTGCACTGTAACAGGGGTGTGCTGTAAAGTGCAATGACAACGGATTGTGCAACACTGGTGAGATGGAGACATGGACAAAGGATCAGGAGAGGAGAGGGAACCATGGTTTACAACATGTCCATGAATTAAGACCAGCATGATGTGCAGGGCTTCAGGAAGAGATGGGGAAAGTAGACAGGAGGTTGACAATGAGAGCCCATGTCTGGCTTTCATTAAGTACACTTAAATGTTTAATTAGGACCCTGTGAATTTCTCAACATTGCTAACAATTTATGCTTAGAGTGTTTAATGAAACAGTTTGAAATGGACAGAAGAACCTCCATACCATAACATTTTCATCAGATTTTAAAATGCACCCAAAGTTTGTGGGCAACACAGAAAAAGGCATATTTATTTATGTATATTGTGAAAATAAATCATTGCAATCTGTGTCATCAACAGCCTACCTCTGACTGTATGTCTTTGCCATTTGACCCATTTTTCTCTGTCTCTCAGAAAACAGCCAGAAAAATCACAACATAAAACTGAATGAGCATTCTTCTACTTCCAAATGCTATCATAAGCTGGATAGTTAAGTTTTACAGCAATCTGGGGGAAGACTGAGTAAAGCCAGTTTTAAAAGGTTCTGAGGTGCTTTCTTCCTTTGTTAAGAATCTATTTCCATGAGAAAAGTACTTTTTGGCATGCAATTGCCAATCATTAGTACTTATCTGAATTTTAATTTCCATATTTATTCATATGTCTTCCTTTCTGCAATCCTCTCCCAAAATTTCCAGGAAAGAATCCAATGATCCAATGCTTCTCCAACTCTACCCTTATCACCTCAGGAAGAAAGAGCAGGCTTCAGCGCAGGAGCTGGAAAGAGCCTGACTTGAACAATGTAGGAATGTGTGACATTTTTTTTTTTGGTCCTGCCCCTTTTTTATAAACCTCCTTACCGTGAATCATCTCAAGTTTCTGAAGAGGTATGAATTGTATTTAATTAAAGCCTGAGTGATGGAAGTGGACAAAGAGTTATTTCGAGGCTGTGCACACAACCTCAGCCCCTCTTATCAAGCTTTCAGAGCTCTATTTTAAAAGGTTAGGGGTGGTAGGAAGCAATTATGTCTTTTCTCTACAGCTGCCAGAAATTACTGCCTTCAGAGTAATTATTACCAAATAATTGTCCCTTTCTTCCCTGCTGATAGGGTAGAGACTCAACTGAAGTAGATTTTGTATTTGCTGAATACAAGTTGGGTAGCTGAGGTCAACAATCATCCATGGAGTATTTCATTATCATGCCTATTGGCCATAGAGAAAAACTAAAATTCATTTAATACCAAAGAGAAAACCATCAAATATCGCTTCCCTAAGATCATGCTGATTACTTAAATTTGAGCAACTGGAGTTGAAATAAATGCTTATTTTAGCTTAAAATAAACTGTTCTCAGCTGTGGGTGAATTCCAGACGATGGTAACAAAATGAGCATTTTCTGGAGCCTTGAATTTTAAGTCTAACACCTGACTTATCTCTAGAGTGGTAATTGTGAAAAGATAGTGCTAATAATCCCTTCCTGCAGGCTTTTATGACATTCTCAGGGAGTTATTAAAACTGTCTACTTGGCTTGTCTTGAGCAGTTGCAAAGTCCAAGTTCTCCAAGGGATTTCTCAAACTTGTCATCAGACTGAAGATAAGATAGGATATAACATGAGTGAAAAGTTTCACAAATGTGGTAGAGTCATCTTTTAAGCTTCCATCTATCCAGAATGCCTTAGACATTGGGAAAATGAAACTTTCCATATTAACAAATATTTAGGTGCAATTCTATGTTGGGTAATGGACAGAAGCAAATAAATGTTGTCAGAATCTTTAAAATCTGGTGATGAGAAAAGAGAAAGGTGAAAGTCTCTATTCTCTCTCATTGATGGAACTTTAATATGAACTGATAATCTTGCATTATTGTTTGATATGTATAGCACATTGTTCTAGGAGTGTGGGGAAGAGCCTGAGGTAACCAAGGCAAGACCTGCTGCTGGAGGAGTTCACAGTGTATCTCCTTGCTCTTTCTTAAAGGAAGGAGAACAGTAATGACGTCCCTAAATTGAAAGTCATAACATTGGGATTTAGCTTCACCACTGACCAGGTGTAGATCTTCAGCAGGTCACTCACTTCATGTCTTCTTTCTCCCTCTACAAATTGAGAATAAGGATACTCTAGTCACCCACCTCATAAGATTGTTATAAAAAAAAAACTAAGTGAAATTAAACATGAATAATCTTTTTAGAAATTACAAAGCATTATGCAAATGCGAACATTATTATAATTATGGATCACATCGAAACCAATGCTATATTCCTTAAAGTAATGCTCAATCTACATAAACGATAGCCTTACCTAGCTACTCCTATCTTCTAAATCACTTAAAAATGAGCATGTAAAAAGCACCCTGGCTTTCCTTCAAAGGCAAAGATGTACTGTTAATATTCACTTGAGTCTGGTATCAACAGTATAGAAGGTGCTCAATAAATGTTGAAAATAGAGGATTTTTTTGGGGGGGTCCACAGTCAGGTTGAGGAAAAGAGCCAAATGGGGCATTCTGGGAACTGTACATGGGAAGACTGGGCTCGGAACCATGCATCTTAGTGGTCATAGTCTCTCTCTTATGTAATAATGTCAATGTCAGTAATAAAGGTTATTTTGCAGTGATTCACCTTGCTCTGGGGACTGTCACATCCAGCCACTGGGGTAAGGATACATTAAAGCTTTATGCTGACAGATGTGTAGTGGAGGACTACACTCATACCTTGAAACTTGTCAAATTTGGTACTTGACATATTTTGACATGAAAATTTTGTTGGTGTCAGTTGCCTTGGGAATCAATACCAGCCAAAGCAATTTATTTGGTGCTTGTTGTTTTGGGTACTTGTTGCACCTCCCACAACCAATTAATGACAAGTACCACTGTAGTTCCACCTATGTTTGGTCTTATGTTTCAGTTAAGATAAGTAGTACACACACACACACACTCATGCATGCACACACACTCTTTTTACTAAGAAAAGCTTAAGATTGCTCCTAAGGAGCCACTTTGGTAGCAGAGGCTCAGCTTCTGTCCTCTATCTGCTCCTCCATCCCTTCTCAGATCCTGCCCAGGTATGGCCAGATTCCCACCACCACCGCTGGTCCAGGCTTCAGACTTCCTGTGCCAACAATCAGCAGTTTCTGCCTCCTCCTCCTGAAGATCCTGGGACCATGGGTCTAGGAGCCCTTTCTTGCATGTTCCTCCTCATTTGGTTTGTTGGATGTATTGGCAAGTACTGCAAGGCCCTTCATTTGCTGTTCTAAGCTTGGCCTTAGATTTCTTTGCCTGCAGCCTTTTTGGTTGCATTTCCTCTTCCTCTGCCTTTTTCCCAAGCCCCTTCATAGGATGCTGTTGTATGGCTTTGGCATTTTCCCAGCTCTTTCTAGTCAGGAAGCAGAGGTGTCAAAAGCTATTTATTGATCTACGCTCTCATTGATCTAAACTTGCCCAGCCATTATTTGTGATGCATTTTAGTTTTAGTTCTTTGGGTTTCCCCATGGTACTTCCTAATTAGGATAAATTAATTTATTTGGCTGTGGTTCTGGGGGTGGCATTATGAGGAAACATAGAGCAGGGACGGGAAAAGGCGCTAAAAAGAATAAATTAAGAAACTGTGGGCAGCTAGGGCTTCCCCAATAAGAAAATCTGTTGGGGGACTGTGTAAAACAATCCTCAGAATGAAGATAGAGATGCTGGCTTATCTATCCAGCCATCCCTGTCCTTCCTTGACCAAAGGTTATTCTTAAGACAATCATTCCTTGTCCTTGCAGCCTAAACTGCATGCTCCCAGATTCATTCTTACAGCCAAAGAGAATCCTCTGGCAAAGAGGAATAGCAGATTGTCCATTTCTACAGCACCTCAGTCTACAGTTGAACACCGTGGTGGCCAAGGAGACATGGGTGGGACATCAACTGAATCTTCTAGAAGAATAGTGGCTGTGCCTGCTCAGAGTCCCCTTCTCAAAGCAACTTTTCAGAAATTATCATGGGTTGAGTGCCCAACATATACAACAGATTAGACTCAGGCAAATATAAAGGTATGTAAAACAGAGTTCTTCCCCACACAAAACTTTTGATGTAGGAGACAAGCAGAAATAAAAGTTGCTAAAAGTGGAGAAGAAAAAAGAAGTGTTGTATTAGAACCATGAGTCACAGGCTGAGTGCCAGAGAAAGATGAGATTAATTTCAACTAGAGAGAAAAAGCTATCAGTGCAGTTTTCCAAAGCCAAAATATTTTCAACATATGCTAAATCAACAAACATCCAATTCCCACCAAATGCAAGAAAAGAAACGTTCTTTCATGGGGCTCTAAAGCTAGAAAATAGCAAGAAAATCACACCATTTGATCTCTTTCCATTAAACTAAGTGTCACGTATTTTGATATGACTCAGTCAGATACATTTAAAATCAAATTATAACACTAAGAAGTCCCTCTTGCTCTATATTTAATCATACATTTGTAGTCTGTTACCATTAACAAATTGAAATATTTAGCATTAGTATTAACAGATTTTGTGAAACTCCCAACTCAGCAAGTGTGACTTTCTCCTGCCTCCCTGTGACAAGAAACCACTCTACATGGCCCTGTCTTTGAAAGACAACTTTGGAAAAAGGCCCAGTGAGATCTCAGCAGTTTTCCAAATCCAGGTGTAGGAAGTAGATGACCTCAGCATCAAAGACAAGGGTTGAGGAGAAGAAGAAAAGCACAGAAGACAGATGGATGAGTCAGCCCACATTCAAGGAGAGCTGGGGTTTTGTTGGGAGAATCTCAAGCTTTCATTTTGTGGTATTTGGAGGCTTAATTCCCAGCTTCTAATTAAATGTATAAACTGTAATCACAAAGATATTTCACAGTTAGTTTCTTAGATCTAGAAGAGATTATGTGAACCAGTTTGAACTGGGGAGAGGCATGGAGAAGAGAGAGGTAAGGAGAGGGGTCAGTAAACACCTCCAACTTACTGACTTGGGCTGGGGCACCATGGGAGAAGAGGGGAAGTGGAGGGATGGGTGGGACCTTCTTTTCCTTTCTGCTCAGATCTTGTTTCCCTGACTCTGCTGACTGCCCTGCTCCAAACAAAGACTCAGATATGCATCTGAAAGTTTGGAAACAGAGAAAAAAGTAGTGACTGAACCTCCAGGTTATCACTCAAGTTCATATGTGGGTGTGCCCCTGCCATGATCTTAGAAAGGAAATGCTATGTGGCAATGATGGGAAGGACAGAGTTGTGTGACTCTGTCTAGCCTCACACTGCCCATTCTTGCCTTTGCTGTCAGTAAGGAACTGTGGGGCAAAGGATATTTCTTGAGCTTCTCCTTTGATCACCTTTATAATGACATATCCTGGCCAGAGGTGTCAAGACCCTGCAAAGAAGTTTGTTTTCTAGATGGGAGAAATAACCAGAAGTCCAACTCAAAGAGAAATATGTCTTAGGAACTTTATACAATGTTGCTCTGTGATCAGCTACCCATCACTGCTCAATAATCACACAAAAGAATTGCCAGGAATAACAAGTTCTAGATCATTCAGGCTCATCCTCCAAACAGAAAAGTTTTCAGGGCCGGGGAAATAGCTCAGTGGCACAGTGCCTGCCTGGCAAGCAAGAGGTCCTGAGTTTGATTCCTGATACTCCCCCCCAAAAAAAAGCAAAGAGAAAAGTGATTAATCACTGAAGTTTCAGACCCAATCCTAGCCTTTCTCCTCTCCTATGGTCTCCAAAACTTTTTGAAGAGAAGGAATGAAATGATAATGTGTGGTTAAACAAAGGCCTCCAAAACAGCCATGAAATGTAAGAACTGTCATCTTCCATTTTACAGATGGATCAAGATTGAAGAACTTGCCCCAAATCATGCATCTAACAGTGGTAGTGATACGCTGAATTGAGCTTTGGTTGACTACAAGGCCTACACTCTTCCTACCCCAACACCTTGACTCTTTCTTGACCAGGAGCATGTGTGCTATTAAATATTTGGACATTTATGACTGGAAAACAATGATAAGGATGGTTGTTAACCTTCCATACTGGTTTCATGGAATTTTGGGACTCAGTTTCCTCCTTTCCAACATTGAAAAGAAAATATTACTATCTACCTCCAAAGGATGTGAAAAGGACTACACGAGATATTGTTTGTAAAACACTTAGCACACTACCTGCATGTAGTCATATTCGGTAATTGCTGGTGATTATTGTTTGTAGTGTCTAGACTCAGAACCCTCAGAAGGGTTTTCTAATAACATATTACCCAGAATTAGATTAATTATAATTTAATCTTTGGGGGATTGGGGGGCTTTTGTTTGTCTGTTTGTTTGTTTTGTGGGTTTTTTGGGTTTTGGGGGGGGGTTGTTGGGTTTTTTGTTTTTGTTTGGTACTGGGGATCCAACTCAAAACTCACGATCTTGTACTTCCACGGCAGGTGCTTATGCCGCAGAGCTAAAGCCCTGGCCCTGTTTTGTGTTTTTTGAGACAAGGTCTCACTATGTAGTTCAGGCTGGTTTTGGACTCACTATGTAACCCAGGTTGGCCTTGAACTTGTGACAATCTATCTGCCTTAGCTCTGATTACAAGTGTGCACCACAATCCCCAGCAGATCTTTGGGTTTTGATGTATTCTCATTATTGGTCCATTCATGGTTGTCTTTATTTATTAATTATTAATTATGAATTTATTTCACAAGACTGCCATTTAACATGAGTTCTATACTTTTGACAATAACTTACAGCCTTTATGTAATACAAAGGATTTCATAGGTATATAATATGTCTCCTTTCCTATACCTATCCCCAAATTCTTAGTGTATCAGCATATTGAACTTACACAATGCTTATGGCATAAGTAAATCAATATGTGCAATATTTCTTCATTGACTACTTGTGCTGAGGTAAAGTTTGTAAAGTCTGTGTTTATATGCCAGGTTTTAATTATGATTAGTCCCTTACTAGAACTTTCTGCAAAAACCAACTCTAAGACATCAGGATCATGTGGACTGGAAGCACCCAGAACTAGAAGTGTCTGGGACTTTGCATTTCTACCACCCAGATGCTCAGTCAAAGACAGACTGGTACAAGAGGATGGAGGGTTAGTTTCTTTATCTCCAGCTAGTATAGTTTAAATTGTAGTATAATTTAGACTTCATAGCTGTCCTGAGTATTAAGCTGAGTGGATTTTCTTTGGAAATCACACCTTTGCCTTTACTTGGCTTGCTTCTCCCATTCCTTTCCTGGTTTCTTCTCAGCGCGCTTTAATTACTACATCACATGCATCCTCTTCATGGGCCACTTCTAGGAACCCGACCTAAAACAAGTTGTTAAAATCACCAGACTAGTTCCCTCATAACTGTACAGTCAGCTAACTGAACTCCAGGCAGACTTCGCAAAGGACAACAATGTGGGTTGCAGGTATGGGTGTAGCTAGATGAACTGGAACATAACCTCACCAGAAAGCACTCAGATCTCAAAATAGCAAACCAGAAAGCACTCAGATCTCAAAATAGCAAACCTCTTAAGAAAGAAGGGTGATTCCTTAAGCATTCTAAACAGGGCCTAAACAGTCACAAACAAATATTTATTCAAAATTGTTTTCATTCCTCCTCTTTGTTTTCTACCTATTTTGACTGCCAATCTCCATTAGCACCTAAGGAAACTGAATAAACATTCCACTGAAAAGCATGCATTTTAAATGACAAACAGGTATTGAAAGTGAAGAGACCTACAGATAAGGGTAGAGGTAAGTCTCAAAAAAATAAATCCCTGAGTGAAAATCAGTACCTGAACAACAGTCAACAGAAACTCAATAGAAGAACATTGCGCACCTATTTAAAAGGCATTAGCCTGTAAAAAGGCCTATGCTACAGGGCTCACAGCCCTACATCAGATGGGGAAGAGGCCAGGTCCTTTGTGTACTGTGACTCCTTGGAGGGTCACAGCAATTTGGGATGCAACTGCTACTTCCTAATTCCCCAGTTAGAGGAGGTAGGATGAGTCACAGGAACCCAACAGGTCCTTGGGGAACAAGCCCTTGGGAAACTGGCAACTTTATGGGGAGAAAAATGGAGACCATATCTCAGTTTCCTAAGCCTCCTTCTCCCAATTTGTTCACCACTGCCATAGTTCCAAGTAGCAAATACCCACAATTTGCTTTTCACCCTCCCCCACACCATCTAGATTAGAAGCAGTGGTGGGGCAAATGAATGAAGATTTCAGTTCTAAGAGCTGAAACCATGGAAAAACTTCTTGACATGTATTTCAATTTTTGGGGACATATATTTGAGAGAAGTATCAACTGAAGAACAATGAGAAGCAAAATGGTTCTCTGTTAAACAGATTGGGTCACAAAGCCCAACTGCCAGTTCAAGTCCAAAACCAGTTCACACCCACTGTGTATCCTGGAGCAAAACTCTTCAACCCTGTATGCCTCCTTTTCTTCATTTGTCAGGTTAGGATGATGATACTACCACCCATCTCCCAGAGTGGTTGGATTAAATAAGCTAATATTTGAAAAGTGCCTAGCTGAGTACCTAACTCAGAGTAAGTGGTCACTAACCATAACATGTGTTTGTGTTGTAATAATTGCTGCTGTTACTGAAATCACCATTATTTTTAGCATCATCATTATTGTCATCGTTAAACCCTTCCCTGACTAAGAAAGTTTACAAACTGGAAAACATGTCTTTTTAATTTAAGATAAAAAAACATCTGCCCTGCTCTTTTAACCCCCCAAAGCTGAATAAATCTCTCAGTTTGTTGACATGCATCTTGATTTAACAGCTTACACTGTAAACTCTTAAACCAAAAACATCTTGCAACTTCCCTAATGCTTCAGAAAGTCAAGGGATTCAAAATACAAAAGCTCTAGTTATATTTGGGTGTGGAAATTACAGTACGGAAAGTATAGGTCAAATAAATCAATTCAATGCTTTTCTTCCTGTAGGGAGGCACATTGCTGCCTCTTTTGAGCATTAGACAATACCAAGAATCAGTAGTTTCAGTTTACTTTTCTTGTTGTTCCACCTAAGTGTTTGTTTTAAATCAATTGATACATAATAAGAAAAATGTGTTCCTCTTCTCTCCATGTTCTACAGTGAATCTTACATGCAGCACCAAGAGTATCATTAGTCTATCATTCAGTAACTCTTAATACTGGTCTAATGCTCAGACTAGTCTAGTATTCAATTTGGCTTTCTTCTCAAGAAAATCATGTTATTTTCTCTGTCACTTCATGAACAGGGTCCTTGTCATCCAAACCAAGTCTCCTCAGAGCTTTACTCTGTGAAGACTTCCCAGAGCATCTCTGAAAGGTTGCAGTTCAGGTAGAATGTCACAAGAACCAACCCTCCCACTGATCATGGGCTATTACGAGATGTTGAGTAAGAGAGGACATAGGAAAGTCATGGAGGTGCTCCTCCATGGAAGGAAGCTTAAGGGTCCTGCTACTCATGTATCCACTCTGGCAATCTCCCCATTTTGGGGCGTTTCTCTCTGCTAGAGGATCTAGAGCTCTAAATTGGCCAGTGAGATGTGCCTGCTGCTTACCTTTAAAAAAAAAAAATCAGGATATTTCTATTTGTCCAATTGCTCCACACTTAAGACATCAAGATATAAGGAAGAAAGACCAGGCATGGTGTCAAAGTTTTGATTCCTAATCTTGGCTTTTACTAATTGTGTGACCAAAGGCAAGTCACTTAACCTCTTCAAGCTTCCAGTCTCTCACTTATAAAATGGAGAATGAATGCCTGCCCCAATCCTCACAGGATTATAATAAATCCCAAATGTGAATATGAACTCCATGAGTCAGAATTTTGTGTCCTATCTACTGTTATTTATTCTCCACTTTCAAAACATAATGTTAGTGTTCAATAATTCCAGTATCAAAAATTACGAAATTATTTTCCAAAGAGTACAAGAGTATTGCATTCCTAACACAAGTTGTAGCTTCCTCTTTTCTTCCCTTTGGTTTCAGAACTATAATGTAAGTACATAGTCACTTTAAAATTCTTTCTCATTTTCCGCTCTCTCTAATGATATGGTGTCATGGGCCAAAAGATAGACCAGGAGATCTTGAGGTTGCTACAACTTGCAAGTGACGCAAATTGTCATTAGCAAACTGCACCCGAAACTGAGAGCGCTTCACCCAAAATGATCCCAGGAGAAACAAAGGCTGTGTTCACAGTTTAAGGAACACATTGACACAACCTAGAGGTGTTTTAAAAACACTCATTATTGCTACAGCAGGTCATAAGCGAAACTAAACCAACTGCACTTATCTGGAATGATTTAAAAAAAAAAATAATGCTACCAACGCATTTCACATGTGCTGAACACTCCAGGCTAAATTGGTTGGGAGACATAAGGCCATCAGTGCATTCAAAGAAAGTCGCTGCAATTATCACTAATTAACCGGCCCTAACAGTTGGCAGCCAGTTGGAGAGGTTTATGCTTGAATGTAAATGAGGGAGTAGGGGCTTGCAGGAAAGAGTCGATGTAGAGTATTTGTTTTGTTTTGACTTCTTTCCAGACATATTTCGTTTACATAAATATTTGAAAGTTGGATCAGACAGGATTTGCAGCACAATAGTATCAGGAATGTCTTTATAAAAACTTTGATATGGTCTAAATTAGGTTTCAAGTAGGGGAGAGGAAGTCGTGGGAGCAAGAGTCTTTTTCAATATATAACTCCACCTCTGACTGCCACACTTAATAAATCACAGGTATGCTGCACTTAACAACAGCATTTTCCATGCCTAGATTTTAGCTATCGATTTCAGCAGCAACAACTGCCTAGGAGACTTGCCAGCCTTCTGGTTTCACCATTGAGTATGACCTTCAGTTGACCTTGGTCTCTGGGATTTGAGGGTTAAAATTGGCATTGGAGCCTGACTTTTTTTTTTTCCTCCAAAAGTGCTTAGAGAAATAATAGCAAGCCACACCCTTTGCAACAGGGCAAGTTGCTTCCTGTAGAAGCAAGAGGTAGTGACTATGCCACTTCTTCCCTGTAAATGATTCTTCAGGAAAGAAGCTCTTTCTCAAGGAATGTGTTTCTATTTCTTTGTCAGCTTCTAACCTTCCAAAGAGCTCAGTTAGCAGGGTTCTCTATATGAAGGCAGTTAAAGCAAAACCAATGTATGAAAAGCTGAAATCCATGTGTTCTCAAGTTAGAGTTAGACCAAACTATGAAGGGATCTGACAGGTTGGACCAAATGAAAATCCTGTACCTCCTAAAGGTGGGTAAGGGGCAGGTGGGTAATGGGAACCTTGAAATACATAATCGTCTCTTTAATAAACACATTTTCATTGAGTCTGATGGTTGATTAGGAGTGTACCATGAAACAAGTTAGCTTATTTCTAAGTGAAGCTGGAACCTTCATAGAGAGGTTTTATTGTTTACATTCAATGAAAGGAAAAGTCTGACTTGAAGTACTCAGATTAAATCTCTCTCTGAATTTAAATGGTTCTATTGTACTATGACTGCTAGTGTTGTTAGGAAAGGTGAATCCAGGATTTTTGCCCACACATAGAATCTCTTTATACAAGGGAGCTATACATGTGGTCGCAAACAGACAAACACGCCTGGTTATTGGCAGCCATCCTCACTGCAAGAAGAGTTTATTTTCCTTTAGGAACACACAGTTGAACAATGTTCTGGTGCCTGAGCTGTTTCATAACTTTCCATGTAATTAAGCAGTTGGCATGACCTTCCATAGCAAGATAATAATAGGAGTTAGCAAAGGCAGGGCTTGTACACAAGAACACTTTGGACTGCCCAAGCTTTCAAATAAATGCAAAACCATCTTTCAAATTCAAAGAGCTTTCCCATTGCAGGGACAACTCCCAACATATGCACATGCACACACACACACACACACACACACACACAAACTCTGCAAGTGAACATGATGCAGTTTCCTGTAACTTGAAAACTGCAAGATACAATTCAAAAAGGTAGAGAGGAAGCAAGCACTATCTAACCTTTATCAAGAGCCACCTCCACTGTTCAGATGAGAATGGGGGTGCATATCAAGCCAGTCATTTGCAAAAGACAAATCACCATATATATCAGATGTATGTTGGTTTTGAAAAAAAAGATTTAAAAAAATTATGAGCAGAACACTAATTACATGGCTACTAAATACCAAGTGCTCTAAAATTAAGATCTAGTACAATGGACGTGTACCTTTCTTGGGACAGGAAATCTGAGCACTTCTATGCACTGAGTAGCTCAAAAACCAGGCAACAGACACAGGCAACAGTAGACAGATATGGTGGTTGGTCTCTAAAAATGACTGTGTCATTGTCTTCTCTTCCTGTATATACATGCTGCTTCTTCTACTAAGATGGGAAGTTAATTCCCATTTTTGACTCAACTGGCCTTAGTGCTTAGCCAGTTAAGAAATAAAGCAGAGATGAAGTTGCATAATTTTCAAGACAAGTTCATTAGAGCTTTGCAACTTCACAGGTGTTTTGCACCACTCGCTGGAGGGTGGCTTCTTCTTGGACCCAGTTGCCATACTGGCAGAAGCCTGCATTTCAGTGAAGCCGCACGTAGGCACTGTGGTCAGGAGCCTCAGACACAGCCCTAACTGCAGCTGCACTGGCTCCCGGTGTTCAGCCGGCAGCAGCTGCCAGATTGCGAGGAAGCCGATGTGAGTGTCTGGGCCCAGCCTGCATCTGCCTGAAATTGCATGGAGTCCAAGCAAGAATTGCCCAGCTGAGCCCAGTTAACAGAACTGTGAAACATAAATTGTGTACACATGTGAGAATGAGGCATGAACTATTTTGTTCATCTTTTTCTTATCAATTTCAAACAGCTTTTTGTCATGAGAGATAGTAACTCTGCCTGATATTTTAACACTGTGCTTTAAATTTACCATTTTTCCAATTGTCTTTTTCTGCTGTACATTTGGTTTTGGTTTTTAATCAATTGTTTTAATTATTTGTTTCTACAGCTTCTGCTTTCATATGCTATTTCACAAACCTATCCCAGGCTAAATCTATGTTCATTTATTTGGTCGTACATAGATGAATTCAACAAATGCTCACATGGAGAAGCTACTCTGTGTCACATACTCTTCGAGTTGTTAGGGATATGGGAGTGAATAAGAGAATCACAGCATGCCTTCAGTTCACAGCCTTCCGGCGGATGGGAGAGAGCTGAACAGAGAACTGCCATAAAAGGTGTCACACAGTAATGGAGAAGTGTCCATCAGCTGCCAGGCTGTATGGTGACCCATAGTGGAAGTATTACTGGTTTCCAGGGATGTCAGCTAAAGCTGCCTGCAGGAAATTTTGTTCAAGCTAATACCTACCTATATTCTATATTCACAACTTTATTTTATAGTTAAGTCTTTGATCCATCAGGAGTTAATATAGTAATTTCAAGTAGCAGTGTTCCTAGTAAATACTATATCAAGGTGAGTGATCACTATTTTTGCATACTAGATTTCTATTTGTCCTTACATTCCTTTCTGAGCTCTGTATTGTTGTTTAAAAATCTTCCTCTCTCTACCTCATAGCTGTTTACCTTGTAATTATTCATGTTGTGGCTAAGACAGTTACTTTTCTCCATTTAATACTTTTTATCCTTATATTTTATGTATATCTGTCAATCTTCATTAAAATTATGTTGTAATATATTTATTAATATATAAATATATATTATATAATATATAATTATATAAAATATATTAATTTAATTTTTAAAAGTGTTTACTATTCAAAAATCATACATAATATGGAAAGTATATATACTATATGTGTCACTTAATGAATAATAATAAAGTGACACCTCTGTAACCCTGCATTGCTAATCCATTAGGCAGTTCCTAGTGTCCCTTCCTGATCTCTTCACTTCCATCTTTATAGAATAAACACTAACTGTTCTCTCACTTTTGTTTTTAATTTTTGTCATGTATGTATTTTCACCCCAAATTATTTCATTTTCCCTGCTTCTAATTTTTACAAAATAGAATTATTCTACCTTTTAATAAATGGAATTATTGTAATGTGAGAATAGAATTATTCTGTATAGATTTCTATATTCTATATGTTCTATATTCTATAGAATCATTCTATATGTATTTTTCTGCAGTTTCTTTTTATGGTTCAACATCATGTGTGTGTACATACACAGGTAGACATACAAATAGGCAGCCAGATAGATGTTACTGCTATGTACTATTATATGTATGTCCCCTATTATTTTTATTCAATCCTGCATAGCTGAATATTTTAATGACTTCTACATTTTGCTAATGGGAATAATGTTTGCTTAACATGGCCTGATTCATGTGTAAAAATTTCTCTAAGATACATATATAACAGAAATTCAAGGTCACACACTATACATATATTCAATTTTATTAGTTAATGGCAGATTATTTTGTAAGGTGATTGTACCACATTATATGCCTACAGATTCTTTAAAAATTCCAATTGTGCCACACATGGTGGTGCACACCTATAATCCCAGCACTCAGGAGGCTGAGGCAAGAGGATTGTTGCAAGTTCAAGACCATAATGGGCTGCAAAGTAAGCTCAAATTCAGCCTAAATTGCAGAGCAAAACCCTGTCGCAAAAAAAAAAAAAATTCCAGTTGCTCCATATTACTGCCAATAATTGGTGTTAGCTAACTTTTTATTTTTTTGTAAATCTGGTAGATATGTAAAGAATGCCATCATGGTTTCTATTTACCTTTTTTATATGTGAAAACTCAGAATATTTTTATGTTCACAATAATTGTCTCTCTTTGCCAGCTCCCCAATACTAGGCTTTGAAACCAGAGCCTATCCATTGAACTAAACATCCCAGCTTTTGAGCCCTGTTTTTTGTTTGTCTGTTTTGAGTTTTGTTTCTGTTTTTGTTTTAGACACAGTCTAAATTGCTGAATTGCCCAGGGTGGGCTGGAATTTGTGATTCTCTTGCCCCAGCCTCCACAAGTGCTGGGATTATAGGCGTGTAACATGGAATCTGGCTCATCTCTTTCTTAGTGACCCAAAGGAATTCCTTGTGTATTCCAGGTTCTAATCATGTATGCAGCAAATCTCTCACTATGAATTTTATTGTATTTCTCTGAGAGAAAAATGTATCCTCTGATGAACTGAAGTTCTTGATTTTGATCAATTATTCTAATCGTCTCCTTTATGGTTAGTGTCTTTTTGTATCTTGCATAGGAAATCTTTCCCTGCCCTAAATTTATGAAGATATTTGCTGTTTTTATAAAAAGCATAGCTTTGCACAGTGGCAGTATTGTGGCCAGTGAGGTTTATCCAAGCCACAATTTTTATTGTTAATTAAAAACTTTTATTAAAAGCTTAAATTTAGCCTTTAAATTTTAAGCCATGAATCCATCTTGAACTGACTGTAGTGAAGTGTGCAGAATGAAGTGTGCTCAGTGTTTTGTCTTTCATGAGGGCAATTCACTTTTAACTGAACAGTCCTTCTTTGCCTTGCTGGTCTTTATCAAAGATGACAACTTTTAGGAAGGCCAGATTTATGCAGAATTATTGGATTCCTTCTCACCTGGCTTCAATTCCAATTTGGCTCCTGACCCCTGAGAATTCTTGGCCCACAGAACTCCCGCAAAATCCACCAGGATCTTAATAAGGGAATGAGGTACAAGGCCAGGGCTCACATCCATCTATGGAATCACACTTCCTTCTGTTCTGGCCTCTGGGTGTTTTCTTCACTCCACCACCTACTTGGTCCTACCTTTATAAATATTTACTTCTGGTATCATTTGAAGAGACTTTTCTGCCCTTTTAGTTCAAAATATTATCCTTAATTTTATTCTATGTATTTTCTAGTCCTTTTGCCTTCACTTATCCAGTTGACTCTTTCTTTCTTTCTTTCTTTCTTTCTTTCTTTCTTTCTTTCTTTCTTTCTTTCTTTCTCTCCACTTCATTGTTATTGTTTGTATCCTGGTTGGCTGAGTTCTGTTGTTAAGAAATTTTCCAGGAATCAATGAATAATTCCATTTGCAAAGATGTTTTAGCAGGGCTCTCACCATCAGGAAGACAATTTGGTTGAATGACACCTTTTCCTTCTATCCCCTGCAGATGTTATCCCATTGTCTTCCAATCAAAAAACACTATGAAAAAGTCTGAGATCAGCCTGAATTATTCACTTGTTTATGTTTTTGAGGATTGAGGTTTATGGAGGTGAAGGAAAAATAAAATAACAACAACCTATTTATGGCCTGTGACCTGTTCTTTGTTGGATGATTTCAGAAAGTTTTCTCTCTTTTCCCCTTTTCTCCAATGTTACTTAACATCCACAGAATGTACTTTGATGTGAATTTTATTTACTAAATTTTCTTAGACCACAGCAAATCTTTTCAGTCAGCAAGTACAAATCTTCCTTCATTTGCTTATATTTTTGAATTTTTTTCTCTTTTCTTGTACATCAGTTGCTGTGTTTTGGATCTCCACTGACTATACTTCAGAATTTCATTTCTAATTTCTCACAAATTAGTACTTTTTCTCAGCTATTTGTGGATATTTCTCAATTCTATCATTTATCTCACTAGTTTTGGTTCTTCATAGTGATATATACTCACCTACTATGTTCAGAGCAAGCTTGTGTTCTCTAAAATTGA
Organism: Hydrochoerus hydrochaeris; assembly: GCA_004027455.1. Lineage (NCBI taxonomy): Eukaryota > Metazoa > Chordata > Mammalia > Rodentia > Hydrochaeridae > Hydrochoerus > Hydrochoerus hydrochaeris. The sequence continues at coordinate 655,461 of PVLA01000008.1, forward strand.
AGAATGAATTTTAGGAAGAACAGAGGTTAAGAGCAGAATATATTTATTGAGAGAAAGAAAGCTTCTGTCTGAGAGAGAGACAGAAGGGATCCCGAGCAAATGGGTTGCCAAAGACTCTGTCTTTTCCAGGGACTTATATAGAGGAAAATCATGGGGTGAGACAGGTTTAAGGTTGGGAAAACTGGGAACTCACATGGCAGATGGGCATAAGGTGGGACATAACTATGGTTAGCCAATAAGATTAATAGTTCAGGTAAAATTAATTAAGTTAGGGACACAAGAGGAGGTCAGTGACATAGAAAGCAGGCATTCTTAAGGAGCAGTGACTCTTCCCTAGGGGGTTGGAATGGTGACTCCTAGCTTCCTCAGGGTGATAGGGAACTATTTACAATATCAATCCGCAGGACATGGGTGCATTTGTTTGGTCCTTTGTCTTGAGGCCTGGCCCACAGCAGGAGGTGTCTGTCTCCTACACAGTTACAAAGTATCTGGGTGTCTGCACTGGCTCCTTTGAGGACCCAGCCCTGTCTCACTGCCTATAATATTTCTAAATAACTCAGCTGCCTGCAACAATAGTATCAATATTGTTCTTTCACTGCTGTCTACCATAATTTAAATTTTTTTAGCAAAAAAATTTCTTTAACAAGATAGTCTGCTAGTCTGACTGCAGTCATAAACATTTTGAACTACTTCACAATGCATAAGTTTTGAAAACTTTTATGAAGAGTAAAAATAAAAACTGTAATTGACCTCATTGTGAAGAAGGAAAGAGTAAATATATAAATGTAATATACAAATGGAGATGTATAATTTCCTTACATGCTCTTGTGGTCTCCATATGTTCATTTTACTTTAGAAGGATTTTAAGAACATGTCCAGATGTGTAAATTTGGCCTCACTCAAAAAAAGAACCAATGGGCTTGGGATTTAGCTCAGTGGCATAAGCACCTGCCTTGCAAGCATGCAGTCATGAGTTCGACCCCCCGTAACAATTAAAAAAAAAAAAAGCCAATGAATTATCTTCCCATTCTACAATTCTATAATATATAAATTATTTTTCAGATTGTAAAAATGTTCCATCAACTTCTCTGACTCATTGTAGGTATATGTACATTATTTTTTTCTTTTTTAATGTAATAACTACTGTTCTTTATCAAAATCAAGAATCTCCATAATAAAATCCTATAGGAAGTATGTAAAGAAACATATGGCAAGTATACAGTTTTTCATTTTTAGGACCTAAATGAAACATAAATCCCAAGACATACATATGCTTTCTGTACGGTAAATACTCAGACCTAATCACTTCTTTTATCCTGTTGAAATATAATAGTGTCTACTTCAGAAATGATAGAAATTTTACAGATTCTGGTTTCAATTATTATGTTCATCTTATAAGTGGGGAAGTTAAGATACAGTAAAAGCATCTACCCAAAATTTTGTAGTGAACATATTTGTATAGACCAAACTATTTATCAGTATTTTTTCAGGATTTTTGTTTGCAACACTGAGGATTGAACTCAAAGCCTTTGCACTAGGCTATGTGCTTTTTATTTTTTATTTTGAGACAAGTCTCATTAAGTCACTAAGTTGCGCAGGTTGGATTCAAACTCACAATCCTTTTGCATCTCTCCTCCATAGTGCTGAGATTACAGGCATGGGCTACTCTGCCTGGCTGTCAATGTGTTTTTAAAAGTAACATGAGAAGGTCTGTGCAGGATACTCTGGCCCCTTAAGAGTAGGTGGAAGTACTATTGCAAAGTTGTCATTTTCAAGGGAAAATTGTGTGGGCAGTTTCCTTTATGTCTGGACAAATTAGAGCCACACACAGATTCACTAATTAGTATGTGGCGATGGCTTAGTGAAGTCTCCTTGCCTCAGGGCTCTTAAAGTTACTTCTCCAAGCATAATACCTAGAAGAAAAGATGAAGAAAATTAGAATTATTTGTTTGACTTGGAACAAAAGAATACTAAGGGCTCAGCTATTTCTCAAATAACTCAAAAGAATTATAACTCTGTGTGGCCCGCAAAATGGAAAATTAGGTCATTGAAGCAGAAGTTGTTTTACATCAAACAAAAATTTCCCAATTATACAGGTCAGGGGGAAATCATTAGAGAAATTACAGAATAATAATGACAACAATGATAATAGGTATGATTTATAGGTCATTTTGTGTCATTTCTATTTTAAACTTTTTATAGACATCATCTCATTTAAAATCACAATAATGTTCTTTAATCCTTATTTTTTTCAATTTTACATTCATTTATTCATTCAACTATTTTTTTATCTTTTTAAATTTTATTTAAAGGGGGGGAAGCAAAACAGAAAAAAGGGTAGAAACAATACAGAATTTCAAAAACAATAAACAGTAAGAAATCACTATTTGATACATTACATATTGTCTTCTTGGATATAGTTGTTCAAGTTACAAAATTAAAGCATACAAAGTGCACATTCAAACAGTGAGGCTGCAAACAATTCTGTTCACCAATGCAACAAAAACTTAGTAACATGGTTATCAGTCCTACACATACAAATACATACAGTTAGATCTTATAGAGCACTTTCTTTTCCTCCTCTTGCTTTTTTTTTAAAAATTTTTTTTTATTTAAAGAAAAAATTTTGAAACAGAAAGAGGGTAGAAACAATACAAAATCTCAAAAACAAAACAAAACAAAAAAAGATAGTAACCAGTAAAAAATCACTAGTTGATAATTCCATATTTTCCTCTTAGATGCAGTTGTTCAAGTTACAAAAGTAAAGTCCACAAAGTGGACATCCTAACAGTGAGACTGCAGTCAGTTTTGCTCATCCATCCAACTAAAACTTTAGCAACATGGTTATTAATTCCACACACTCAAACATACATGCAGTTATATCCTTTAGAATACTTTTCCTTTTTCTTTCTTTACAATAACTATAACCCATTCTCATAAACTACTTAGAAGTTCTACACATGTATAAGTCTCTACACATATACCTAGCCTTTCTGTATTAGAGGGAGAAACAAATCAGAACAAGTCAGCAATACAAATTCCTAGAGAAACACAAAATGAAAAGAACATACAAAAACATAACACTAGGTAATCTACGGTAGTTTCTATGCTGTCTCTTGTTATTTCCAATAAAATTGTCTATATCATCAAATATAATATAAACTTAGCATTGCTTTACTCTATTAATAAAATCTAAACATTGGAGACATTATAGGACTTCAAAGGCAGTTAAAAATCAAACCAGAATGGGAATCCTATTGAATCCTGTCATCTTCAGAGTAGTTGCCCCTACTCTCAGACTCGACACTCTCAAGCATACCAGATTCAAATAAAATCAGTCAAGATAAAACAGTGATATAACCAATCTTCTCTGTCTTATCTCTGCCATGCTGTTTTTCTGTTGTTACTTGTTTACTTTTCTCCTTGATTCCACTGTCTGCCCCTTTCTTTGAGGCCTTTCTGCCATTATTCCTGGAACCCTGGTGATTTTCTTCTCTCTCTCTAGAATGTCCTTCAGTATTCTTTGCAGGGTTGGATTGGTGGTCACAAACTCACCCAGTTCCTCTTTGTCATGGAACTATCTTGTCTCTCCATTAATTTTGAGAGACAGTTTTGCAGGGTACATCATTCTGTGTTGGAGGTTATTTTCTTTCAGGGCTTGGAATATTTCATTCCAAGCTCTTCTTGATTTGATGGTTTGCACTGAGAAGTCTGCTGTGATTTTGATGAGTTTTCCTTTATAGGTAATCTGTTTCTTTTCTCTGACTGCTTTTAAAATTCTGTTCTTGTGATGGATTTCTGGGATCCTGATTATTATATGTCTGGGTGTAGATCTATTTGGGTTGTAGCTGGCTGGAGTTCTATATGCCTCATCTATCTGAACTTCACTTCCGTTACCTATGTTTGGGAAGTTTTCCTTAATTATTTCTGTGAACAGACTTTTTATTTCATTTGTATTTGTTGCTGCATCTTCATTCACATATTTTATTCTTAGGTTATAAATCCTCTTGTCATCTTCTAGCCTTTGTATCATTGCTTCCTAGTTCCTTGTTATTTTTAAGAGATCCTTCCTTTCACAATCATACTTTGCAAATCTATCTTCAAGTTTTGAAAGTTTGTCTATAGTTTCTGTTAAAAAGTTTTGCCAGGTTTCAATGGAGTTTTTAATTTTCTGATATTCTCTTTGGATCTGTTTCATATATTCTAGATTTTGTCTATATTCTTCATCAAAGGCTTCTCTCCTTCCTCTGGGTTCTTCTATTCTTTCATTTGTGTCTACTTGAGGATTACCCAGGACTTCTTTTATTAATCTTGTATCTTGCTTCACCTGAGTTAGAATTTCAGATTTAAATTCAACGATGAGGTCACGGATGTATTTCTTTATTTCTGATGAGGCTGTCTCTGACATTACAGGTTTGCTGCTCTCAACCTCCTCTGCATTTACCTCTGTTGGACTCACTTTCCCTGGTTCTGCAGTTGGGGACGTTTTGCTCTTTCTCTGTCTTGTCATGTTTTCAGACCCCTTCAGACAGGTGGGTGGTGGAGGTCTCTGGGCCTTTCCTATTGCTTACAGTTTTTCTGCAGCGCACTTGCTAGGGAAGTACCACCCCATAGTCTGCTGCAGATCTGTGAGTTGCACGCTGAGAGCTGGCTCCTCCCCCTATGCCAGTCAACCAGTTTATGCTTCAACAGGTTTGTGTGTTCCCTGGGGATGCCACTGGCCCAGAAAAGCCTTGCCCCCGGCTATTGGGTTTCAATCAGGGGCGTGGCCCTGCCCGAGCAGATCCCACCAATCTGCTTTGGACTAGGAGTCATCAGCGGACACTGTCTCAGGTTTTGATTCAAGCTGGCCCTGCCCAATTCCAAAAGGTCGCCCAGTCAGTCCTCCCAGTTTGGGGAATCCAGTTTCCATCACTCACCAAAGTTCGTGCAGCTCGACTGGCTGTCTCCACTCCCTGTCTCAGCGTCTCCTCCAGCCGAGGGTCTGGAGCTCACCAACCCCCGCTCTCGGCAGGGCCGCGATCTCAGCTTGATCATGAGTCACCTGACTTTAAAATGTGCCAGTACAGCGATTGGGGCTTGCCCAGCTCCAGCCCTCTGTCCATGCTTCTTTTTCTTCTTTTTTCTTTTTCTTTTTCCTCAGTTTCTTCCTGGGTCATGAGAATTCCTCTCCTTTTGTCTGGCTTTCTCCATGTTGCCAGATTCCAGCATCTGAGTTGTTTTTATTTTTTTTCCTCAGAGAAGTTCTCTTACAGTGCCGCCACTCAGTCGGGCATCTTGCAATCTCCTCAACTATTATTTTTTGAGCACCTACTATATACTGGCCACTGTTCTGGACAGTGAATTAGAAATTTTTTAAAACAGACAAATCCTTTGTACTCATGAAACTTTTACTTGGGCTTTGGGGTAGGAACAATAAAGGAATAAAAATGTAACATTGAAAATTAGTATGCAAACAATAGAATATTATAATCACCAGTGGACTAAGCACCTAGAGAAGATATGATTGACAAGGTAAAATTGCTTGACAAAAAGGAGATAGCTATGCACACGGAAAAGCAAGCATACTACTGGCAGAAACAAGCAGAAGGGAGGCCAGCTGTAAAGGAAGGAACACATTTAATCACTTTGGAAGGCAAAATGTGGCCACCATGCTGGAGCATGGTCAGTAAGGGAAAATGGTGCCAGATACAGGGCAAAGGGAGACCAAGGAACAGGCTATGGGGCTTTGTGAGGTTAGGGTGTGCTCAATGTTATGAGAAGTCCTGAGATAATTTAAATTTGAAACAATCCAATTAATATTCTCAGGTTTCTTTTTTTTTCCCCTCAATTTCTTAAGTATAGCTCTGGCTTTGTTGTAAAGAATGGATGTAGAAGGCAAGAATGGAGCCCGAAAGTCATCAGCAGGGAGCTTGCCAAGCCTTCTCTGGTCGTAGGGGAGGTACCCTAGCTTAGAGACCCAGAGGCCTGGCCACTTTCTAGAATTCAGTCTCAGCTAGAGCATATAACATTGTCTCATTTTACAGTAACTGCACAGTGACAATTAGAGTAGCTACCTGTGTATTACACACACACACACACACACACACACACGCGCGCGCGCGCGCAAGTACACGCTTTTTTCCTGGCTTTAGCCATGTGGAAATACCTTAGGACAGAATGTGTCTGACTTGGATCAACTGCTACTTATAATGCAAGGCTGACTGTACCCAGACTTTTTGCCTTTCTAACAGTGACTCTGAGAAGAATCAACATCCAGGTATTTCTGAGGAACTTTTCATGCCAGCAAACATTCACATGACAGGAAACCCAACCTGTCAATGTTACTAAAAGGAAAATATGTTTTTGAGGAGGTTATCCCCATTTGAGCATGAGCAGGAATTAATAATGTGGCATAAAGATGCAGACCCTTGATGAAGATGATAAAAAAAATTATAGCCTTTGAGGATATCATCTACATGTATCTTTCATTCTCTTATAGTACTCACAAGTCAAACAAATGATGTAGAACCCCTGATCCATTTCTTGCAATAAATATACTGCTTAAATCACATGTACTGTAAGACATCAATATGATCTACAGTAACAAGGATTTATTTATGATAAAATAATTAATAATATCAATAATTAGGATTCTACACTTTACTTAGCCACTGCCAATTCAGAGTTGATTCTGCCATTGTTCCTCTCTGTACAGGATGCCAGAAGTGCCAGTCAAGCAGTGGACCTCTTCCTAGGCAAGGTAAAAATGGAATAGGAGATTCAGCAAGGCTGATAAAAGAAAGAGGCACTTCAGAGAACCTGAGGAATGATCCATGGAGAAGGAATGAGTTGAAAGTTCCAACATGGCTGAGTAGAGGAACAGCCACATCTGAGACACTTCAGAGAACATCAACAAGAAGCACAGAGGAGAGAGGACAAGATGGTGGAAGAGTGAGTTCCAGCAGGTCAGATTCTCCAGGACAAGGTGTCTGAAGTCTAGATTTGGAGACAGCAGAAAGAACACTAGCCTCTGATTCCTGAGCAACCTTCCAGTGGTAACAGGTGGTGAGTCTCTGCGTTACAAATGCCCAGGACATAGCTTTGGCAGGCCAGGAAGACACTGTAAGAAAGGGCTGGGAGGTTGAACTTCAATCCTAGAGCAGCCCCCTGGTGGCTCATATTGCCAAGGACCTGGAGTGGATGAGAGAAAGATAGTCACGGGAGACTGCTGGCAACTGGAGAGCAGACTGGAGTGAATCCTGCTGAAAGCCAGAGACCGGTGATCATAGACCTGTGACCTGTGATCAGGCACCAGAGTCAGCCTGAGCTATCCAGGATTGGAGGACACATTGGCACCATGTTCCCACTGCTAAAGGAAGACCTAATACAGGGGCTTATGATATGCTATTTCTCAGCTAGCCCCGATAGACACCACTGAAATGGATTAGCTTAGTACTGCTGTAATTGAATTGACTGCATAGGAATAATCCTGACTCAGTGGACAATTTCATGCCAGTGAACTTCTCTGCCAAATCCACTATCACACTCATGAAGGACAGCTAGCGTTCCTAACCCAAGAACTTGGACTGGATCAAACTCTACAAAAATGCTTGCAACCTAGCAGAAAGATGTCCTGAGTCTGAGTTAAATCCAGTTTTATAGTGGAGGGATTATAGGAGTAAATTGGATGTGAACACCCAGACCATCTGGAAAAGAAGCTACCTGGGAGTTACATATACAATGCTTCGTTAGAATATCTAATCTGTATTCCCATCAGATATCTTATTGGCTTAAATTTTTGTGTTTCTTGAGTTATTTAGTAATGTGGAGCTTTGTTCTTTTATGTTTTCATGTGTATGCTAGGTGGTTATTCTTATATATTCGTTTAGGTTCTCTCCCTTGTCTAGAAAAGTGTAAGGACTGTCATACAGGAATGTTGTAAGATTGATTCTGCAGATGCAGTTATAAATCATAGCCATTCTTGAAGGAAAACATACAGACAGAACCAAAATGACTAAAGTAAATAACAGGAAGAGTAAATACTAGAACTGGACTTACAAAGCTGGAAGTTATTCACCAGGAGGCAACATTCTACTAAAAAGCTCCATATGGCTGGGAGTTTAGCTCAGCAGTGTAAGTGCCTGCTGGGCAATCACAAGGTCATGAGTTCAATCCCTGGCACCAATAAATAAATAAATAAATAAATAAATAAAAATTAAAAAAAAATATAACCACATACCTTCCTTACTTCTCTAGTCCCTAATATTGTAATCCCAAATATTGAGTTTAGTCATCTAAGTGTTATAATCCTCTTTTCAGTTTTTTTTCACAATCCAAAAAGTTATATTTGTAATCTCACCGAAATGTTATTGAAATCTCAGAATTCCAATCTATCACCACCAATGCAACCCACAGCGAGAGAAAAGATACCAAGACATGTTCTAAATTAAGGGCAGCCAAGGGGTCCTAAATCCAATCCCCATGAGGACATGCGGACAAAGGTCCTGATCCTAGGCCTTTCCCTGAAGTTATTATCTTGTGAAGCAGTGGGGTGGCTCAGGGATGAGTGACAGTGAAGATGGCGGGAATTATGTTAGTAACTTGAGCTGGCTAACCAGGTAGGGAGGAAAGCATTTTTATAAATTGCAGAGATAAAGATATGCAGAAGGATCAATTTACATAATCTAATTAAGGTAGCAGCTGAATTGTTTTGGGAGGCTGTTGCTTTGGTTTTTGATATGTAAACTCTTGTGTCCTGGGGAGTCATAGCCTCTTTATCTTGGGGCTACTACCCAGTTGACATTTTTGGAGCTATTAGCTCTAACTTCTCCTGTGTTTATATCCTTTACACAGAGAACACTATGCTAGGAAACAGGCTTTAGAGATTACATACCAGTACCTGGCTAGCCTTATTTGCAATGCTTAGAGTCAATTGAAGAGAGAAGGGAAGACCATAGCCAGCTCTCTACATATCAATATAATGAAATAAGTCTCCAAATAATCAATTGCTTTACATTCAAGGGGAGACGGGAGTTGTCTCCTGCATCTTACCTACAATAACCCTGTTCTCCAAATAAAGGGAGGAGAAAAAGGAGGGGGACACATCTAATTAAAAATATATATACAGATGTATAGATTCATAAACACATAAATGCAGATACAAAAAGGAGAATGGAGGAACAAAAAAATAGATTTCTTAACCCCCTCCCTACTTCCCCCAACACAGAGTAAGAAGTTACAAAAGGAGAAAAAAATAAATACCAGATAACAAAAATCTATGAAAAATTCATGGAAGGGAAAAAGAAAATAGATGAGTTTAAAGAGGAAATGATCCAAAAGTTTCCTCAACACACTATAGTGAATTTCAGGGAAATAAGAAAAAACTGGAGGAGCTAACCAAAACAATTCAAAATTTGAAAGACAGATTCAACAAGGATATAGAATCCTCAAAAAGATGTCAGACAGAAAGACCTGAAGTTAAAAACAGTATAGAATTCATACATTTCAAAAATGACCAATGTGAGGATAAAGTATCAGATATTAAGAACAAAACAGTGAATTACAATAAAGAACTCAAAGAAGCCAAAATGAAAATAAGAGAATAAGACTATCCAGAAGCTACTAGATGACAAGAAGAACAATCTAAGGCTAACTGGAGTTAAAGAAAATCCATGCTTATGGGAATTGTGGAAGAAAATTTCCCAAATAGAAGAAAAGATTGTAAAATACAAGTAAGTGATGCTTGTAGAACTCCAAACAATTACAATGTAAGGAGAAATTCACCAAGGAATATCCTCATTAAATTCACAGATATACAGCAAAACAAAAAATAAAAAAACAAACAACAACAAAAAGCAGAATTTTAAAGGTGGCCAGAGGAAAAAAAAAAATCACATACAAAGACAAACTAAGTAGAGTCATAGCAGACTTTTCAGCACAAAACCTGAGGCCAGAAGAGCTTGGATAAAGTATTTCAGGTTCTAAGAGCAAATAACTTTCAACCCACATTAACTTATTCAGCAAAGTTATCCTTCAAAATAGATGGAGAAATAAGATCCTCATTAGAAAAAGATCAGCTCAGAAGATAGATGAAAGTTATACTAACTGTAGAGAAAAGTACTCAAGAACAGTCTCAAAAGAATGGATTGGATACACCTAAAAACACAGAGAAAACTAATGAAGTCTATAAGTAAAAAACAACAATAACAAATCAGGAAAAATAAAACAAATTATTTACCAACAGGTAAAGAAGGTAGTGATAATAAATAGCCAACATATCTCAGTAATATTGTTCAATGCTAATGGCCTCTACTCTCCAGTCAGAAGACAGAATCCAGGGGGCCAGGGACTTAGCTCAGCGGTATAAGCACCTACCTAGCAAGTGCGCTAAATCGTGAGTTTGATTCTCAGTACAAGGAAAAAAAAAAAAAACAAACAAACAGAATCCAACAATACACTGGATTCAAGACAGTCATCTAATCCCAAAAGACATTCATAGACTAAAAATAAAAGGATGGGAAACAGCATTCCATTCATCAGTACCCCCAAAACAACCAATAATATACTGAATGAAATAAATCAGGAACACAAGCTTAAATACCATATGGTATCTCTCATTTGAATAAGGTAAAATACAAACAAAATGATAAAGAATGGGTGGATAAGGGGATAAATCTTGTCCAATAGCGAAGTAGTCCAGTGAAAGAAGGAAAAGGAGTGAGGGGGCGGGGAAGGGGAAACCAGAGGAATAAAGACATACATGTACAGTATCTTAGGAACTCCAATCAGGGTCAACATTATATACTATATAACATGAACTAAGACAAATAATGTCAGCAAGTATGTAAAAGTGATGGGGAGCTAGAGGAGGAGGGAGGACAGGGAGGGAAGGGTGAGGGATTAGGAAGAAAAAGCAGCAATACGTACATGTAACCACTCTCCCAAATGACTGTAAACTGTGAGTTGCAAATGTGTACTAATAAAAAAATCAATAATTATCATACACAAGATAGATGATTATACTACTAATCTCTGTTGGCTCATCAAAAAGAATGGTTTGTGCTTTCATGGTTTGATAATTTTTTCACGCTTATGTTTTTATAATCTGAGCAGCTACTTGGAAGACAACAATGTATTAACCATTGTTAATCTATTATGTTGTTTTGAAATTCTGTATCGTTTTTCTTTTTTTTTCATTTTAAAATAAAATGATAAGTATAACCAATATGTATTGAGGATTGCCTATAGTTCAGGTTATTTCAAATGCTTCTACATCTTTTCGTAGGTTTGGAGAATGTTTCCAGTCTACTGCTGATGCGCTTCCAAAACTGAGTGAAATTGGTATTATTTTCGTGAAGACTCGCTAGAAAGAGTTTCTCACTAGGAAAAATAGTTTGACAAAAATGTTGCCTTGTTCTGCTACTCTGCCCCTCCTCCAAAAAAGTCGAGAGGAACTTCCTAATGCTGACAGTATTAAAGACAAAAACCAAACCTCATCTATCATTGAAATCACAGTTTTTACCTTTAATCAAAAAAGAGTGGAAAATATTAAGACAGAAAACATTGCCTGCCTCCTACACATTTGTAAATACTGTATCTTAAAAAAAGGATCTGGAATCAATGAATCATAGTTAATGTTATATAACTATAAAAATATTTGTAACAAAAATAGCATATGTTCTCTCATTATTTGTACAAAAAATTAGGGGTTCTTACATGAAGATAAGAAAAAATACCACTTGCTCTTGTCCTTAGTAATTATTGAGTGTCATATTCACATTATTACCTTTGCATATTTTCTCATCTTTAAAAGTAGTATTTCTTCATGAGTGAAAACCTGGAAATTGAGACAAAACTGAAAAGAATGATCCATAATCCCACTATCAGAATTGATGACTTTAATTTTTTGATTTAGATTTAGTTTAGCTCTTTTCTTATACAAGTTTGATATCTTTACACATTTAAGAAAAGGACGTGCACACTTTTTAAATCTTTATACTATAAGCATTTTCTTGTCATTAAAATTCTTCAGCAGAGGTCTATAAGCTCCTGTCAACATTCTTGCTTCTAACTAAAGTCAGTTTTTCCTTGGAAAAACAGTAAAACTCTATGCTTCAGTCCTTGGACAGAGCCTTTCTGAGGGTCAAAGCACATGGTTAATCAGTCGCACAGAATTATGATATAAAGGAGTATGAAAGGAATCAGAAAACTGGCACAGGGCCTTTCATAGGATAACTGTCCAGTAAATATTGGCAGATTTTGAAATTTTTTTATTGTTGGTCTATCAGAAAATTCCTTCTCTTCAATTTGTAGGTTTGAGAAGGTAGAGGAACTTTTTTTTTTCTTTTTTTTCAGTACTGGGGATCAAACTCATGACCTCATGCTTACCAGACAGGGTAGAGGAACTTCTAAACTCTAATACCAGAGTCATTTCATCATTAAATCCTTATATTTATTGATTAAGAAAGAAGTAGCCACCAGCATTCTAACCAGAAAGTATATGAATATTCACATATGAAATGATGCCACTGTGTTGGTCAGTGTATCACTGTAGCAAACACTC